>OY998148.1:11652865-11962689 GCA_963921925.1 Sphagnum tenellum
GTCTAGTAGCCTAATGTAGCCCTTTATTGACTCCAAATTGGGTAAGAAATACAAAAGTTGAGGCCTTCCAAAGTGAGTGGGCTCTTTGGGAAAGAAAGAAAAAAACCATAGAATACAAAATATAAAAAAAAACCTGCAAAAAAAAGTACACTAGCATTCAAGGGGGGATGAAACTCAGAAAACCATGAATTTTGGGTTGTAAACTGAGTTTCATCGTGTCCTTCCTTTGTTTTCCCCTGAGCGCCTCCACTGCTGCTACATACATTTCACTGCTCTTAACTGTGCAACTACGATAATTGGTCTCGAACCTTGTGCATTAAATGCTGAGTATCAGCATTTCATACGGAGATTTATTAAAAATGTCTTTTTACTTTGCTGATACCACTGAAAGAGGGGGCGAAAGGAGGCCCAAAGACAGGGTGAAGACAAGGTTACTTTACGAATAACTCTATTACATATTAGGGAAGCTGCTAACGCCGATATTGATCATTGAACTTGTTCGATGGTTTCTTGCTTGTAACTAGTCTATATACTATATATGCCACAATGCTCTTTACTTGTGAAGTGTATGTGTGCAGCTAGTAATCAATGCTCGTCATTTTATTAAACATTATGGTGCAAGATACTTACTCCATGAGCAATGTGTCTCATGTCCGCTGTCAAAAACTTGGGCTGCACAGCAAGCACATACATCCTTTGAAGCTTTTGTCAGGATCAATTGTGCTGGAAGATTCCCGCTTAGCTTCTCAAAGCATGGTTTCATTTAAGGATTCTGTCATGTAGTCAAAGTGGCGATCAGCCAGAAAAAATGATTTAGCCAAATTTGGCTACATAGAATCCTTCAATATTAATGCCTACTTACTGGAATATTTCATAAAAATCTGGTGATTTGAATTTTTTTTCTTTTTGAAATCTCAAGGCGAATTTGGATAAATTTTTCCATGAAAATTTCCTTTGTATAGGTTGAAATCATATTTTTCAGGTCGAAATTTGGCGAAAATTGACTATTGAAAGAAACACTGCCTTCAAAGGATAATTTCAAATTTTCATCCCCTGGCCTCCAATTGTCCAAGCATTCATCCACCCATGCTTGGACAATTGGACCCTTCCACTCAACCATTGTTGCCTTCTCAAAGGTGCCAATGCTGCTTTTGGGTATCGGGGATTCAAAAATAGAAAAGCTACATAGCATGAGGATTATTATTATTATTTTTTTTGAAGACTAGATTCATACCTCTAATTTAATTATGTACATGTGTGGAAAACATTAAGAGATTTTACATCTGGTGGAATTTAATTGCAAAATTTTAAATCAAAATATTGTGAGTCTATTATTGCTTGTATGACTTTAAGGATTGCATCTTGGGGAAACGCATCTCCTCTATCCAACTTATTTTTCTAAAACTATTCTTATCTTTTGCACTACAGTGCCATCTCCTGGTCCATCCAAACATAATATCCCAAAGCTACAAAATTATCATACATTACGTATATAGCATTCAAATTTTGGATATTTCAAATTCATGTATTTCAAATCAAACTTCTCATCCAGTGCAACTTTAGGGGGAGCTGAAGTGTTGAAGCATTGGGTGGATGAATAGTGTGGACATGATTGTCAAGGGCACAAGCATGCCAACATCTACTCGACAACAAAGGCATCTTCACAAGATAATCACTGCCACAATGGTTTCATGGAGTACTTGATTGTCAAGAAGGAAACAAGGCACATCCTTTCCATTTATGCCTGGAAATGTAAATAGTTGTGCAAAAAGATACATTTGCTAGGAAACAAAGGTGACCAACCTCTTCATGATGCATTTCTGAAATCCTATCCAATCAAACCTCACTCGATTTTGTGTCCATGGATTTGGTGCTCGCCTACTCAAAACTCACCAACCACTAACCTAAAACACTTGTAGCATACTCTTTCATCATGGTTCCCAAATACCCAAAGAACTCCCGAACTAATGCATACTAACTTAGTACTCTACTATAGCAAAAAAATTCTCATGATAATAATAATTATTACCCTAAACCAACCAAAACCTTGCAAACTTCACACAAAACTAATCCCTCTAATCCCACCTTGTTGCATCTCTATATATACATATATATTTGTTGGCCTTGCCAACCAAGGCAAGGCTATTGTGTTTAGATTCATTATAGAGTATAGTAGCTCAAGGGATTTTGGCCCCTAGGTAAGGGTATCATTCACTCTTATGTCCAATAAGAGTACGATGAATTCACATACTTGAAATCAATGATCATAAATGTCCACTGACCAGAATGGTGGCAAGTTGACAATGACAATTGTTAAAAAGATTGAATAAAAAAACTACTCCACCAATTGTGGCTAACTTTCCAAGTCTTTGATTCTAAGTCTTGTGTCCACCATCCGATGCCAGTGTTTTTTTCTTTTCGTTGTTGCTGCTCAAGTGGCACAATCATCCATAAGAATATTTAGCCAAAATTTGGCAATATTCAAAATATAAAAGTAGAAAAATCTTAAGCATCTTTTGATGTTGTATGGAGTTTTGATGAATTTTGTGGATTTTTTTTTCAAAAAACACGGAATTTGTGATGCAATACTCTTTTTAAAAATATATTTTCACAAAATGGAGAAAATTCGCCAAAAACTAAATAAAATCACCTATCCAATGGGGATGTAAATTCAGTACTTGAATGGTGAAGGAATTTTTTTTTAAACTCTACCAATTGTGGGCACACTTTCTTTTTTCTCTCTCTCTCTTTTTTCCCCCATTCTTTTATATACAAAATTTGGCAAACTTGTCCAAAAATTTAGAAAAAATTGGTCGAATGTAAGTGAGAAAAAAAAGAAGGTTTTTTGCCAATAATTTCCAAATTGTTTATTGCCAAACAAACAAACAAACAAACAAACAAACAAAAAGATTTGTTGGAAAATAATAATTCACTGATTGTGTGGGTAAAAGTGTCCACCAAGCCTTTGATTCCGAGTCTTGTGTCCTTCACAGTATATGAATGAATGGTGAAGATCTGTGACAAATTTGTAACTGAACTGGTGGGCAAAACCAAAAACCACAAAATAAAAGAAAGTTGGTAAGTGTAGTTTGTAGTTTGGTGTGAGACTGTGAGTAGGTTGAAGTTTCCTCCGGACACACACTTCTATGGTCACCGTCCCCACGAGACAAACGCCATTCTCGTATCACTCTATCGCCATAGCCAAGCTCTTCTGCTGCTTTTGTTGTTGTTGCTTCTTGTTGTTCTTGTACTCGTTGTTGTTGTTGTTGTTCTGCTGCTGCTGAGGTCTGGAACCAGCACAGGAAGGTTTCATTGTGAGCTAGAGATTGAAGCTGTGGAGTGTGAAAAATTTTACGATGAAGAACAACAACGGACATGAAGCAAATGAGGGACAAGACATGAAGACAGATGATCATGACTCGGGAAGAAGGAGATCACTAATGCAGGCTGCTGCAGCTCCCAGTAAAGTGGTGAACATTTCCTTGCGGCTGGCTGCTATTGCTCTTTCCGTAGCTGGATTGGTAGTCATGGACACTGATGAGCAGCTGGGTAGCACTCCCTTTTACGTCCCCTACCTGAACACAGACATCAACGTTCCGAAGAAGGCTTATTACAGCTTGTTCACATCTTTCAAGTAAGGTTTTAAGCTCTCAAACTCTCTCTCTCTCTCTCTCTCTCTCTCTCTCTCTCTCACACACACACACTTTCATCACCAAGCACACAAACCAGAACTAACACAGGGTGCTGATCTTTGGCATATTTTGGTTGTGTTCAGGTATCTGGTGTGGGCAAATGCAGTTGCAGCAGTGGTAGCGCTGGTTCAGTTGATCATTGTTGCAGCTATCTCACGACAATCCAAAGCCGGAAGTTGGATCACATTGCTGGCCGACCAGGTGTCTAGCTAGTCTCGATCCTTCCCCAGCAGCTGCAAATATTTCTAGATATAATTAAATATTGGAAATGGAATTGATTGTCATGAGGTGATGCATCATGGAGGTAGAGATTGAGTACTAAGTTGACATATTTTGACTGAAGAAGTGATGGATCATGGATCATGATGGATCTTTGCAGGCAGTAGCTTATGTGCTGTTGGCGGCAGCAGCTTCAAGCACGGAGGTTGCATATGTGGCTGAGCATGGCATCAGCTATATAGGATGGAATGAACAATGCAGCAACTATCACAGCTTCTGCACTAGAGTGGGTATATCGCTCATACTCACATACATGGCCACACTTGTGTTTGCAACCTTGGCCATCATTTCTGCACATCGCCTGTTCAGTCTGCAATCTGTTCATGTTCAGAGTTGAGAAAATTCACCTAAACCCAAAGTCTCAAAACAGAGGTGCAGGCCAGTGACGCTGTTGTTTAGCGTATTAGTTAATCTCCTATGAAGAATTCTCTCCTAAGTGTTTGCGAATTGTCCAAGAGAGAAAACATTACAGTCCATGTAAATTACATTGTCCATAATATGCAGAAATGTGGCATTGTAATCTCCTTCTTGTTTTGCAATAGACTCTAGTAATTACTGCTTTAGTAATTGCACAGCTTTGCAAGCAATCAAAAAAGGAGCTTTTTAGTTAGCAGCGAGCGAGCAATGGAGCTCTTCTTCCCAGCTTCCTGTGTTTTAGCACAACATGATGGCAGGAGATCTACCAATGTGCCATATATATATTGTCCTATTTTCTCAAGTAAAAGAAACCCACAAAACTCTGCTCTTTGTTGAGGATTTGGGTGGTGGGTATGTGACTTCTTCCTTGTACAATCCAGCCACTTTTGAAACACACTGGAATGCAATCTCATGCTACTTGCAGTGCAGCAAATAGGCATAATATATATTTTGTTGGCTGTGCCCACTACGGAGAGAGACTATGTAACTCATGAAGCAGATTTTGTTGATTCGGTCCCACATTTTTTGGAATGTTCACCGTGTGTTACTGTGAAGAACTATGAGTTCGTTTTTCTGGATCTTCATCGTGGGTATGTTCCCAGTACAATCCAGCCCATTTTTGGGATACTGGAATGCATTCTCATGCGAATTGCAGTGCAGCAAACAGGCATGCATGTTTGTTGACTCCACCCATCATGAAGACACTATGGAAGTTATACTGTTTCTTTGCTTAGGTGAATCTTTCACCATGCCGTGACCGATAAAAAAAATCCAGCGTGACTCATACAAAGGAGTTTTGTCAGAAAAGAATGTGCCAAAGTTGCCAGATTTTGAGGAATATTTTCTTCCAATATCACCATTTTGACACAAAATGTTTCAGCAAGTTCCAAAAATATAGCAGGATTCTTGAAATTATTCTACTTTTCTCTGTGACGTTTAGCCAAATTTGGTTAATTCCTCTTGTGATGATAGCCAGTAGGACTAAATCACAAAATTGGGAAAATAAACAACTTGTGTGGAATGCATAATGCAGACTTCATTTGGTGATCATCTTGAGGAATAAAGACCATGTGTTGGCACAATGAAGAATTGGAAGTTCATTACCTTGGGAACTTCATGGAACATTTCCTGCCTTAACCCAGTTGCCGATTTTGCCATAAAGGAAAAAGCCATTATGTGATGATGATGATGATGATCTTGATCTTGATGATGATGAGCTGCTTTATATGATGATCATCCATTCTGCTGCATCAAGAATTCCATTCACAATGATCTGGTTGTTATGCCCATTCATCGTGCAGCATCTGGAGTTCCATTTCATGATGTGCTGCAGGTAAGCTTTGGGCATGAAATGGAGCTCACCTTTTGACTTCAGTAGGCTTACTAATAGGTACTATGTACCATACTGATACTCTAATGAATTTTAATGTGGCAGCAGGAGCAACAATGGCTGCACACAAAACAAATCTCCCAAATTCAATTAGTTGTGCAACAAGTTCACAGTTGGGCTAATGGCACAGGTACACACACACACACTAACAAGTAGGTATACTGTAAAGTGATGAAAGCATAGATGTGCTCAGTTGCTCAGTATGTAATAATAATTGTAGTGGTAAATGAATGTGGGCCTCCCCCTGTGTGAGGTGTGAACACAGCATTGGACCCAAATTCCCAGATCCATACCCAGAGTTAAAGCCTTGATATAATTTTGCATGGCTGTGATATTATCTATCTAAGAGGAGAGAGGAAGCACTAAGGTGCCATGTACCTACCTAGTACCATCCTGGGTTGAGGTGGAAATTTTACTATGGTTAACAGCAGCTCCAGTTGTGGCTCCCCTATCAGTATTCACCATATGTATGATTCAGTCTTAATTATCCCTCCCCCCTCCCCCACAAACCCCTCTGCCATTGCATTCTAGTAAAAACTGAAAGAATAAATTAAGAGACCATTTAAGTGCTAATCACTTGAGTTAATGATTTATTGTTGGGCAATGGAAAGCAATCATATTTAAATCTTTCTTAGTGCAGCTCTTCCCTAAACCACTTTAGATGAGGTCCAGGGTTCAAATTCCTAGGAACCAGTTTGGACCTATTTGATGCAAATTGAATCCTTGACTTGGACCTTGCATTGGACTCTAGCTTGCACCTTGGCTCTTCAAATCATGAGCTCTCCTTTTTAGCTCTCCTTTTTTTCTTTTTCTTTTTTTTTCCAGATTTGAACCAATTGATTTTCCCTCCAAAATGGGGCCATGTCAGTTTAGCCTCAATTTGCCACTTCTTGGTCTTGAACCCTCATCTAAAGGCCGAAGGTCTAATTTATGGCTCTCATCCAATATGATTGCTCTCTTTCATTGGACCCTGGACCTTGGACCCTTGTCTAAAGTGGCCCTTAGTGTCAAAATGACAATTTCACACAATTTGATTCTTACTGTTAGCAAATTTAGAATCAAAGAACTCCAACTCTAGTTCGTTCAAGCTTCTCAAAGTGTTGATGATTTTCATGAAAGGACTAACAAAGAACTAATAGATTCATAAAAGGTAATTTAACCAATTCTTTGATTTTTGAAAACCATGATGATGGAAAAAAGTCAATGTGGGGCAGGTAGCAAAAAAACCGCCAAACCTCATTGGGTATCAACTCGAATATATAGATCTATAATTAGCAAATGAATTTTTTTCCAAAACCTACCCCTACCATGAACATTGCAATAAAATTATGAATATATTCCCATTCACCTCATACCTGCCCATCTACAATTTTCATAAATATGTGATCCTCCACAAACTAGCCACCAAAATAATGGAGGGTATTTGACCAAAAAACCAAGTACGTTTTTAAGAATATACCCCACAATGGTATACATTAGGGTTAAGGTTAGGTTGATTGTGTGTCGTCCAACATTTTTTTAAAGGTTTTGGAAAATTTTGAATAGGTGGCTTCTAGTAAACTAAAATTTGTGCACGTTTGATAATATTTGATTGTTCAACAGTGCAATCTATGGTGATCTAAAGTTTCAATAAATTGAAAATTGGCTATGTGTAAGAGAAACATTTTATAAAAAGTTGGCGAAATGTCCAATGTTATAACAACAAAATTTGGCATTAATTACAAAATGAAAGTAGAATATATGGCTTCACAACTTTTGACCCATGTTGCTAATTGGTGATGCACTTAATTTGGCCATGAAAATCTCTCAAACATAGTTCTTATGTGACCACTGTGGCCTTGAAAGTTGGTCAATGTTAGGTGATTCTATCACAATGATATAAGACACAACTTTAGCCATTACTAAATGTCATCATTCAAAATGGCCCCTAATGATGGGATTAAAACAACAAACCCCACCCAAACCCCAATATAGGAATCTAATCCAATGTTCGCCTAGGCTTCTTCTCCTTCCAATTTTCAAAACATGTGTCATATGAGAAAATATTCAAATTGTAAAAAGTTTGAAAATACATTCTCACAACATATTCAAGTGTTCATTGAAGCGATTCCAGATTTCATGAAAGAAGAAGTGGAAAATAGTTGATCATCTTCCATTGAACCCAACATTTGTACTACTACAATTTTCACCAATTTGAAAAACTTAGGGGAAAAATGCCAAAAAATGTGAGAAGCTTCCAAAGTCCACCACAGCCGAGTTAAGGGATTAACATGAAATGGTGCCTCCATAGCAATAGCAACATTAAATTGCATAGTGATCTTAAAAAGACTAAACTATATGCTAAAAGCACTTGCAGATAGAATTAATGGGCAGATCTTGGCTACAACAAGAATATGATATGTATAAGTAAAAGCATGGTAAAGTAAGCACAAAAAATGAATGTTTCTAACTTTATTTTATATCATACATATAAACCCAAATAAGTAGCATAAGAATGGGTGGAAATATAATTGAAAACCCTTTCACACCTCTACTACTATAATAGAAATTTACTTTGAAAACATCAAAAGGAAATAAATGTTAAAAGTAGACCAAAGTATACCCATTTAGTTGTTTGTGAAGTTGTGAAAATTTTGTCACCCATTGTGAGAGGTTGCGTTTTGAACTAAAGTTGAGGGCATCAACTTTTTGGGGGTGCCTTCCATTTTATATTTCCACCTCTCAAGAACTTCATGAAGATTTTTCCCACTAGAAGGTTCCTAGTAGCCTTTTTGAAGAGGACATAAATGTTTTTGATTTTGAATTAAAGGAGTTCATTTCTTATATGAAGCACCAAGTTTTGGATGTTCTTATACCCTTCATTTCCTTTATGCATGGAATTGATAATAAAAAAAATTATAACATGTTGGTTTTGATGTTGGATTTCAAGTATAAAAGCATGTGCTTGGTGACTATTTATTTGGGTCATTAAACTATTACCACCTTGGTTGTAAATTACAATGTGCAATTACTATTGGAGGCTTACAAGGTCTTGATGCCCAATAGGGTTGATTGTCTTGATGAGTCTACATCCTTTGTGAACTCTCAAAATCTATTTCAATAAACTAACACAAATGCAAACACCTACAAAGACATTGCAAACCAAGACCTTGTTGGATTCCATCGTTATCTTATTAAAACAAAAACTTACAAATTTGAGCTTTAATATGGTGGTGGATAGAAGAGCGAAGGTTCCCAACTATGGGTATAATTGCATGACAAATTTTTGGAATCTCAGCTAGGTAAATTGACATTGAGAGAATTTTCTCTAATGCCAAAATCCTCACAACATTTTGTCAATTTGGACAAGGTAATTTTTGTGAACAAGAATTGGTCATTTGATCTTCATGTTGGTTGTCTTAAACCATTAGACTTGGTAACTATATGTGAAGCAAATCCAATTTGATGGAGGAGTTCGATGCCAAATTTATGGATGAAGTGGAATGAAAAGAATTTCAAAATGGAGAATTCTAGCTTTCTACTACATGACAATCATTCATGTGTCCTTCCTTATACATAAATGAGGAGTAGGTAAGTTTGAAAATGATGAAACAATTTTCATGTGAAGGTTTTTACATAGAAAGTTCTTTTATGTTTTTGGATTGGTTTTCATTATGTTTGAATTTGAAGAATGGGGCACATGTTGTTATTATGGGGAGAAATATTGACATTTGTGTTTATTTTAATTTTTGGAATTTGATGGGGATCTCATTGTGATTCATTTGTAAAATGGCTTGTAATTCTATTTTCCTTTAAGGGACTGATTGAGGATGTTGATTTGTCTTTGAAGAGTTATGGATTCAAGGGGATGGATGTCTTTGAGGGGATTTTTTTTTGGAGCATGTGGAGCATGTTACATGGAAGTAGCATGGAAAAGTTGGATGCAAAAAAACATATCTACTAAAAGAAAATAATCATTTTGATTCATATTAGGATTTACCTTAAGATTAGCTCTTTTAGTTAGGTTTATAATTTAAAAGTTTAAAAATAGATAATGAATTGGTTCCAAATATATTTTGAAAAAATTATGATTGTTGCTGAATTCCTCTTTGTTAATAAAGTTTTGAAACTTTATATGTTTATTGTTGGTCTTTTGTTCTAATGGATATAAATTTCATACAAGGCTAAATATCAATAGGTTTTGTGAATGTAACTATAAATATTATACCTTCCATTTTAAGACTTGGGTAAATAATTAATGAATGTATTAGGTCAAGTTTTTCATAAAGGGTCAAAAACATGTTAATAGGAGCCAAAAATGGTGTTGTGAGTCCTTGAAAATTTCAAACTATAGTAGACATGTTTTTGTTTTGACATTTTTAAATTTCGGTAATCATTCCAAGTTGTGCTAAATTACTAATATGAGTATTAAGGAATTCAAATTAAAAATTCATTTAAAATTAAATTTCAAGTTTTGGTTTTAATAAATGATGTTTGAACTTGAACAATAATTGCATAAGAAGCCAATTTTTTTGCAAAGGACCAGGATAAAAGATTCTTTTAAAATATTGAAATAACATTAGTTATTAACCACATTAAAAAAAAAACTCATAATTTAAAAGTCATGAAATTTGAAATTTTTAAGAACTTCAAAATATGTGTTAAGACCTCATAATTTCAAGAGTCTTGTAATATCACATGTAAATGAAATGTAATGTGCATGACGTATAAAAGAATTGTAACTTATGAGACAAGAAACTAAAACCTAAAATAGTTAGCATATTTTAGTATGATTTGAAATTATGATCAGTTAAAAACATGAAACACCAAATTTAACAAAATTGGACAGTTTACAAATTTCATATTTTTTCAACAACGACAAAACGCATGAAATGTTGAGACAACCATATGCATTTTAAAAAACAAAATTTCATTCAAAAATTCCTTCATATAAAAAAGTGAAATTTAAAAAATAAATGAAAAGACTTGCAATCTTTTTATCAACCATGGTTACACTTCAAAACTGGATATGAAATGAAAAAGCTTTATGAACTAGGTTACACGCCAAAACTGGAATTGAAAGAGCTTTTCATCAACCATGGTTACACGTCAAAACTGGTTATGAAATGAAAGAACTGGAACCAGCAGGTTTGGGTGCCATGTTTTAGTGCTCATCTGACACTGGTGCTATCCATTCTCCCATAAAAAATGAGAAAGGAGCAGTGCAAAGCATGGTCTGACAATGCTGCTATAATGACTTATCTCAACCTTAGCACAGAAGATCTGCTACCATGCTGTTGTTCTGAGCACACTAAAACTCCCACTAAGTGGTTGGTGGCCACACGATGGGTCTGAACAATGGCCATTATCTGACATAACTGGCACTCAGGAGGGATTTTTACACTTCGTTACAAACCATATGGACTATTCACTGGACATCATAGTGTTCTGTGTGCCAGTTGCATGCATTTGACAGAGCAGTTGACCCCAAGAAGCTTGGAGTGAAGTCCAGAATCTCTCACAAGTGACAATTATACGATATGGAACGTGCCACGTACAGGTCATTGCTTGATAAGATGTCCGTGAGGAATTTGGGTGAGACCAGTTGGACGAGTTAATATTTCTGAAGGGGCAGCAAAATGAGCACAATGGCTTGTACCTGGCACGTTCCATAATGTAATGGTTTTCATGATTTGCGCATGTAGATTTTTACAACAAGCATGTGGATTTTGAACAATGGTTAGATGAGGTAGACCCAAGAAGACCTGTTCCTTTGTGCCTTGCAAGGCGACTAAAAAGAGACATAGAAAACGTCACATGAAAATCATTACTCATACATTACGGTTGGGGGTGGCAGATTATGTTGTTTTCTTGATCACATTATATGACATAATTTTCCAGTGATGATGATACAGCCACAATAGTGACCAAAATGCCAATAAACATAATTTATTTTTATTTTTTTGTTGAATCTGCCACCCCAGATTCTATTGGTCAAGGAAAGGCCTTGCCCTTTGCCCATTATGTTGGTTGTGTCACCTAGCTTGCCCTAATTTGCGCATTATCCAACTTAGTGTGCAGGGCCAGGATCATCCATTCTATAGCACATAAAAGTCCCTTCACTTCTTCACTGCACACTTATATTCAAGATCACACAAACGCAACATTGAGAGGAGACATACCAACACACATGAAACAATGCTAACCTTGAATAACAACATCTGATGACTAACTTCCAAAGATCTAAAAGACACAAACAACATCTGCCATATGGTGATGGTTGAAAGAATTACCCTCCACCAAACGACCAACCAACCAACCAACCAAGTCAAGAATCAACCAAACTTCAAAATAGCAAGGACACAAAAATAATGTCTTCGTTTTGGGAATCATTGGATTGAATCTGCCACTGTCAAATAGCTTGCCAATCAAGCCAAGAATCAAAGAGAGAGGTAAAAAGACACAAGAACTATGGTCATAACTTTAACCTACACATCTGCAAAGAATATATATATGCTCATTTAGAGGAAACTGGAGTGAGGTTGGTGATGGGGCGGCTGATCATTTGGCGGCTGATTCAATCACAGGTATAATAAAACGACAAAATATCATTGAGGGGATTTGGGAGTCTTGAAACCCAAACACTATATATATGCCCATGGAATTCGTGCAAGGGACTCCGAATCAATTTTATGATAGGTGTTGTGTCCTTTCATAATTTCCCTGCGATTAGTGTTGGTCTGGTATATAGGCCCGCACCTGGTATCAACATATATCAACACTGGTGGGCAAGGACCTGGTTATTGGCTTGTTATTGGAGTTTTGAATCGGTTATCAACCTGGTTATTACTAACCTATCAGTCAGTTATTGATTTTTTATTACTAATTCATAACCTAATTGCTTGGTATTGAAATTTCAATATCTAATAACTTAATCAAATGACCTAGTAATATATCATGCAGGTGGGGTTATCAATCTTACAACACCTGACATTTCCATTTAAAATTTCATTTCATTTTTTAAAACCCTTATCACCAGTGTATATAATCAGCAAGTCGAATGACCGTTATCAACCGGGTATTTCAAAACTCACCCTTATGCATAACCAACAGTTACTACCAAAAAAATTTTGATAACCAAATAATTGGCACCCAATTTTTTTAATATTGATATTGGTAACCTAACTGGCACTCATTTAAAATTAATTTTAAAAAAAAAACCTAATCAGTGGTTAGGAAATAAAATCAATAACCAGCCAACACTGGACCCTACCAGTCTGGTACAAGCTAAAAAAAATACCAGCCATGTACCAGTTTTATACCAGTCTCGTTACAAAGGCATGCACCTGCTTCATACCAGGACCGAAGTGGGTATGAAAGTACCCAAGACCACTACTGGTCGGGTATGAAAAACATTAACATTAATCCCATACCACAACAATGCTGGTATGTTCAAAAGTCGATACCAGACCAACGCTGGTGTTTACCCACCCAACCAGCTCATAGGTCCATCTGCAATCGAGCTGATGGCAAAGGGAGGTCCAGAGGTCCTTTGAGAAATTTGTAACATCTAAACAACTAGTTATGATGTGATCATCTATTTATTACTAATGTTGATGTGTTAAATGTCTCATTGAAAGTATGCTGGAAATTATAAATGACTTTGTTAAAAAAATTCTAAAGCTTTGGAAGAATAAGCTGGCCTTTGAACTTGCAAGCCAAGAGTACTCAGAGTTTGGGCATTATCTCAAATACCTAGCTGAGCACCTTCGGCACTCAGAACCAAGCACCAATCTCTTAAAAGTCTCACCATTTTCAGCACAGAGGACCCAGCCAGCCCTCTTGAAGCAAACTGCATAGCATGTATATACTACTTGGTGGCTTTGCACATCAATGCCATGTCTGAAAGAAGACATCCTACTCTCACAGTTCAGTGCTTTCAAGAAGCTAGGGGCAAGCAAAGGAATAGCACCAGAAAGAACACGCAGCCCCTAAACAGTGTATGACTGTTGGATTGTGTTGATATCCAAGCCCTTCAGGCGCACTACAGACTCTACATGGCCCTTCAAAGTGTGCGCTTCTCTCAACCTGCAAACACCCTCAATTACATCAGCTGCTTCACTCGCATGCCATAGCAAACATGAATGTGACCTATTTCTGCACATATGCTGCTAGGGAAAAGACAGAAAGACATCCAAAGCAAGCAGCAATTATCCTCCATGCCCCTTCATCACATGCTTTTGTGAATGTTAGAATCTTTGTAGGGACATGAAGAAAAAGCATGTTCATAAACTGTGGCTGAAGAATTGCAAAAGTGTTAAGTGCACCTGGCAATGTCCGCACGTCTCTTAGCTTGATCAGCCATATCACCAAGATTCTCTTTGGAGCCACCAGGGGCACCTGCCTCCTTCATTTCAGGAGTGTGGAGACCATGCAAAGTTCGTTGTGCTGTGGCCCACTGTGCCTCTCGTGCTTCCTTGCCAAAATTCTTTTGCCGTGTAAAGGCAGTCTGCACCATTTTTTGACATAATCTTGAACTTCAGAATTTATGTCCAAATATAAGTTCCTCTCATCACTATTAGGGAGGAGAGTTGACCTCCTGTCAAATTCTATTAACTACACTGTTGGGCATAAAATGTTTGCCAAGAATTGCTATTTTCTGCACAAACACTTCTCAAGTGACAGGCCATGGCATCATTCTGAATATATGAATCTAAAACACCTAGTGTACCAATGCATTTTGAAAAGGAGTGTTTACCTTGCTATCCAGCAAATTGTCCCATGCCTTCCCACTCAGGATGTAACGAATTGCAAACTTGATCGGATCAAGAGGGAGGTAGAAAATAAGGCTGTACAGCCAAATGACTCCCGCCCATCCCCACCCGATGCCTTGGACCTGGGCAAATCCCCAATTTGCATATACTGCGAGGAATGTTGCTATCTGTGGTCCTATCCCCAGTGGCACTCATCAGATAACTCAAGGCTACTCTCTGAAACGGGGATGTTAAGGTCACACAGGCAAGTAGAACAAAAATCTCCTCCCAGCCCTGATAGAGAAAATTCAGAAGGTCAACAGGTAGAATTGAATGACCCACCAGTTGGGCAATAACAAAGGCACTCATGAGTAAGAGGCCAGGCCTCTCAACAAATGACCAACTGCGGGAGCGGGTTACAAAAATGAGGGCCTGGCTCACAATGCTAACTTGTAGATAAACAGCAGATGTCTCCTCCTTTATGTTGCCTCCAATAGGACGTACATGGAAGTGCCTCTGCATCCACCCACAGTGAACTGACCTCAGAATACTAACCACAAAAACTAAGCCATGGCAACCAGCAAATTAGAAAATCTGACTGTGAATAAAAGTAGTCTACATTAACAGCCCGGTGAATGCTATCTGTGATTTCAAAAAGGTGTATAGAGAATTGGTATTCATACCGAGAAGAAGTCAGTTTCATGTATGGCCCAGAAGAATATGACTGTCATCATGGCTAGGTAGGCACCAAGGACTATTCCAGTGGCAAAAATCTCTTTCAATTTCCAGCTATCTGGCAATGGAGAAGGTTTTACTCGATCTTTTGAAATGGTCATGATAGTACCTGTATCCAGAAAAGATTAATGGCTGATGAACACCAGAACTATTTGCTTCCAACTAATGTTCCACAATGGAGAGTTTCAACTAACAACATCTGGCCTAAACCAGAGATGATGACTAGCTCTATATGAGGCAGCACATATGTTAGAAAGGAGTTAGTAGAACCATATTCTTGAGATTTTGGATCCTCGGTGTAGATAGAAACGCACCATCATTTAGGATTGCGATGATGAGCACCATGAAGGGAGAAAAGTCAAACTTCCAAATCAATGCCAGCAGCAAAAATCCTAGCTGAAACCCCACAGTTGTACCAGCTCACATCAGCCCATACCAGGGAGCACACTGGATTGCATGGCTACAGTTATCTTGCTGGGAAGCAACCCATGCTAAGAACAACAGAGATATATTACACATTTACATGTGTATAGGAACAAAGGAGATCACGCTGACCGCAGGCAAACAGAGCAAACATTATTGCCATAGGAATTCACATATATACTCAAGGAAGCTATTAGCAAGGGAAGCCCTTCTGAGTTCTGATGTTGTGTACTTACCACAATACGGATAGTGATAGAAACTGCATAGATCTGCAGGCAAAATTGAACCCACCCATCATAGCTGCTTAATTCCAGATCTTGAGAATGCAGTTCAACAATTGTTGTAATAGACACTAGAGCTACTTTGACACATATTTCATGTTAGCTGATGGGAATTTTCTTTTACCGTGTAATTCTTCATACGCTGGAAGATGGCACGACTTGTTAGCACAGCACTGATAATCACACTGAGACCTGGCTCAGTGAGCACAATGTCTGAAGCACTCCGAGCAGCATCTGTAGCATCTGCGACTGCAATACCTATGTCAGCCTTCTTCAACGCTGGGGCATCATTTACACCATCACCTGTCATTCCACAAATATGCTTCCTGTCTTGCAAACGCTTCACAATCTCGTACTTGTGCTCTGCACAGACAGTATGAGTGCCATGTATCAGCACCATCTTGAGATGTTATCAAAAGAGCGTTCTCCTGAAAATAGATGGGATTCTGCAATGAGAACCATACTTGTAGTCTAGAAGTATTCAGCAACATGCTGAATGCCAGGACTCTGCATATCTACCATTGCATTACTAATTAGACCTACCTGATTATGGCTAGAGGAAAGACAGGCATGTTCCACTTTACAAGAAATAGATCAATTTGGTCTCACTCTGACCTGCTTGCTTGCACTGAACAACAGTATCCTATTTCAGAAAAAGAAAAAACCCATCAAAAATTGTGGAACAAATAAACATCACTTGTGCAGAAATACAAGAAACCAACCCATGGACTTGAAGAACATGTAGGATCACTCCAGCTGGATCAAAAATAAAAGATGGACGTCAGAAAAGATAATGACCTGGAAAGACACCAGCAAAACCATCTGCCTTCTCAATGAGCTCATCAATAGGTAACGCAGCAAGACTTTCATCCTTGTGCTGTCCCAGCAGAGAGGAGGAGGGGTACATGTTGGTACCCATCCCAAGACGACGACCTGTCTCCTTTCCAATTGCCAGTTGGTCACCTGTAAAATAGTTCCTTCACACCATGAGTTTACATGTTCACATAATCCAACATTTAAGCATACCCACACTGAGTTAGACGAATCAAAGCACCTACATACAATGTAGGCACACTAGCACAACAGGGAATGTTCACATCACAAGCTCTCCCAAGTACCTGTAATCATTTTGACATTCACTCCAAGGTTAAGGGCACGGCGGATAGTCTCAGCACTGTCGTGGCGAGGTGGGTCAAAGAGAGGTAACAACCCACAGAATTCCCAAGGACCTCCTGCACTTTCTTTGCTTTGCTCTGGAACTTCCTGCAGTGTTTACAAATACACTAATTCAGATCCTAAACACAATTGTGGTTTCCAGGGAGGATGGTTCTACTACTTGAAGATCTCCTATTATGTGACCAGTTATCAATGTTTTGAATCAATCAATTAATGAAGAAGTTTGGTATAAGGAAGCCTTCTCCATCCAAACTGTACATTGCTCCCAAATATGAGATACACACTCCATGTGTTGAATCAAATTTGTCTTTACTCTCTATCTCATTTGAGCTAAATTTTGCAAGAGTACAGTCCAGTTTCAACCTGCCTGTTAAGGCAGGAAGATGAAAATGATGCATACAAAACTATAAGCTCCAGCCTTTGCATAGCCCAAGAATTGAGAACCATGGTGTAGAGAGCTATAAAATGTACTACAAAAAACTACTTAACAGCTATTAGCCTAAAACAAAATTGGAGCATCAAGAGCGCTTGCCTGCCGGGCAACAGCCAAGGACCGAAGTCCTCGCTCTGCAAATTTGTCAATTACAGAATGTACCCTCACAGCAATCTCTGCTTTGTTGACAGCTAAATCCAATATCTGCAAATCCAGGAGCAATGGCCAACTGACAGTCTGTATCAATCAAACCAGGAGAGATTGCACTAGATAAGGGTTTTCTCTTTGAAGTCAATACCTTTATTAGCTAAACTCCATATCATGGCTTTGTAATGAGGGGTGAAGGACAGTTCAATGATTGGACTACAAACATCTACTTCACACCAACCTTTCCTGACAGGGTGATGTGAATGGACTATTATCATGTGATTGTCAACTATCTGGGTGCACAAGAAACAATAGCACATCAAAGCAAATACAGAAGGGTTTGTTCAATGAACAGCTAAATTTTTGTCTCTTTGTTCTGTTTTCAGTGTAGAAACCAGCAAAAACCATTCAAAGAAATGCAAGATTGGAAGCTGCTGCACAACAGGCAAGAGGTGTTGGAAGTTCCATGGACATGGGAGACATAGCAGCACCTGCTCAGGAGCACCTTTACTTGCACGATACCACTTTCCATCAGCACCATCAATGTAAGTAAGAGCTGTCCGTTTGTCCACTGGGTTGAATGGGAGGAAGTGAAGCTCTGTTATGTTTGCACGTGCCTGCAAATCATCACATTCATAACCTTCATAGTATAATCTTTTGCAGAAACTACAATTTTAAAAAGTCAGATAGTTCATTCTCTACTCTATCTGCTCCACTGGGTGTTAAGCTCTTACCTCCTTGGGATCAGCCAGCATTCCAACAATGGCTGTGTCAATGGCATCCTGATTTTCAAGCCTGGATGCTCTAGCTGCTAGCAAGCACACCAACTCCTTGTCAACCCCCTTTGCAAATACCTGCAATGCATTGTCACAGCTGAGTTCAGAAAATATTGTAAACACTAAGAACAGACTCAGCACACATACCATTTACATTGCTTCTGGAAAAGTTGATCAAGAAGAGAGCCAGTGCTGGCACTATACTAATCTTGCAAAAGATGATCTTTGGATTGCAAGCATTTTGGATAGTGGATTAGTGCTTTCTGTATCCAATCTCAATCTGATATCTGATATCTGTATCTCAATCTCAGTCAACAATTGGATTGGATTAATCATTTAATTTACCTCAACAAGATTTTTATCAACTGTAAGCTTGTTCAAGGTAAGTGTCCCTGTCTTGTCGCTGCAGAGCACATCCATTCCAGCCATCTCCTCAATGGCAGTCATGCGCTTCGTAATAGCACCCTGTGTTCAAGCAAATAGTTTCATGATCACTTGAACAATACCAGCCCTATAATCAGCAAGGGTTAGATGCCCTTGTCAATGTGTAGACATACCAACATGATGAAATAACAGTGGTACAAATGATGAAAAACAGGAGAAGAAATGAAGAACCTGTTGTGAAAGTCGGTGGGAACCAATGGCCATGGTGACAGACAGAACTGTGGGCATGGCAATAGGGATGCCACCAATGAGCAATACCAATAGGTTGTTGATTCCCTGACGGTATGGGCGATGCTGGATGGGGTACATGACAATAATTTCGATAACAATGCCTATTGCAATGGAAATGATGCAGAAATTACCAATTGCTGTAAGTACCTGCAAAATCCCAAAAAAATCTTGTTTGTCACATTTGATGTGTCTAAGATAGAAGAAGAGGAAGAAGGGGGGAGCATGCCAATGGAGACAAGAAGACTATCAGAAGAAGTGGCACACAGATTGGGAGAACCTTTTGGAAATGGCCCACATTGTTTGTGGAATCAACCAAGTGAGCAGCCTTTCCAAAAAAGGTGTGCACACCAGTGGCAATGACAACGGCGTCTATCTCCCCTTGCTTACATGTAGATCCAGAAAACACCTCATCTCCTGGCTTCTTTGTGGCTGGCATTGACTCCCCAGTCAATGCAGACTGGCCAACCAAAGACCATCAGCAAACCGGATTATGTGAGAAAAACTGACAATCTGCATCTTTCCTCTAGAATTTGGGATTCCAAAAGGTTGCATGAACTGTGACAAAACAAGGTTGCTTGGTGGGCTGTTCAGTCTAGTCCAGATTAAAAGAAAACTCCAGCAGGCTATCAGTTTCTCATCATGTTAGTATCACAGGTTCAGTTCAAGGACACTTCTACAGTGTACAAGCAGAAATCTTCAATTCTGAGCAAGTCTACATTGATTACAAATATTTGTGTAGCACCTGGTCAATTTTTAAAGGATCTCCATTGAGAAGGCGAGCATCAGCAGGGACGATGTCACCCAGCTTTATGCTGATTATATCTCCAGGCACCAGGATCACAGCATCCTGCTCAGACCAGGTCCCATCACGCAGCACCTGACAGCACAAAGAAAGTTAAGGGTAGAATTAGACTCACTGTGGTGTAAGAGAAGAAAGACAGGTAGACTCTGATGGAATATTTGTAAGTTCATAAGAGGTTTTAAAATACCATACTCAACAACTGCACTCTGTCACTTCCAGGCATCGGAATCTTCCAACTACTTGAAGCCATGATTCATCACAGAAGCAAAAGAATTTGTCACCATAGCTTATGGAGAGTTCTTGCCATGCTGGAGAAAGGACAAATTTGCTTGAGCAACAGCATTGAGAGATCGAATCAATAGGTGTTGAGGACAGACCTTGGTCTTTGGTGCAAGATGAGCCATGAGGGCAGCTGCAGCATTGCCAGCATTGTTCTCCTCTATAAAACTTATAGTAGAGTTCACAAGCAGCAAAACTATAATACCCAGGAAATCTTCCCAATCTGGTGGCATGCCCTGCAGAAGTGTTTCACAATCAGAGCTGAAATGCAGAGGACAAGGGAAAACAAAAATTAAAAATGAACAAAGCAAAAACAATATAGCAAAGCAGAGATCAACAAAACAAATTACATATTTAAGCATACTTGTCCATTGGCCAACACAATAGCCATCAATGCAGCAGCCTCCATGACCCATGACAATGGGTTCCACATAAAACCCAGAAACTTAAGGAACTTATTTTCCTGCACAACAACATAGGTTAACGATAGCCAAGAAGTCACCACGGAAGCCTGATCCAGAAAATCATCATCCCAAGACCTGTGCTTTCCCAAACAATCAGAAACAATGACTTAAGATTTAAGATAATGAATCCACTATTTTAGGGGAAAACAAGATGAAGGCTGTACACTGTACCTCCATTGATACAGGAAGAAAAAACCATATTTCCAAGACAAAGAATTTAAGCTTTCTGTCATTCTAGATCAAACTATTGAAAATTAATTTCTCAATGTGGTGAAATTACAAAGGAAATGTTTGAATTGGCTCTGGGATCAGCCTGGAGCTTTTGGATGATCCCTGTAGGCTGCTGCCATCTATCTGTATGTATGTTGCTGTCTCTAAAACAGGATAAAGAGAGGAGAAAGGAATTTATGGTTGGAGAATTTGTACCGATTTCTCCTCAAGCTTGTTTGAGCCAAAGATCGCAAGGCGACTGTTTCCCTCATCTGTGGTAAGACCCTCCTTCGTACACCTCAGCTGTGCAAACACCTCCTCGATAGGGATATTTTCCTGCTTCCCATTCACAAGCGAAGGTTGATATCAAACTGCAATATACACGTGCCTTCTCCTCTCCCTTTCTCTCTAAATCACTTCTCGCAACCTCTCTTTCTAAACTGCTAGTGTGTTGTGTTGGCTTTCTGAGCTTAAAGAAGGCCAGCATTTCTTCTACTTGCTTTGCTCATATCGTTCTGTCTCTTTCTCTCTTTATGTTTCTGTTTTCGTTGCTGACAGTGCATACTGGTTTTCGAGATTCAGTGGATTCGTACTCTCCCTGCACAAAGACTTGCAGTCATCAATTCAGCAATTCTTTCTTTTCTACTCTACTTTGTATCCTTCAGTTCTGCTTTTCTCAGCCTCCATTGAAGCTTGCATCTTCAGGAACGAGGCGGCAAGAGGCGACACCCTCGAATATTTCTCGTGTGCAAACCTCTCGTTATAACTCATGGAAAAACTCACACCAAGACTCCCCTCTCTCAACGTCTTCTCCATCTTTCTCTCCCTTCTCTGTCGTCATGAGCCCATCTCATGGCCAAAACAAGCGGGCTGACAGACTCTACAGTTGCAGTGAGTGAAAGACACAGTTGAAGATCATACGCCTATTCTTGCTGAAATCCAACTTTCCTCAACCTCAGGTAGACTACGGATATTCTCCCAAGTATTTTCTACGGTCACGAAGACGGAGGTTCACATACGACTGAACGACAAAAGTATGAGACAGCAACCGTGCACGCTCTTTCCTCTACTAATCTTCATTGCATGCATACAGAAACAGGACGTAAACGAGAAAATCCAGCGCAGCAACAAGCAACAAACGTTGGAGGCTGTAAAGAAGCTAAGCAACTTGGAATCGTCTTATTCATTGCAGCAACATGGAAAAAGAAACAACGAAAACACGTTATTGCTAAATCCACGGTCTCGTTCCTAAGATCTTGCAAGAATCAGACGAGGCTGGAAAGAAACTAAGCAACTAGTAACCATCTTGCTCATTGCAGCAACATGAAAAAAGAAACAATGAAAAGATATTATTACCAAATCCACGGTCTCGTTGTTAAGATCTTGCAAGCTGGGAAGCTCAGCCTTGTTGGATGCATCGACGTTGTTGTTGTTGTCGTTGTTGGCCGCGGCCGCCCCCACCGCCATTGCAGCCAGCCAGAGAAGAGCTGCGAATCAACAAGCGACGCTGCTCTCTCTTGCTGCAACTACACCACAACACTCATCATCACTCGCTCACTCGCTCACTTCATGTGCAAGCTGTATTGCAGAAACAGCAGCCGGAATAATAAGGCAACAACATTGGTACCTATGTAGTGCTCCGTGTGTGCATGTTCCTTCTGTGGCTGCTTTTTTATTCCGCCCAGCCCTCCCTATCAACCTCGGGAACTTCGATCACGCCACTGGCGGCATTGCATCAAACGGATCACTTTCTCCTTGGCGTAACATTCGCTTTCTTGCCTTGGTGTTTCATCCTACGGCTGTTTCTTCCCCCGGGTTCCATTTGAACCCGCGATTTCCGCAATCTCTCGGCGCAAATCGTGAACAACGTAGTCTGTTTTTTGTGTGTTTGTCTGTCTCGACCGCCTCACGCGCTGGCTCGCTGGCTCATCCAAGTTGCCATGGAGCTGCAACGGGAGTCTCCACCACCGCCGGCGCTGGCGAATGGGATGGATAGTAGCCTAACAAAAACAGCAGTAAAGCAACTCCTGAGGCCGCCATGTTCCGGATATATCAGACCGCCAATCCCGGGTATATTTTTCCCCGGTTAGCTTAATTATAAGACATAATTAGAGTTAAATTCACCTTGTCATTGGGCCCTAGTTTTGTCCTCTAATCCCTTGTTTCATCCCCAATGTGAGTGTATCTGTAAAGTTTCATGAAATTGGGTACCGTTTCATCAAACTTTGGTAAAGGCCGAAATAAGGGTATGGGTGGAGATGCTCCAATACCATGAAGAGTAAGAAGGGTAGATATCTAAATGATTTGTATTGGAAGAGTTTGGACACATTATCATAGCACCTTGGCAACTTCAGCACTAATTATATTATTTGTAGAAATGTTGAAACTTACCAAAAAAACTAAAATTTTAAGGAATGTGGGAGATATTTTGATTTTCTAGTGATTTCTGCCCCCTGAAAATTCAAATAAATTCCCAAAAGAACCAGGTTTTGGGAGGGAAAATCAGTTGAGGACATGGTAACACTTGGGCCAACGGCACAGGCCACACTAGTGTATTATGATATAGGTACTTTTGCTAATTCCAATTAACACCAATTAATCATGTTTAAGACACATTCATCATGGAGGCCTTTTTTTTTGGTAAGGGATTCAAAG
Source organism: Sphagnum tenellum (assembly GCA_963921925.1). NCBI lineage: Eukaryota > Viridiplantae > Streptophyta > Sphagnopsida > Sphagnales > Sphagnaceae > Sphagnum > Sphagnum tenellum. Next base: position 11,676,432 of record OY998148.1, read on the forward strand.
GGTTTTTTTGGAATTCTAGTTAAGGAAGAGAACTTTATATATACCAAAAAAGAAAAAAGAAATTTTAAAACCTAGCAAAAAAAAAGAAAATAGCTTTTTAAAAGTTGGCTTATCTGTGAAAGCAAAAAAGAGCAGCTAAAACAACTACTAAAGCAAAAATAAAGGGAGAGAGAGTATCAATGAAAAGGGCCAATTTCTGAACTGGAAAGGTGAAGAAGCCCCCCACTAGAATGAAATTAGCTTACCTACAACTGATGTGAAAAAATGATGCTGCAAAATTGGGATTTAGAAACTAGCAAAACTTCTTGTTGATCATTTTAGGGTTTTGTAAAACCCTTTGTGTTTGTTCTGTAATGTAAGTAGCCTTCCTTTTAAAATGGGTTGTTGTGTAATCTTCACATACTTCTTCCAAGTAATATAAATTTCAAAACACACTCTCTGACACAGAATGAAGCAGTTGATGAAATTCACAAAAGCATATTCTATGAGCAAATATAACCTTCCATAAGCAACCAAAGAGCTCCTCCATCCATAGTCCTCACAATTCACATGACAAGGGTCCTTCTCATTAAGGTAGCCTAGGCCAAAAATGGTGTTGAACACAATTAGGAATATATATATATTTATTTTTTTATTTTATTTTACATTTCCAATGAAGAAAGGGAAAAATTAGTAGCACCACATTTTATCCCAATTCCTTTGGCCAAAGGAAAAGATTACACTTATTATGTTGGGAGTGTTCAAAGTGTGTATATGTTTTGTGATGCTACTCAAAGAAGTCCATAAATAAAAACAAAACATACCAAAAAAATTCAAACTTTGGGTATCCCCAAAACTACTAATTCATATGAATCACACTTACACCCATTTAAGTATTTGACTCTAACTGCAATAACTATGAGAGTTACAATATCTTCTAGTGTGGATGGACAAGTCTTGGATGCATTTTCCTTGTCCTCTTTACATATCTTTCATAAAAGGGGGGGAAAAAAAAGGACTAGTTGGGTGTTAATCCCTTTTCTCAAAAACAAAGAAAAAGAAAATGTGCTTCCATTTTGTCTACCTTCTTGAAGGTTGAAGAAGGAGGGGAAGACATTTCTATTGGCATGATTGCATGAAATGAACTTGGGGTTTCCCCATTTCAAGGTTTTTTTAAATTCCCAATTTATTTTTATCAAAGCATATAATCAATTCTTTGAAGCTTTTTTTGAAGAAAATTTTAAGTATTCTTGCAAAGAACCTGAAACATAGACAATAGTACAACTCAAAAATGTTTACATTGGCTATTTTGTACAGTAGCATGCAATTAACAATTGGATATATCTATAATATTATAGAGAAGAATCTCTTGATGATTTTTTAATCAAAATTACCTAGAGGGACAAAATATTCAGATAAATTGCCATTGCAAGGAACATATGTAATAAGGGGGGTTTAAGCACATTTGAGATTAATTGTATGAAATTACCTTGTAAATTTCCTCATTTTAGGGGATGAAAGGTGTAATTGGGGTGATGAACAGAGACAAGAAAATCATAGGGACCCAAACTAGTTTTTTTTCAAAGTGAAATCGGTGGTGAAACTAGTTTGGTCCCATGTTTTGTTTTTAGTTGAAAGAGTTTGGTGCTCATGCAAGTAGGGGGGCATGCTCACATAAACCTTTCAACAAGGATTGTATCATTGTTCATCACATGAGAGTCTTTTGTGATAGCAACACTTGGATTTTTTTTGTATGTGTGAGAGTTTACGAGGGCACTAAGATTATGAGAGTGCAAGAGGTTGTCAATGGGTGAGCCAGTTGTTTGGAGTGTTGACTTCTAGGGAGTTGAAGAAAACTAGAGATGAAAGTTTGGAAAGTTCAAACATTGCAATAAGAGCTTTGGCCAAAGTAGTGTTGGGAGAAATGGAGGAGCTCTAATCGCATCTTCTTATGAAGCTCAAGATTAGAACATATGATTGCCAAGTTTTCGAGGTGAAGATAGAGCTTTTCAACCTTTAATAGCATCATGGTTTTAGTAGAAAGTTTGATAAAAGGGGATGAAATGTTTTACGATTGTTACAATGGACAACTCAACTTCTAAAGATATTATTCTTGGGTGTATGGTTTATTTGTGGTTTCTACAACAAGTTATTTTATGCAAATATCCACATGAAATGAACTTATTTGCATGAAATGAAATGAAATCCATGTGAAAATACTTCATCTTACTTATACATGCATCATTCATGTTTTAAATGTATGACATTTGTGTGCAAAGCATACAAACCCATGAAAAAACAATTCTCCATTACCATTCGTGGGATGAGAAGTTTATGACGAAAAAAGTCTCTCAATAAGCACTCAAAGTACTCATCTATATGTACAAAAAAACAAATACCAATTTGTATACAAGTCCGACTTGCAATTCACATCATAATATGAGCCAACATACCCAATATTCAAGTAAATGAACAATCCATGGTGGTCAAAGACCATGGTGGTCGAAGACCACTATGTTGTTCATACAATACATTTCTTACATTCATTGAACCATAACAGGCATCATTGTTCTGAAGTTTGTGGATTTGGATGAAAGTCACATCAATGAATTATACCACCCTAGAACTTAGGGAAGTGGATATTAAGGGAAACCATTCCTTAGCAATAAACTAACTAGTCTTATCACCTATGGTTTCACAAATGCAAGATGTAATGAAAATTATATCCTCACAAATTAATTTTTTGAAATTGTATTAACCCTTTAGATTGAAAATTTCAGAAATGAAGTCAAAAGCATAAAACCTTGTTTGAAGGTAGCCAAATTTGAACCCTAGTCTAATTCATGCAAACATACTAAAGGTGAACCATCTAACCATAAGGATAACATTTATACTAGCATAGATACTTGAATGTGCTAACAAAACATATTACACAAATGTAAAATTTATGATGAACAAATATTCTTTTATTCAAATTTGATTAAATCATCAAGTTTATCTCATACATGTGACATTAACCATGACTCTATCAAATGTAGTTATTTAACATGAAAATGTGTCACAATTGATGTATTAAACTTTTATATGTTGTTGTGAATTGACAGCACTCTAAATGTTGTTGTAGGAGGACATCTTAATGCATACATAAGCAAGCAACCAATCATCAGCCAAGTAAAAAATTGATTTTATTTAAAACATCCATGTGCATGATTAAGTTATAAAACGTAGATTATATGTGACAAAATCTCTTTAAGTAGATTCAAAATCTCTTTTTAATTTTATTAAGAAATCATTGTGCTTTCCAATGCATTTATCATAAGTTAAACAAAAAAACTTAATCATTTTAATGTAATAAAAATAAGTAATAAATATATTTGAAACTAACTTGTCAATATGGTTTTCAAACCTATTTTTATATTGAAATTTTTAATAAAATAGATGTGTACTAAACTAAGATATAAAGATCATCATGTATTCAATGGTTTCATCCAATAAGTATTCTACTCTCTTTTATTAATCCATACTTAATACACATTTGAAACAAAAAATTTACACTCTGAAAGTAGATTCCATACTTGTTTGCATTTACAAAATCATATTTTTCTAAGGTATGCAAAATGCAATTCATTTTTTTTATTTGAGACCCTAACTATTTCCAAGTGCACCATATGAATTGAAATTTTAATTATATTTTATTAATGTAAAATTTACATTTCAACAATGTGAACAAGTATGTAATTTTTGCAAAATACATTGAAAATAATGTTGATACAACATGTCAAGCTTGTAAAAGCATGTCCATGTCATATTTATTCATATGGTTTAAAAACTCGATGTCAAAACATTTCACATACTTTCTAGCTTCATTTTCATGCATTTCATTTTTTGCATTATTGACGACTACTTTTCTAACATACTTTAATCAAATACCTTTGTTGAAGACAACATTCATGTTGACATGAACAACACTATAAATCAACAAGTTACATTAAGCAAGTCACACATTGAATCCAAACAAGATTATTTAAGCTTGAGAATAATGGCATAGAATGTAATGTGTTGTGCGAAACATCATACCATGCAAAACAAACCACTAAACATGTTAGGAGTGCAATAATATTGTGCATAGAAAATGAATTGAATGAAGAACAAATCAGGATACATGTTGGAAATGTAACACATGCACATGTTTGACAAAACCAGTTTGTGACATTGCAACAATGTATCAATTTGAAGAACCATGAATTCGTGGGTCAAGTTTCAACTATCAAGATGAACATAAATCATGAACATCACGGATGACACAAGCTTGAACATATGAGAATTTGTTGTAATTGATGTCACTTATTGCTCTGGTGTGAAGAGATATTCGATGGGTATACATAAAATTCTATTTTCAATGTGTGTTGAACCAAATTTTGTATTCTTATCTACCTAAGCCGTTAATAAGCTTGTTCACAAGTAAAAACCCCCAATTCAATATATTTCAGAAAGATGTTTACAATATTTCCATTAAAAAATATGGTGAATTTCATGAAGTGTGCAAATCTTAATATATACATATGATTGGACCCAGTGATAACAAAAATGACAAAGAACAAAGAGAAAGGCCTAATATTATACCTCAACAACATAGATCATACATGCTACGAGTAAAACCCAAATAAAACAGCTCCATCTGTGAATCAACATGCCTTTTGAAGTACAGTACATATATGCTCAAGTCACGACTCATGTTCATCACCCATGTGGGTTTTGTGATATCAATTTTCCTTGTATAAATCATTTTGGTACTTTCCCTCTTGGAAATAGTTTGTGTAAAATTACAGATTAATTTTCCTCCTGCAACATCCAGTTATATTAAATGTTTTTTAATTGAACTGAGCTGACATTATGTGTTGAAGAGCATTTGCTTGATCACCAGCCGAGCTCACTACAGTGTTGAAGAGCAGTCACTTGGTATGCTGAGCTGACTAGCATGTTGAAGAGCAGTCGCTTCACATGCTTCTCATCCATTTCATTGGAAAGAAAAAAGATTTTGATTGTAGAACCTCTATTATCACCTGCACAAGACCAAATCACGATCCATGCATTTTATTATGTACCAGAATTTGAAGAGCAAACAAAAACAGAAATAACATTGGTCTTATGCTGATCCAGCGATGAAGCTAAACTAAAAAGAATAGAGGGGATCTGAAAATAGTGACAATTCAACAGCTTGACATGTTCATTATGAGAATAACTAAGCAACAGAGATAGAACCCAAATTCAGTAGATCAATTTGCCGATGAATAGTGAAGACAGACAACAGAGTAAGAGCAGGAGATATATCTCACCAGAAATTGGGTGCAGGTACAGAACGACCAGTTAAGAGACCAAAAACAAGAGCAGCACAGATTGCTACATGAAGTCGCACACAATAATACTTGGCCATAAATATCAGGCTCTTGTTCTGCTCAAAAGTAAACAAACAACAATTAGCCTTCCTTTCTTCATACCTACCTTTCAGTTTTTGAGTGATATAAATATTAGTGGCAAGCAGCACTGAATATATTCTACAGCAACCAAATATGATAACCACACAGTCCCACAATTTGTATGCAGACTATCAGTATGTAGCATTTAACCACTCTCTGGCATCATTACCATACTCTTTGTTGATTCTGGCTGGCACCAGTGTTTCTCAATCTAGCAAACAACGAGGAACCATCTAACAGACATTTTCAAAAGAAATAAGAACTTCACAGAACAAGAGAACTAAAGGCGGCAATTGCTGCAACCACCTAGGCTACAGAATCAACAAATGATGAGGAAAAAATATCCTCCTGTCAGGAGGGAGCAAAATTGAACCTTGTGATTTTCACTGATGAATCTCATGACAAGTATCCCAATTGGCAGTGTCAATACAGAAAAGAGCTGCATTACAAATCAGAAACAAACAGAGCTTTACTGCGAATTGTATGTGTCCAAAAGCCAAGACATAGCTAGATGAGCAGGAAATAGAGATTTTAACATATGGGGGGGCCATAGAGTGGGCGAATGTAAAAATACCAGATATATCACTTAGCTTGAATTTTGAGCAAGTTTTGGAGGAAAAACATACTTCAATCCCCGTGTAAGACAGCTGAAAAGGAATGCAAGTTTTCTAGAACTGCCAAAAGTGTAGAAAATGGAAGGAAAAAAACACACTGTGCAAGAGAGGGGCAAAACTTTGCAAAGACTGAGGCCAACGATTAAGGAATACAGCGTGACCACTGCTGCCTGTACAACCTTCGCCCCTTTCTCTGTTCCCAGTCTCACCTGCAGCACCCAATGCAACATTGAAGCATTACTTACCTGAGCTCCTCAACAGAGTATTCCAATTTCTCTTCCAAAGTTCGAAGGCAGTCTTATTCAGTATTGCACTATGGGTCCTTCCTCAAGGCTGTTTCAACCACAGCAAGATAATACTAAAAAACAGTTCACCAATAATATAGATGGCCTTACAAGTGCCATGATTGAATCAATCCAGCTTCTTCAAGTACTGCAAAATCAGGCTTTCAGCTGAAAGAGCTCCTTGACATGAAACATTTTGGAGTCCTGACAAAGGGAGAGTAAATTACCAGAGGTGACATTTTACCCACTGCAAGATCACTCTCAATCTGTTCAGATGCCATGACTAACAAAGTTAGCTTCAGACACAAACTTGCACTTATCCAGCATGAGAGTGCACAATACTACCTGATAACAAATCAAACTAGCTACCTAGAGAATCCAAATGGAATATCTCTCATAAGCAATCTCTATTTTCACCATTATGAAAAGGCAAAACAAGATTAACAATTCTTCATTAAGTCACAGAAATTTCCAGAGAAGAATAGACAAAACCTATAGAATCCAAATGGAACTGTAAACCCTAAACCTGACTATGGAAACTAGGATACAAAGACTCTTAGAATGTTCCACAGAGGCTAAAGGGCATCCTGTAAGGACCATACAACATCACTAAAAGGAAAAGAGGGCAGAACCCTAATTTCAAGACTCCATAGCTCCTCTAGGATTACAACAAGAGTTTTTAACCTGATGGAAGTGGCTGCAGAAGAGAATGAGGGACGTTGTGATGCCCACAATAATACTGGCTCCTATTATTGTCTGTGTCACTGGCAATGCCCCTAATTTACTGCTCCACATTCAATCAACCCAGGAATTAGGCCATTTCAAACTAAGGTGTCTTACGCCATTCTATCCTTCTATGACATAACTCCTGGAATATTTTTTACTGATGAAAATCAAACTACAATGAAGCTGTTATATGGCAATGTCCCTGTGAATTCATGCAACAAAAAACAAAGAGATTGTATGTAAAGATATACCTACCTGGCTTGGGCAAGGTAGAAGGCTGTTGTGGCCAAAGGTCCAAAAGCAACAAAACAAAGTGGCTCTCCTAGACCTTTGTAACTGAGACGGAAAGGAGGACACTGCCACCACGCACATAAATCAACCATCCTAGTGAGGGAGCATTCACAGTGCCAATATCAAAATGCTAAAAAAATGCCTCGTGACTCATTCTGCATCCTTAATAGAAAGTTTTGGAGAAGGAGCATGGGTAGAGTAGACTGACTTTGATTAAAAAGCTTAAGTTAAGCAAATATTGACCTAAAACAGTTTGTTTGCCCACAAGTTGTTTTCCAATTAGCCAGAATTAGAAAAGGTGAACTGGGCCACAAAAATGTTCTTGAAAGATCAACAGGTTTTCAGCTTCCCTTAGAACTAAAGATTGTAACTTTGGACTAAAACATAAGTTGAGAGAGAGAGAGAGAGCCAGCAGCCCATCAGATCATATCCCCACCTGATAGACATAGCCACATGCAATGGCAGCAGTTAGAAGGGCAGTAACACGAATATCTCCAACTTCTAGAGCCACCCGCACAAGCCCACAGAAGCCAGCAAGAAGAAACAAATAGGCAACTCGCAATACACCCTCTCGACTGCATGTGATGACAAAATTCCAAACACAGGTTTGAAACTTAGGAATTAGGATATAGATAATGCGACCAAACACGTGGTCAGTCCTTGATTGAATGGAAATCTTAGAAGCTTATAATATCATAGAGTTAACCATAGAGCTAAGAGAATCAACATCATTACTGAGAGAACCCAACAATGTAGTGACTACATTGACTTGGATCTGATCCAGATTCCAAAACTCATCTGTACCTTCCTGTCATATTCACAACCGATTCCCTTTTGTGTTTGTCAACTCCCGTCCCTGCGTCATAAACATCATTACTGCACAACACAAAACTGTTTTTTAGTAGGAGAGAAAAAAAGACATCTCAAACAGGAGTAAATGATGTTGGTGACCCATAGTAGAACTTTGTTTGCCACCCACACAGTATATCTATGGGTCACAGTAGTTAGCTCCTGACATGCACTGAAGAGAAGAGAAAAATTTGTCAAAGTTTTTATCAAAAGATCCAACTGACCTAAGATTAAGCCAAGCAACCACAAGTACAGAAGACCCAAGAAGAAGCCAGTAACGACCCCAATGGAAATTTCCTGATTGGAGACTTGCCACTGCTCCTCCCACCTTCAAATTTTATCCAACGCCCAACACAACAACAACATCAGGGGCATTGATCTCTCAACACAGATCCAGTAAAAAATTAGCCTGTCTTATAAATTCAATAACAGGGTGCAAACCTAAATACTTGTGGTGCAGCATTTGGCCAAATGAAATGGGAAGGAATTCAAAGAAAAAACCATTCCTTCAAAAACCCAAAAAGAAAACATTGTGGATTCACTCACTGTGAGGGGAACCAGGGCAACACTATAGATGGGGAGCTTAACAGCTCTCCAAATCAAAGTTGCTTGGCTTAATTCCTCAGGTGTTTCTAAGGGTGTTGGTGTCACTGACATATCAACAAGCTCCGGAGATGATGTTGTCGCCAGGTCCACCACATCTGACATTTGTGCTAATTCCTCCTCTGGTGATTCTAAGGGTGTTGTTGTCACCAGGTCCACATCTGACACTTTTGCTGCCACTTTCAGGCCTGGTCTTAAAGAAGTCCTAAACTCAGTTGCTCCTTTGAGATGATGCTTCTTCCCTCCTTCTACACCCTGTCACATTTCATCTTTGTATTTAATTGGGACTTTGGCACTGAAAAAGAACTCCAAAGTACTCAGAACTGTCACACATTTCAAACATTTGAACCTATCTCCAGAAAAATCAAAACAGGAAATTCTTTTTTTTTTAATTTAAAAAGAAAAAACCCACAGAATTCCATATGGTGGTCGTGTATGCACGCTGCAGCTTCCTGATGCATTGCCAGAAACCTAATATTACAATGCAACCCTCGCCTTCACAGCTACTTGCATCAAAACTGTAGCTTGCTTCACGAGGGTGATACTGTTGCAATTCTTCGCACCAGAATTTCGAAGGCCAATTAGGTACCCATTTGTTCTCCATCTCTCAAATTTATCGGAACCAAAAAGAAGAAGAAGAAGAAAAATGAGGGAAATCAGCTACTGACTGAAAGATACCCCACCCGCCCGCCACCCAAACAACCACCACCTCTTCTAATGGCGAAAAAACAGCCTGCCTCATACATACCTTGCAAAGGAGATAATGCGACTGCTTCCAAGCTGCTACGCCTGAGGCACCAAGATTGTTCCGGTGTAACCAGAGAGAGGATTGACGGGAAGTCATCAGATCGGTGGCAACAGATGCCATTGCTCCAAATCCACAGCCACTAGTACTACAACACACTGCGGTCCTCATACTCGCCGCCATTTAGTTCTCTCCGGAGGCCAAAAACTCCTCAATTTTTGCTACAACCGTTGCCACCGACTGCTGGCTCCTCCGTCCCTCCCTCGCGACTCACTCGCTCGCTCGCTCGCTCGCTCGCTGGCAGCAGAGAGGATTGGGTATGGCGCGCGCGCGGAGGGCAACGACTGCAGACTGAAGTGTTGCAGCAGCAGAGCAGCAGGAGGAGGAGGCAGCATTTGGTTTCACACTGCAATTGTGGCAACGAGAAATATGGCCTAAACGGAAAGGGAAATCTCATCTAATGGGCTCACAAACCAAACACAATCTGCCATTTGGAGAAAGTGTATTATTACCGTACTCCTTATTTTCCAACTCACCCTCTTTTTAGGCTTTATTTCTCGTTGCCACAATTGCAGTGTGAAAAGTCCTTATTTAGAGACTAGCTTCTTTCTCCTCTCAACAAAAATAAAATGCAACTAGCCTAGCTATTCAATAGCACTTCAAGTAGGGGTTTTTTTTTTTTTTTTAATTGAATTTTTTGGATCTTTTTTAGTTTAATTTTATAAAGCATTTTCCATATTGAGCATATGACAGGAGAATCAGCCAATGGAGGTGAATTAAGTCATAATAAGTGTTGTTGTTCACCTCACCCCTCCTAAATATAACTACAACCCATGCTCATACTACCCCCCCGCCTTCATGTGATTGGCTCCATATGCCCTTTGGACAAAAACCCTCCTTTGTGACGAGTTCAAAGAATCCTATGTTCACCATGGATATGTTTCATGTTTTGAGTTCTAACCAAATATTGCATGGGCCTGGCCTCAAGGACTTTGTCTCAAGGTCTAAAGCAAAATCAATTCGGCTATGAAATCACAAAGAAATGAATAAGTATTATAAGGTGTGGTCACACTTGGTGATTAGGACTTGCAACTAGCATTGCCTTAACACCAACAAATTGCTAAGAATTAAGTGAGCATAACAAGATGAGTTATCCACAACAACTTCACTAACATTATTTCAAGTTGTCAAAGGTAAAATAGCATTGAGTTATCATCCTTGTGTGTTGCAATCTAGTTCACATCTCCAAAGGTTCTCTTCTCTTTTTCTTTTCTTCCAAGTTTTCTTTTTCTCTTTTTAGTGCCTTCTTTTTTCGGTCTCATAGTTCTTTCTTTTTTTCTTTTCTTTTGCTTGTCTTCTTTCTCATTGTGTTGCTTAGGTTTTGTTTGTCTTGTTCTTGTATTTTAACTCCATGAAAAATTTGTGTTATGTTGTCTCATGGGTTTACATACTTAGTTGTTTTATTTTTCTTTTTTATTGTTTTCTTCTTCTCTTGTTTTTTTGTGTTCACTTTCTTTATTTTTGTGAGATTCCTCTTCTTCTCTTTGTCATTTTATGTTGTTTATTTGTCATCGAACCTTTTTACTTTGTGTCATTCCTTCTCTTTTTTTGGTGTTGTTTAATGTCTTGTTTGTCTTTTCTTTCAAGTTTCAATGTAAATAGATGAAGACAAAGAAGGATGATAAAGGGGGGAGGAGAGAGAAACAAAGAGATGAAGAAATAGGGTAGACAAGGATGATGCTAACATTGAGTTCATTTGTCAAATTTTGATACTTTGAAAAAAATGAACTCATTATGGACTTTTGAAATGATAACACTAAGTTTGTCATGACAAAACTAAACTGAAAGATGTGCATTCAAAAAGTATATCATAATAATGTCAAAATAAAAATTGAAAAATAAATTATCATCAAATGAAAAATTTAAAAATAAGACACGTCGAAAGTTTCCCAATACAAAAATTATATCTTAATTTTTTAATAAGACGATGTTCATCATTTTTATCGAATTTATAGTTCATTTCACATTGAAATATTCAAACTTTCATGTTATTTTTTGGACCAATCACAATTTCAATGATATTTAGAGCGAGGTGTAAAAATACTTTTGATCAAAAGAATAAAGGAAAATTATATATTTATAGTTTGATCACTATTATAATGTAAGAATTTTAGCTAGTGTAAAATCTAGAATTTCAAATTATCAAAAATCAATCACCTAACCATGATTTTACATTTTAAGCACCCTCAACTAAGTCCATTTCCACATTACACTACACAATCGACCACCAAATTTTGATGAATAGAAGAAAAGATCGAAAACAAGGAATACGACTCATTTGGAAAGCGCTAAAGGCGAGATACAGGAAGACTGCAAAAAAAGAGCTGGACCCTCAAAAGCGTGTGAATGAGGGGGGAGGGCACCCTATAAGAGAACAACATGTCCTCGCTGTTGGCAAACGTCTACTTTCACACATTAAATTATTGGGTCCGAGACAAAGAATAAATATTCAACTAGAGGAAAACCAAAAAGCCAATAACCCGCAAAGGTCAGACCTAAACAACAAGACAAAAAACTACAGACGCAATGGAAACACAACTGAAACCGAAGAGCCGAGAAAGTAGAAAGATCAAATCCCAAGCAGAGCATGGAACGATTGGGGATTTCACCAAATGTTCTACATGCAGTATGCAAACAGTATCCTTATAATCTTCATAGCGAGTAAAGATGAAGTCCTCATTTCATAAAAAAAATAAAAAGGCTTCTTGAAATAACACTTGAAAAACTCAAACTCTAAGCATGCATTTTATGGTATGGCCTTTGGATTAATTTCAAGGGATTTGAAAGTATCTTAGTTAGGGCCTCAATTCTTGTGTGAAGAGGCCCTAAGCCTTCTCCATTGTTCAAATATTTATGTATTTTTAATGTAGAACCAACTATTTATTCCTAGGGCCTAACACCTACCATATTTGCATAGAATGGCATGATTAGCATTGCAAAGCTTTTAATAGGAAAAGAAAATATCGTCACAACCATCTTCATTATATGTTATGAAAAATCTTGTGAACCTACTCAAATATGACAATGCATGCTCTTACACTAGACCCTTAATTGTGTTCGAAACAATTTAAAATTAAAATTTTGATTAGCCAAAGAATGCGCTATTGTAGTCTATAGGGAAAATGACCTAGAATTGGAAATTTATCAAATAATGTATTATTGTAAGCAAAATGTGATGAAATATTATTGTTTTGAAATATGTTAAATCATTCCTTGCAAGAATCAAAACTCTCACAATTGCAAATTTATTTGTTGTCAACTTCATAACATACACTAATATGTAGATTTCATTGGGAACCAATGCATATGTTCATAAAGTATTGAAAAAAATTCTACATTTACAAGTTTAGTCAAATTGAATAAAAATGGGGAATTAAACCATAAATAAATCACATTAAAAAAAAAACTACTAAAACAATCTTTGGCCAATCCTATGTTGGCACATCAACTTGTCAACACAAACTCAAGCCTATGTTAAGACTAGTATTTGGTCGGCAATTAAACTCAAGGTCAATTTCCAAGCTAGTTTGAAAATTGGAACCGGATTGGAATTTTGAAAAAGAAAAATCTAGTTTTTAAGTAGATAGGGGCTCAATAAAAATTAATTAAACCCTACACATTAACTAAATAGGTGAAAACACTTAATCATTAAATTGTCATAGTGGTTGAGATAAAAATGTACATGTTTCATTTTTATTTTAAATTATGGCTGATTTTATTTTTAATATCTAGAGCAAAGTTTTTTCTCACTTTTGTAAGGTTGGTGATCTAGCAATCATCCAAAAGAGGATGTAGCCAAATTTGGCTACTTGCCAAAAAGGACAATCAAGAAGATTTCAAATTGTTTCCAAATATAAAAGTTTGGGTTTCACATTTTTGTTTTTAACGTTTTGGATCTTAGAACATCTAATGTAGTTTTAAATGTAGAAATTAGTTAGTTTATATCATTTTTACATTTTAAAATTTTGTAATAATATATTTGTCTTAGAATAGTTCTTTAACAAATTTCATAGTGAAAGACTTCATGTTTTGCATGTTGGAACCAAAATTGGAACTACCTTTAATTTTTAAAACGAAAATTGGAACCAAATCCATTTTGGTAAAAATAATTTTAAAAAATTAATCCTTTGAAAAATTTAGGACCTAAAACTAAAGGTTCCTCCTTGAACCTGAGAACTACCCAACATTAATCAGGACTTTCAAGGTGCACCTATGGTTCATTAATTTGTGAATGTACCCAAATAACAACTTAATGGTTATATATATATTATTTATCTATTATTTCAATGATTTTGTTGTTGTTAACTATACGTATTATGGTCACATGACTTCACAAATAAATATTATAAATTTTATATTATGAATAACATATCAATAATTATAAGTGTTTGATTTTTTATATGGTTTTTCAACTTTATTATTATTACATTACTGAATTTATGTGTTGTGACATGTGTGCACAAATCAATGGTTACATCTTATGAGAATCAAGCACATCTCAATAGTTATAAGTTGTCGATTGTTTGTTTACCCTTTCCATTCTGTTGAACTATTGTTGTTAATTGTATGTATTATTGTAACATGTTCTTCCATAAATTAATAATTCAACATTCTTAATTGTGAACAACATGGCCAACAATATTATTGTGTATATTTTTCAAGTTTTCAACAATTAAATCTAGGTTGATTCAATGATTTGGCATTTAACTATGCATCAAGAACCTAATATGGATATGAATAACAATGAGCATGAAATGTGATTCTTAATAATGAGTTTTTAAAATCCATGAACCTATTGATCATTTGGAAGAAAAAATCAGACAAGATGAGATCAAGGTGCCAAAAGGTAGAGGATCTTGCTCTTCTTATGGATATCCTATATTACTAGCCCAATCCATTACATATTTTGAAAACTTTAAGACTAATAATTTTGGTATCTTTGTTTTTGAAAGAAATTAATGTCAACTTGTTATTATTACCACCCAATCTTAATTTATGATAGTTGTGAACTTATATTTACAAACTTCAATTGTAATTCATGTGGGACAAGTCAACAAAGAAATATATCCTATACTAATAAAACTAGCCCATTTGATAATAACATCAACCCTTTCATTAACATCAACACCAACCTTTTTGTTGGCAACATGATCAACTATATTGTTACATGCAACATTGGCCCCATCATTAACAACACTTTCTTTGATAGCTAAAACATGTGTATGTTATGCATTAATCCTTTCGTCAATAGTTATCACAATTGATCATTCATCACCTCGTATTTATAGAAATCTCATTCCATGGCCACATAAAACCTTGAGTCCTAGCATGTTACATAGTTGCCACAAATTTTGAACACCTCAATTTGCACTCAAAAACTTTGATCATGATAATGCCATTCACCATATATAAACTTTGATGTTGTGCATTAAATCAAAATAAACTTGAGCCAACAAATTAGGTTATAAATTTTAATCTTCATTTTTTTAGGAAACATTCATTATACATGTATCAAAGTGATAACAAATGAATTTAAGAGCTTAATAAGCCCAATAAAAAAATATTAATTAAATAAATAAACAATGTTTTCCTCTTTTTGAATAATGAAATTTTATGAAAAGATATATATATATATGAGAACCATTATGGTGAATGATTTATGCTTGTGTGTGTTACTTTCATTGAAGATCCCCACCTTAATGACGTTATACACTTTGGCACACCAAATGTAGTTCTAACAATGTGTTAACTAAAAACAACCCTTCAAAAACTTGAAGATCTTTGATAATTAGGCAAAGGATTTAACATTCAATGATGATTCACTTGCTTACAACTTTGGCTTATAACCATAATCACTATATTTAGATATTGCATCAAGCTTTATTGGTTAATACCTTTTAGTCATCATTACAACTACCACAAGTACAATCTTGACACAATGGGATGAAGTTGATGTAGCCACATTTTATACAATTTAAGGCAATTGTTGTTAATTTTCTTCAACACAACTTGTGAGCAAAATATATCACTACCTAACAATGGACCACCTTCCAATCCAATATCACAAATACATTTCCCATTTCTAATATCAAGGAAATGAGTCAGTCCATATCAATGGATTGATCTCCTATCTAGAATCAAATTTGCACATTGTATCCATTCTTATATAGATTTTGAATTTTGTGACATGTTAAAAAGCTTATATGCTCAAAACCTTGCAAAGTATAACCTCCATCTACTTTTGCTTGCATGTCCAATAAAGAGGAAGGCCTTGTTGTTAAAGCATTATGCCTTGGACCTTGAACATAGTGTAATGCAATGACAACACGGTCTTCTTAACATAACAACCAAAGAGCTCATAAATTCTATCATTATGATTGATTCAAATCGATTTAATAAAAAATTCATGTTAACAAAACAACTCACTAGAGATATATTACATGGAATGTGCATAACACCTCCTTATGCTAACCTAGATTAAAGAATTGCACTTAAGAGAAGTCCCCTATAAAAGAAAGATAATTTCCACTAAAATCATTGCACATACATCTTATTTAGTGTTATTATTCAAAATACCATAAGTTACTTCTTCTCTAACATCACATTGACCATATATCTATGTTGAAAATATTACTTTTCAAAAATCCTAGCACCATACTCCTAAAACATTTTAACTCTAAAAAAATGGGAAGACTATTATTGTAATACCTTGGCAAATTTTAATCAATTAAATTATTTATAAAATTTTCAAATTAAAAAAATACTCAATATTTACGTCAAAAGTTTGAAAAACCTTAACCCCCTAACCGCCATTTGTTGAATGTTCATTAACCCCAACCATATTCGTTGAAGGTTTAAGAAAACCTAGTTGGGTGCTCTAAGTGAAGTTAAACATCGTAGCAATAACAATAGCGACTACAATCACACTATAGTTTCTTCAGATGGTACTATAGCACATGAAACATCTTTTTGTGCTAATGGGTGGTGGTGATGGTTGGAGGAATTTGCCGTAGTAGTAGTAGTTGAAGCAAGAATTCTTGTGAGGTTTGCCTGAGTTTGAGAGATCTGCATCTTGTGAGAGATTCTACTATTAAATCCTTCATCTCCATTCTATTGTTGGTCAGTTTGCAAGAATCTCATGTGGGGTTATGTTTATGGAATAATGTTTAACACTTGTAGAAATTAAATTCTTTCATTTGTTTTTATTTCACAATAAACAATACCAATACTTGAGTAAAGTTTTTGAATTTGTGGTTATTCTTGTATTGATTCCTACCCATGTGTTAGATCCTTCTTGTTTTCACTGTCCTAGTACGTCACAATATGTCACAAGATAAAAATAAATAAATAAAATGATTCCCTAGGGAATTTCCTAAACCAACCACTTTTGTGGAATGCTTGGCTGGATAAAGAGCCCTTTTAGAAAAACTATAGTTCACTTAAGTGGCTTGCTATTTATTTACTCACAACAAGAATTTCAGCGCCTCTTCATTTTCCTCCGTCACTCACACAACTTCAATCATTTACAACACCATCACAATCTAAAGCATTTAAGTTGCATACACCATCTTTACAACTCCCTCTTGTAGCAACTTTGTTACAACAAACCTGAATTCAGCGAACCCAGATCAACATCTATTTTGCAACCTATTAACCAAACAACACCATAGAAATCACACACACACATACCTTTACTTCTTTACAAAATATGATCAACAAAGCACAATTTTCACCACCCAACCATGAACGTGGAGGTGCTCTACTTTACAATGCTTCTTTCTAACCTTTCTAACCAAGCCAAAAAAAAACTACCCTCTTCTAACCTACCCTTCTTTTCTTCTCCATGCTCTTCCTATGCATGTTCCATTGTGGCTAAGCTTTTAAGTGCTTGCCACATCCTAGGTGAATTTATAAACACCACCTCTTGCTTCAAAATTTCAGTGACAATTATTCTTTACATTCATTCGTCATCCCCACCATCATTTGGTCCTTGACACCATGGGGGAAGTGCAAAGTGTGGCATGGAGAAGATTAGATATATGTCTCTTGGGTTTCTGTTTGGACACAATCTAAAGTTTGCTTATGTATCTGATGTATTTCGATTTCCAACTGAGACTGAACACCATGTGTCTTACCTGCTTCTATTTCTACAACATTATCTCTTACACAATCCTTTTCATTTCTTTGTGTTGTTTGCTAATGATGCTATCCAGCATATGAAATTCTTGGAAAGTTGCAGTCATCCATAAGGGAGGAGTAGGCCAATGGTTTACGTCCTCAATGCTAATGGTTGCCCTCAAAGACTTGGGCTTTCTAACCTGCTGCAAATGTTTACCAAAAACACAGATCTCAGTTATCTCCATGCAAAAGTAGGCATGAGTATTGGACTTAAATAATAGGTAACAAGTTTCAAAAGCTTCTGCCAAGTTTTAAACTCCTTGATCAACTTTATCATCAGCAGTTACAGGAGCTGGACATGGGTTGTTTGTTACATCATGTAGAGTCCAAGCTTGTTGTCCGACCAGCAACAACAACAATAGGTTGGCAAGAAGAATAAGAAGAACAACAACAACACTCTGCAATCTCATTGTCATCATCAAGCTGGAGGTATGCCAACTTATGAAACTGTTACACCTATTGACATCCATTTTTGGAGCAATCCAAGATGGCCACCTTTGGATTTGCATGTATTACATGGATCTGGGGGACCATAACAACATCTATTTTTAAAAAACAAAGCAAAAAACTCACATTGCTTTTTGTACACAAAAATGCAATATTGTAATTTTTGGTACTAGTTGTTGTTGCTGCATCCTAATTATGTATGTCTCTAGGGTGCCACAAAAACTCTTCTTCTAGGTAGCTCAAACTTAAACACACTTCTTCACACAATAACGTGGATGATGTGAATCCTTCATTGCAAGCTTTTAGATTTAATATTGGGCGAGGGGTGGATTCTTTGGCATCCGTAAGTGGCAGAGGATCAATGAGGCCATGTCTGCCATTTTCCCTAGCTACATGCCTAGGAAGGCTAGGCTAAGGAGGACGAAGGCTTTCATTGTTACCACCACATTGGGGTCACAACTGGTGGAAATGCTCTAGCCACTTCAAGTGAAACTCCTAGACTCTCATTGTGGTGAGGATTTGGTCCAGGCCAAGGTCTTCCTCCTCCTAGTTCACAACATATGCAGTTGTTTGTTTCATGGATCACTTTTTTTTTTTTAAAATTAAATTTGATGCAACCTTCTAAGACTAATGCATCGGGGTTGGGAGGAGTGCCAAGGATTCTAAATCCTCTCGAGTATGATGTTCCACAAGCTCCCCAAGCCTTCTTCTAGCAGAGGAGAATTTTTATTGATGGTTTCATTTGCAACTGGGAGCTTGTTTGCTCATCTGTTTTCTTTGGGCAGGATTATAAACCAAACTACCATGATCTTGAACATAGAAAACTCTTGAGCTAAAATATGTTAAACAAAAAAATAAGCTAGCGATGTTTTTCATTCACATGCTCTTTAGTAGGTACACACTAAGCTTTCAAATGCAAACTTTACACTTGATGCAAACCAAGAACTTTACAAAATAAATAGGTAACAAGATTGTTCTACAAACGTTATTTTTCCATTTTTTTGTCTAGTATTTTCACTCACACCTAAAGAGAATAAGAGCAAAGTGCCTTCAATGCAAACTTTCTATAGTAAATTCCTTCACCAAGAAAAGGGACCAAGAATGCTCATGAGAAAAAGAATTCTTGAACAATCAATCTTGAATCCTAAACATATGCCATGAACCCTAAACCAACAATTTTGTAACACAAAAATTGAAATTAAAAAAATAAAAATCAATCCATCCAAAAATGACTTAAAAACTGATTAAACTCGTGTAATTTACAACATTGTTGAAATGAAAAAAAAATTATTCAATTTTTTTGTCGAAAATAAAAATAACTAAAACAAAGGTGTTGAATTGAAAATTTAAAAATTAATCAAATTTTTGACAAAGGACTGTCAAATTGGCCAAGGTACTACAATAACATTGTTCTTTAGGTCTATCCTAGCATGGTGAGGAACCCTAATTATATGTCAAAAGGCACCCTTGAAATACATATTAATTTTTTAAAAATATATTTATGTACCTCCTCTCAAGGCATTACATATTGTGAAATTGCAAGCACATCTAGGTCCGAGGCATAATGCCTTAATAACAAGACCTTACATGATGACATAACATTTGAAGAGGTCTATCTTCATCTACAACGAGGTCCCCTACCAACAAAGGAACCCTAAAACCCCACCAAAGGAACCTACATAGACACCAACATATTATGGAACCAAGGGGATCTTAGATGAAGCCACCCTGAGTCCGAAATTCCACCTTGCAAGGTCCCCAAAATGGGAACTTGGCAAAAAATTCCAAAGTTGTTGCATACTATGCATGGGACCCATAGGGCCCGTTCCACCTAAGAATGCGTCAAGGCCACTAGGGTGAGACAATGTTCCATGTGGTAAGGGGCTCTACTAGGGGCCGGGCTGCGCTTGCCGGTTACGTAGTCCATAACCATAAGGGTACCACCCTGGCTCTCATTGGCCCCAATGATTTGGTAACCGATTGGTATTTGGATGAAAATTTCACTCTGAATGGATGAGAAGAGGGCATCTGGGGTCTCCTCAGGGTTTAAAACATACTCTAAACATTTTCTATTTCATCCTATCAAAACAGAGTTGAGTGGATGGGAAGATCCCTAACGACCAATGAGGAGTCCCGCTGAGCCACACCCTTATCCTTTCTCGCACTTTCTTCATCCGCTTGCTGACGAAGACGAAAGCGCGCTTCATTCTTTACGTACCGCTGCTGACGCTTCCAGTCTCGTGTTTGGGGGGAGGGGGAGATCGTTACTCGACGCTCAAAGCTCAAAAGGATTTATGAGTTTTCGTAATCGCTACTTCCTTGCCACTTTCTTTTCATGAGAATTTTTTCAGGGATTTTACTTGCTTAGATTGGTTTGATCCAGTCGATTCAAGCTCGACTATAACGTGCAGTTTTCGTTGGTTTTTTCTTTTTGTGTTTTTTTTATGGTGGTAGGAGGTGGGAGGATTATCGCAAGATGAGCTCTTTGGAGACTATTGTGCACTTTTGCAGTTCTGGAGGTACTTTGAGGTTCGTTCAACCGCCTTCTCTTTCCTTTCCTCGTATGTTTTTTTTTTTTTCGTGAGCCTACAGGGATGTTATTGAAACAATAAGATTTCTTTTGAAGACGGAAGTTGAGGTTTTCTTGTGCTTGTCTTCCTTTTCTTTGGGCGGCTTGAAAGTTCTAAATCTATCCCCATGAAGCCTAGATTTGTGAATGCAGGCGTAGATCTTCTTCTCTTACAGAACATTCTAAGTTTCTAATCTTCTCCTACTAGGAGCCTATCCTGCATATGCTGAATGACTTATGGGAAGTTACAAGAAATTGATTGTCCCTGCTGAGATCCCCACTCAGAATAAGTAGTTCTTAAGAGTCCTCTGGAGTATGTCATCGAGCTCTTTGAATCACTCGAGAACTGAAAAATCTCCACCCCTGTGTTTGCGGTCTTTTGATTCTCAACTCCTCGTACCAAGATCAACCAATCTGATCTTGAAGATTTAGAATGAAAGTCAGAAGGACTCAGTTTTTTACAGGGTTGTGTAAGTCCCTTTGTTTCAGGGTTTCCAATTCTTGCTTGTTTTTCTCTTTCTCTTTGTTTTTGTGGTCCTCTTTCTTCTCGGGTCTTCCTTTTTCTCTTTAAGGTTTTGTTGAGCTAGCCATCATCATGGTCGAATTTTCCCATAATTGCCCACCTTGTGACAGAAAGGGGGATGTGGTGATGTCATGGTAGGTGGTCAATGGCATACACATTGCTGTTGAACGGATTCATGCATATGACTGCCGCTGTCACTTGAATCACTCCTCAATTTTGGTTGTGGTCTTGTTTCTCTTGTCTTTAGGGTTTGTGTTTCCTACTTTTTAGGCTTGCTGATCAGGTGCTATTATGTTGTTGGATTTTATCTCTTTGTACCCTTATTATTGGGGCAGCTCTCTCTCTCTCTCTCTTTTTCAGGTTTACTTACATGACAACTATTGAGAAATTCTCATTACTTAGGGGAAGATATGTTCTTGTCTGAATCTTTCTGCTGCTTCTGTTGTGATAACTCAGGATATAGATTTCTTTATAATGGTTTGCTTCAAATCATGAACTCATTGTCGTGTACTTGTAGACACCCACCATTGGGCTTCTCTTTAGGGTTGTGCTTCTTTTTTTCATGCTTGCTGATTGGTTGCTGTTATTTTGGTAGCTCTGAAATATCCATTAGCTTATTATCAGCATCTCTCAATTCTTTAGGGTTGACTTTAGGTGGTAAGTATTATGAAATTCTCATTAGCTATGATGATATTTTATTGTCTGAGTCTTCTGTTGTTTGCCAAAATGCAACAGAAACTCAGGACATAGATTTTTGCATAATGGTTTGTCTGAACTCTTGAGCTGATAAGTGCATACTTATCTACACCCGCAGTTGAAAGCTGATAAAGTCAGTGGGCTGTAGAGGCAGCTCATCACGGCTAGTCATGAATGAAGGTGATGGTCTGACATTTTGTGAGTGGCTCTCATAAGGTTATGACTGCCCTTGTTGTCATGTTGCATTCCAAATGTTGTTGTGATGGAGATTTCTTTGCAGTCCATAGATATGTATACTTGTCCTTTCAGTTAGTTTGAGGTAATTAGAAGGTAGTCAAAACAATCTGCCTTCTAGATCAATGATAGGTAATATATATTGCAACATTTAGCAAGCCCAGTGCAGACTGGATTCCAAAGTGACTGCTCTCTGATCACTGCTCTTCCCATATCTACACTATGTAGTTCTCCACCAATGTCTCATCTGTGTGTTGTGATGAACAGGAGAAGGGAAGCAGGATGCTCATTAGGTGAACTTCATCACAAGAAATCAAGTCAAGGCAATGCTTTGCACCAACATAACTGGTTGTATTGCAGATGAAAGATGAACAGAATGACATGCCAATAATACCTCCATAAGGTACCTTCCTATCTACTCTTCCCAAATTCTTTGTACAGTTACATGTATAAGCCAAACCCAGAGATTGAATCTCTGTGTAATGTATGTGTAAACTAAACTTGGTCATGGGTGTTGCATGCCCATACTTTAATGTAAGTGGACTGAAGTTGTACTGTCCATTCCTCTGTATGTACAGTGAGCTGCTTGACTGGGTGCAGTCATTCAGATGTTCTAACGGTTCAGAGCCTCTGAAGTTGTGTTAAAGCTGAACCAATAAATTTCGACGAGTTTTTGATAAATGTTTGCTAAACATCAAGGGAGGATAGGATGGATTGAAGCACTACCCCTGTCCATACTCCTTTTTGCACTCACCTTGAATCTGAAGAATCTTGAATGTATAATGCACCAGTGTGCTTCATGAATTTTCTTCCTGTCCATACTGCTGTTCATATTCCTCTTGAGTTTGAAGGAGCTTGAATGTCTCTGGCAATGGTATCAGAGTACCATGACGAGTGCAGCATTCACAGGCTCTTGGACATACTTTCCCAGGCAATAGTTCTTGGGGCCACTTCTTCTCAATCTCATCCATTGCATGATGAATTGCTTCTTTTGCTTTTTCTGTTGCACTCTGATATCCAACACAGCCCAGCATCTATGATCAGTGACATATCCTACTGTCTAGAAACAGTTTCTCATGCATGTTCTACCTCTAGCATCCTGGAATCCTCTATGCTTTCAGCCAATAGGAGTGGGCAAGGTTATCCAAAGTAGATGTCAAGGTCTCTTTGGAAAGGGACCCAAACACCCACTGCCGGGAGCTGAGGAAGTCAGTGGGGATTTGATTGTAGTTGGTCACTATCATACACAATGCTCTTGAAGGTCTCTGAATATGAGGGATTGTTGTTCAAACTAATTCCTCAATTTTGTTCTTGTTCTCTCTGTTCCTGAGAATTGGGTTTCCTGTTTTTCATGTTTGCTTACATGTTGTCAGATCTGAAACCTCTTCGACCTCTCATCAGTTCATCTCTCAATCCTGTTCTGGTTGACTAGGATCGTAAGAATGAGAGAAGTTCTTAGTAGTTGTGTAGGGGAAACCAATGCCATTTTTGTATAGACTGCCCATCCATCAAATCCATTTCAAAATTGTCTTTCTAGGTGACTGATCATCAGTTCAGAAAGGTCACAGATGTGTGGTCATACCTTAGCTGCTTCAACAAGTGGACCCCAGCATTCAACACGATTGTATTCCTCAACATTAGAGTGGAAGTACACCCATACAAGGGCATTGTCTAAGTCTGTCACAAACAATAGGTATTAGAAACCTTTTATTTTGCTTACCATCACTTCAGTTTGAAGTTATTTGAGTGACTACAGTTGAGGACTGGGCAAGTAACCACCTTTATTCTTTAATGGCTTAAATATTGGAGTTTGAAAAATATGCTGAATTCAATACAATTCACACATCAAACTAGCCAGAATTGAGACCAACTTCAAACTAGCCAGAATTGAGACCAACTTTTGTGTTCACAAAGTAGAATTGCATGTTTTGATGATGGGCAATAAATACATGGCTATGCATATTACCTGGGTATTCTTTTAGAAGTGCCTCATCACCATGCCTGAATGCTTCCAGTACCTGCAAGAGAATTGACCAAGTTATTAAGAAAAACGATTTTTTTTTTGATGACCTAAAAAAGTAAACAGTTGGAACATTTAGCAGAGATCAGAGATAATGTGTAGCAGGGAAAAACTTTGCTTGAGATGGAGGTACTGTACCACAGGAAGCTCTTTGCGGAATATGTAAAAGCGGAGGTTGGCAATGATGTTGTGCAGGAAGTTGCCTCCACTTATGTGACAGTGAACATGGAGGGACATCTTTCCTTGGACCCTCTTCCATTCTGCCAGTACTTCATCTCTTTGCAACTTGCTGTACCATCCCTTGAGCTGCAACATTTCCAGACGGCGCTTTCAATATTCAAAAGTTACATCTGGAAAGCCACTATCATCTGAAAGCAAAGAGGATTTTGTCACTGTAAAAGAGATAGATGAAGGTAAGAGCTGCTAAAAGAAGCAGGCTCTCTGACTGAATTTGAGTGTGGGGCAACAAATTTATGACTGATGGTTGGGATTTTCAAACCTGTGCTTTGTTGATCTCCCGTGAAACAGCAAGTGTAATTTTGGATGTTATATCACTGTGGGTCAGTGTGTAGATTCGGGGAAGGCGGTCAGGATGCTCCTTGTTGGATCCAAGAAAAAGCACACTCAGTTTGGAAGCTTCAAATATAGCTGGCCCAAACAGTCGCGCTGTCTGCAGCAGATCAAGGAGTTGAAACATCAATTTAAAAAAACCTCAACAAAGCAAACAGAGAACCTCCTTTAAACAAACAAGACTTTGGGTGAGTAATACAAAACCTATTCTGTGTGACGAACTTGGAAGGTGGGAGATTGCTTGCTAGAAACAATTGACAAAAGTCTCAAGCAAGAAGTTACATTCCGAGTTTTTCTATTGCCTCTGTGAGGTGCAGAATTTTAGCCATTTCAAAGGCCTTGGCTTTCACACAGCAAAGCGAGTTTCTTCAGTACATGTCTCTGACTTGGCATCTCAGAAAGTCAATTTCGATAAACAAGACTGGCTTACCACAACAGGCAGCGGGGATGGTGATGATCCAGACACAAGATTTGAAGCTTTGCATGACCTCCTTGTTTTGCTAGAGAGGCTGTCTCGGCTTGTCTGATCCCAGAATTCGGATACCAGTGTGTTATTTCTTTGTTTTGCACACACCGACGCCTGACTGCAGAGTTCTGCAACCTCTGCCCTCAAGTGAGAAGCCGAAGCCAAGGAGACTGAAACAGGGGAGCTGCTGCAACTCTTGTTCGCCTCCTTTTGTCTGAGAGCAATTAGAGCTTTTCCACTTCCTGTCAGAGGTTGAGGCAGGCTGCCGCGGCAAGCACTCGAAGATGCCATTTATTATGAACTTTTTCAGTCCGTGTCCGTGACCTCAGTTGGACACAATCCAGTGCTGGATTTGTCCGTTGTTCTCGTGTCTCTGTAAATCACACCTTCCTTATTTCTGTTTGTTCTTTCTCAGTCTATTTTCACACCGTTTTTAGCCTTAAAAACTCAAGATGATGAACCAAAATCTGGTCCTCCTCCACTAAAAGAAGCGAGCAGTTCCAAATTCCTGCGGTCCTGAACATTCATTATCAACTGAAGCACAGAAGAATTTGTTTTCTCCCTCGTAATCACATCACAGTATGGAAGAAAGTCTGTGTCTGTGTGTGTCTCTCTCTGAGTGTTTCTCAGTCTCTTTCTCTCGCTCTTCCTTGCTTTTTGGCTTGTAAGAAATACAGTAGCGTCTTGTTATGAAAGGGTTGAAAGCAAGGAAACGGTACAAGAAAGCTCAAGAGTAAGGAAGCAGCGACAGAAAAGGAACTCTCTTTGTGCAGATGAAAGTGGCGGTGAAAAGAAAAAGGAAAGCATTATAGAGTGATGCAGACAACAACAGCAAAAAAAGAAGGAAAATTGATGAGAAAGAAACAAAGAAACTGACAGAGAGAGAGAGAGATGATACGACACGACACAACATGAGAGGTGGTAAGGGCAGTTGCGTGCTGCAGGAGTCAATCCACATGGCTCATTCCTTACTGTCCACTCTTCTCCTTTCTCCGCCACCTTCTCCCACTCCGATGCCCAACCCTAATTTCATGCCCAATTCCATGCCTAATTTTGTGCTCACTTCACTTATTATTTACCCAATAATAACAACTCCTCCCTACTAACTAGCACACCACTCGACTTCGTTTTCATTTTTTTGAACTTCCAATTTTTACAGAAGACACACGTGAGGCACTACCTCTTCAGTTTCAGTCATACTTGGTAGATGGACTTGGCAACACCAAAGTTGTCAAAAGTCTGGCTTTGAGGAGATGGATGGATGGGATAGGATAGAATGGAATTTTTTACAAACCGAACTTTTTCTTTCTGTTTGTGAAAAGTGGGTGTTCTTTTAGTTTTAAGTCTTTGGTGGATGATTGATGATTGTAGTTTGAAGAGTACATCTATGGAATTGAATGACTAATCGTTAACCCTTCCAAAGTGTTGGATGATGTAGAATCTGCGCTCATTAGTTATAGTACCCAAACATGGAGTGTACAAAGTGTCACTTGGACATTGAAAAATCTTTTCAAAAAATTTAACTAATGTCAAGAATTTTCATCTCTAGACTCAAAAAAAACAAGATTGCCAACAAGCTAGCATATTCTGCTTATTGTTGTGAGTGACGGCGTCTCACTTTTGGGAACTCTTGATGTTTAGACCCAAAATTTGATGGAGACCCAATCCTTTGAAATTTTGAGAGAGACTCAATCCCTAATATTGCACAACAGCAAACCTTCCCTTGCATGCGAATTGTATTTTGCACATATTTCTTTCCATCTTAACAGAGTTGTTTTTGTTAAGACATGGTTGGTTGTTTTTGTTAAGACGTGGTTAGTTGGTTGGTTAGTCAGTTCTATAACATGCAAAGTTAGTTCACAGCTGTTAACACATGGTAAGTTACAACCCGTCCACCCCCTTTACAAAATAGCTGGAGGTGACTTTGTAGCAGCCAAAAACACATGGGCAGGTAACTTAGTTGACGTGATAGATTGATGGCTTGGTTTTGAGATGGCCACCAAACCCACCGTCCTCACGGAGTGTAGTAGTGTAGTAACTTAACCATGAGAGTGGTCTAAAAGTCTAGAGCACTTTTTACACTTTCTCCTTTAGCTGCAAAATTGGACACCTGGTGTGACAATTTGTGAGGAAACAACTCGGGATAGAGTGAGTGAGTACCTATGCTGCCATAGAAGCAGCCGTTAATCAAGGCATGACTTATTTATATTATTTTTTAAACCTTTTCCATTTTTTCAGGTGACTCTTCTTGGTTTTTGTCAATGTAACAAACTAAGTTTTTCCTTTCTCTTTCCAAAAAACTAAAGTAAACTACATAATTATCTGTAGTTCAGTGTGCATAGTATGATTTGTATTACCTAATTAGTTGTGTGAGGGGGTACCCAAAGTTTTTAAAATTTTCCTTTTGTCATGGTCATCTTTGATTGACCGATCACAAAAAAAAAACTAATTACGATTTGGACATTCACATAGGCAACAACAAAATCCCAAAGAATCCAACACCACTCCACCCACAAAGAAAAAAGTTGGGCCCCTTGGTTGCATGTTGGCTCACCTCATTGGTTGCCAAGAATTTCTATGCCTACCTCTATATTTTTTTACCATTTATGACCTAGGTTAATGGCAAGGGCACAAATTGTGGGTCTCAATATAAGGTCAAAAAGGGTAAGTATAAATATATGCTTTGAGAACCTGGGTAGCACATACAGTCATCATATTATGTTAGATGAGCTTTTGGCCTTTTGTCTTTTTCTTCAATGATGATGAAAACTTGGCAAACTTCATTAAACAAAGCACCTAGCAAATGGGGAAAAGGAGGAACAAAGAGAGAGGACCCAAGTCAGAGCCATAAGAACAAAACCCAAATTGGGTCACAATAGGAGCATAGGAACAAATCATGTTCCAAAGCCCCGCACCAATAGCAAGAAGCATATCATAAAGAGAAACCTTTATTATTTCCCTCTATTTGATGGAACGGGTGTGGCGTTGGCTGTTCTGTGAATGTAACAAGTGGCAACTCTTGATTGGCTGACATCAGAAAAATAGCCACTTGGGTATATTGCATGGGGGGTCTGTCAATGACATGTTTGCTGTTGTGGAAAGTGTTTTGCTGACATGGCAATCAAATAGAAGTTGATGGCATACATATAGATTTCTGAAGGCTTTTTCAAGTTTCCTCTGGGACACCACATCACTTCTTCCCTCACCACCTTCACCATTTTCTGGTATGTATAGTACCTTACACACTTCCATTCCACCATGTGGCGAAGGTGCTTTGTCAACTGACCCTTGAAAGTTTGTAATCTAAGGGCCACTTTAAATGAGGGTTCAAGGTCCAAGGTCCAATGATATAGAGCAATCCTATTGGATACAAGTTGTAAATTGAACACATGGCCTTTAGATGAGGGTCCAAGACCAAAAAGTGGCAAATTGAGGCTAACTTTACAGGGCACCATTTTAGAGGGAAAATCAATTGGCTTGAACCAAAAAAAAAATTTACATTGACTAAAAGGACCTAAAAAAAAGAGTTCATGATTTGAAGGACCAAGATGCAACAAGCTAGGGTCCAACAAAAGGTCCAACTCAAGGATCCAATTTGCTTCAAATAAGCCCAAATTGGTTTTATGTTGGGTTCCGGTTTTTTACTAACCATGGTGAAACATTAAATACTCCCCATCAAGCTATGTTTGGTGCATGTTTTGGGTCACAATGCCCCACCACCAGGCCTTCCATGTCACACATGTAGGCCCCTTATGTTGTTGTTCGTAAAACATCTCAAGCATTGTTGAAGGCCTTTTAACGCTATCATCATTGAAGGTTTTCTGTGTTTTGTCAATAAGTTGAATCAACATAGATTTGTTCCATGTCAACTACAAGTATGGATTGTTATGTTGCTTACCTAAATAATAAATCTTCAAATGACCAAGGAATTGGAACAGTGTGTCAAAAATGGCGGAGTTGGAGGTCAAATTTGAAACCCATCTAACATTAACAAATTTGGGATAAGGTCCTTGAGGCACCCACAACTAAGCATTTGAAAGCGGAGTAAACCCATTAGGTATATTAAAACCCAACTTCATCTTTTCTAATTGAGATTCATGTTTTGCTTCGAAACCCATATGCAAAACTTTGTTTTTTATCCCCAACATTTTACTCCCATAAACCAATTTGCATTACAGTTACAAACTAAGATTTCTTACAAGCTTACAAACAAATGCATCAAAATTGCATTTGGTGATGAAATACCAAGGCAATAGTTTGTGTTCTTTACATGTATTTAGTTGTAGAATGTTCAATATTTTCCAATTACATCCCAAGAAATCAAAATAACAACCTTCCCTTTCACTTATGTTCATCACATCATCTCCAATGTTTAGGGTTTTCTGACCTTGCTTTGTTTATCAAAATCCAATACTTCCTCAATGTTCTTTCCAATATCCTTGCTTGTAGGCTTCATTCAAGTTTCCAACCTAGAATTTTAGTTTTGCTTATTTTTATTTTATATAAATTGAAAACATTTGTGTTTTCATTGTTGCAATACTAGAACAACCTGCATTTGAAGGTCTAGTTTTTGACCGTGTTACGAGGGAGGAAGAAATTGTAGCAAAATTAATTATTCTTCAAATTCCACTATGTTTGTTCATTTAAAGGACTTAGGGTTTATTTACCTTACTTTCTTGTTAAAAATGTAGGAAAATTTTGATAGTATGAATTTTAGTGTCTATTGTAATTTTGCACTAGAATGGTGATTTTGCTTAGGCTTCTTCATTAAAGCTTCCAAATCACTATCTTGTAACAAATGTTATTTCTAACGTTTATGATTTCTTTTATGCAATGTCAAACAAAGATAATTATAAGGTGGTTGTGGATGATGTAGGAATCTTGAATATCCTATAGAATGAACCTTTTGTTGCTTCAAAAGAAAGGGATTTAATTGAAGCATTGAAGGAAATTGTGCAATCACCTCCTCCTAGACCAATCTAGAAGGATCATATCACATGGTTGCCTCATGTTACATCTAGGCACGGTCTTCATCAACAAATTGAAATTGTGATCATTCCACGGGATCAACTTGAGCATTGTGTGCAAGGGGAACACAACAATCCAGAATTCCCTTGCAAATTTACAAGGACAAAGGAGCAAAAGCTTTGCAATCCCCCAAACACATTGACATACCCAAGAGCCAACTCTACATTGGTTGTTTTTAAGTGAGGAAATAAAGAACATAATATTTAATTTATGGCAGTCTTTGTTTTGCACTTTTGTTTTGGCTTAAGTTTTTGATGTGGTGTGTTTTGGTTCTGCAATTTTGGCATTATTAACCATATGCCAATATTAGAAATGTTGGTTGTCAAATTGTAATATAGTCTTTCCAATTTCTCATTTCTTTTTTAATTCTATGTTTTTTGCAAAGATTTGGTGTTGTACCTTGATTCTATAATATTGTGAAAGTTTGCTACTAAACATCCTTCTATAATATTGTGAAAGTTTGCTACTAAACATCCTTTCATGATATATAAATTGAATTGAGGTATTAATTGTCCCATTCTATTGTGACCATTCACATCTCAATTTTTTAAATAACTAAATACTATGTGGATGAATTTCATATTCAAGGCTTGATGTGAATTTGGAGCTCATTGCCTATGTCATTGTGTGACAGGTTCTCTTATAACTTTGGACTCGAACACTACATTAATGTACTCCCAAAAGACATGCATAAGTTATTATTGTCTACACAACAAAAGCGAAAGTATCACCAAATGAATGGAACAACCAGCAAAATTTGTGACCTAGTTCTTTTAACACTATCAAAACGTATGCCAAGTAGTTGGATGCCTAATGTTATCATTGTTGACAATGTTCAAGCTGAAATCAATGTGTTGAAATTTGATTTTCCAAAATCTACCTACTATAATTTCATGATTATTTATTGTGTATTATAGTGCATACTTTGTTGCAAACATATTTTGCCACAAAATATGTTTATTTTGCAAAACTTTAGTTTTCATAAAACATGGTATATTTCATGCCATGTTGACATTCATAAACATTTTATTAAACGATTGCAAAACCAAATTTCTATAGTTGATGTTTTCCCATGCAACAATGTTTGGCCAGGGGCCAAAGATATTTATGTTTGTGGGCACATGCAAAAAATGTTGTAAAAAAAATTGCAAGTGCAGAAGACTAAAAAAAATAATTATTTTATTTGGGGAAGATCATGTATTCATGAGCTTATCCATTGGATCATGATCCTATTTTGTGGGCACAACTACAAATAGACGTTATGCCAACCAATTAGCCCAATGCATTTCAATTCATTGCATACCTTAAAGACCATTGGACATACAAGGTGACACTATGGTGTGTTGGCAATCGCAACATTCCACATGCAGGGTAGGACACCAATGCGGCTATGGATTCATTCCATAGCAACATGAAACAAATCTTCTTTTCTTCCAAAGAATAATTTACTGGATGTATAATGGATTGGTTGATTTTCCATCTTGTTGGAGATGTTCTTATTCACTACTAGTATGGTGTGTAGTGCAAGCTTTTCAGGTGTGTGAAAAACAAAAACCAAGAAAGCATTGTTGCCTCACTTATGTTAAGGGCTTGAGATATTCATCATTCCAATGTCTTATTATGTCATGATGGGGAGGACATTGCATTTGTCACATCCATCAACCACACACCCAAAGTATGGACCATTCACGCTCCATCATATGAATGGCCAAAATGCAATTGCCCAGTTGTAGAACAAGGAATTACATGCAAATATGTCATGAAGGTATTAAAAATGCTACACCGTAACATTCCAAACACTGCCATTATTAATGATACAAACACATTCCATGGAGTAAACAAATGCCCTTCATCAACTAGACAAATGGTTTGTAATGACCTCCTTAATAAAAAAAACATGGCATTGAAGATTAAAATGAAAACATTAATAGCTTGGAGATGACAATCGTTATTGCCCAAGTAAAAACAATCAACCTAAGGGACCTCATTGACCAAGTATTTCATGACATAAAAACCACATCCATTGAAATTCTCGTGTTGCAACTACAATTACTCTCAGGGCTAAAGGTGTTGAAAGGCAAACAATAAGACATGATAGCTAAAAGGATTATTGGTTTTGAACACCTTGACATAAACCCTTTGTTTCCATTTGCTCTTGGTGATAACATTTTTAGAAGGCATAAAGGAATCCTAAAACCTCGTGTTCAAAAATAGAATCATCTAAAGGATAAAGCAACTAAGCACATGCACATTTAGATGTAGCTAAGGGAATCCAAGACATAAAATGTGGGTATGGATCTATATTTGTAGGTGCATAATACTTTGTGTACCTAAATTGTTTTGTTTAATCTATATTTTCAATTATTGTTTATGTATTGTTTTGCTAGACTCCATACCATTGCCATAGTCTTTTAGTGATATGCATGTTACAAAACATTGTTTTATGACAATTGTAATTAAATTGTAATGATTACTCCAAGACACCATTATAGACATGTTGGTCTTTCAACCCTTGTATTCACACCTAGTAAGTGATTAGCCTACATTCTACATTTTGTTGCAACACATGCCAAGGTACATTCCACTATTGCATAAAAAACAAAGCATGAGTAAGTGGGAAGAGTTCCTTTTACATATTAATATCAAGTTTATAAATTGCAATGCAAAAAATGAACTAGCACCTAAACAACTGTTGGTATTTCCAAATCAACCCAAACTACCAAAATGGGAAGCACCCCTTAGAATCCCACTTTCCCCTAGACTTTAACCTTAAACTACTGTCACACAAGTTTTTGCAAATGTATAAATATAAACACATGTTAAAATGTGACAAAATACATACTACATTATGTCCACCTACAAAAATGCATGGTCTCAATATTTATTAAAATGTGTTACACATTTCTAAACCCATCAAATTTCATTGCCTTTGACACTAAACCAAAAGCACATCCAATTAATGGATGTCATTAATACCAATACATAAAACATTATACCATAGTCCACCTAAACAAAATAAAGGTGTGCTAATAATGAATTGTTGTACCACTACAATTTACTAAATATGATTGTGTTGTTACTGGTACAAACCCATCTCAAACTCCATGTTTTTTATGTCGATTAGTCGGTGTAAGACACCAACTTCCTAGTTCTGCCACTTTTGTGAAATGCTAAAACACTAACGAATTGTGTTGATGTTGATCTTCCACCATTACTTACATCTCCTAGGTCAACAACCGAACTTGTGTTTGCAAAATTTGACAAACACAACATTTATAATATTGCATTCATTAGAATCGACCGCATTACAATTGCAGCATCCTTTGAAATTCAAGTTGGTGTCACTTGCAACCAACAAAAGATTACAAGATTTAGGATGTTAATAATTTTGTACTCAAATATACCAAATATTTAGAGGGTTGGGTAAGGGTAACTACACCTTAATGTTAGTTGCATTGTTTTGATACATGTAGTTGTAATATTTGGTCAATTTCATGACATAAAACCCACACTCCCAATTAGACAGTTGTTGTGGTTCATGAAGCCACACCCAACTGTTCTTTGATATTGTTCACTTCCATTCAAATGTCCTTAACAATTTACCTTGTGTAACAACCCACATTTTTGCAAAACATCGATGCACAATTGCAAATTGGAAAATATTAACACTCTTAAAATGGTCATAGTGCATAAAATGGGAAGCAGTCAATTACATTCCAGTGGTTAACATATTGTAGAGGGACTAAAACCTTTTGAACCACTAAAAGAAAACCTTTTTTTGTAACCAAAAGTTTTCAATTAAATGATATTTGCAATTATGTTTCAATTGGAATTTTTTTAATAAATTAAATTATGACAATTACCAATTATGTTAAATTGTCTATTGTATTGGTATATAGTTGAAAGCATTTTTCAATTGGGTGGTCATTTGTTGAATATTCCCAACATCAACAATGTTTCCAAGTTGAACATTCCACTATGTTGGTAAACAGTGTGAAACATGTTTCAATTAAAAAGCCATTTTCAAAATATTCTTGGCATCTAAAGTTTTTTAGTTGGTACACAATTAATACATTGACTAGTATTCAACTATTTTTGTGACACCATCAATAGACATATATGGATGATGAAATGAACTAGAGGATGGATGAAATGTAGTATTGTTTGCAACTTTGTTGTAACTATTTCTTTCAACTAGGTTAAACAACTAGTACGCAACTTTAATCTTAATATTTATTTAAAAATATGATAACATTAACTTACATGTAAATTTCATTTATATAAATGAATGATTTTTTTGGTGCATATCAACATCAAACTTTAATTTCAAAATAAAGTTGAAGGAAAATCTAAAATATATGTAGTAATAATGTTTATATATGTTCAATAGAACTGCAATTTACTATTTTTATGTAGATAATTACAACATATATGAAGTAGTGACACATAATTAATAATATTGTGCAACTCTAATGTTTATTCATTTTTATACACCTTTTACCAAAATTTTAAAAATTACAATAAAAACTTATTAAACACTAATCTAACCTACGTCATTGGCCCAAGTTAGAATACATTCAATTGAATTTTCCTTCCAAACCCTTTTTTGCAATTTGTTTGAATTTCCAACAACAATACCCATTAATATTTCAATAATATTGTTCACATTTTAGGTCTCAAAATTATAGAATCAACATTATTAAATCAAACTTGGCTAAGGCTTTCCAATAATACCAATCTTGAATGCCCCCATATTCCAATATAGTTTTCAATCTTGTTTTTTTTTTAATTAAATGAAAAAATGGTTCAATAATCGATAAAGTCCACACCATAACTCCAATCATTTTAAACCAAATGACCTACTCATTTTCCCTTCTAAACCCAATTTATTGTAATTGTTTTGAATTTTCAACAACAAAACTCATTCAAATTTCAATATCTTCCATGCCTTTAATATGAAAATTATGAAATAAACTTCATTAAATTTGACTTTGCAACTATTTGTCAACAACACCAAATACATCTTTGGATTAAAATTAAAAATTATATGATTTCATTAATGTTATCTAAGAAAGTGGTTCAATAATACCTTTGCATCGTAGTTCCAAAAAATTTCAACCCAAGTTACTGTACCCCTACTCATTGTAAGGTTTTCAAATATATCAATAACATTGCATGAAGCAATTTGGTTTGGGAAATTTCAACATGATAAAACAAAACCAAAAAAAAAATGAAGTAAAATTATCTACCTTCATATATAAGTTAAATTACATGT
Source organism: Sphagnum tenellum (assembly GCA_963921925.1). NCBI lineage: Eukaryota > Viridiplantae > Streptophyta > Sphagnopsida > Sphagnales > Sphagnaceae > Sphagnum > Sphagnum tenellum. The sequence continues at coordinate 11,712,066 of OY998148.1, forward strand.
AAATTATTTTTGTATCAAATGAATGGTTATGTATGATGCAAATACTTTTGTGTGCTTATAAATAATAAAATTTAAGGAAATTCTGAAATATAAGTTTGTAATAATGTGCATGTTCAATACACCTAATTATTATTTATATGTAGATTGAATTTTAATTTACAACATATCAAATAATGAGAAATAACTAATAATTTTGTGAAACTTTAATGTTTATTCATTTTTATTCACATGATATTTGAGTATTTGCTTTAAATTGTAATAAAACTTCATTAAACATTAAACAACATGTAAATATTAATTGTGTAAATGAATGGTTATGTATGATGCAAATATTTTTTCTGCATATAAATATTTAATTTTAATTTTAAAATAAAATTTAAGTAAATTCTGAAATATAAAATTGTAATAATGTATGTTCAATATATGTAGTTTATTATTATTTTGTAAATCAAATGTTAATGTACAACAAATCAAGTAACTATACATAATTAATAATTTTGCGGAACTTTAATGTTTACATTCATTTTATACATATGATGTCTTTATATATATTTTGATTACAATAGGATTTCATTAATTATTAAGGTACTTGTAAATGTTTTGTGTATACATGGATGGTTCATTGGTTATGTATGATGATATTATTTTTTGCATATAAATATTACACTTTAATTAAACATAAAATTTTAAAGAAAACTTGAAATATAAGTCAACTTAATAATGTGTATGTTTTGTACATGCATAATTTATTATTTCTATGTATATTCAATTATAGTTTACAATGTATGAAATAATGACATTTAATTAATATCTTTTTGGAATATGTTCAATACATTTGTAAGTTATTATTTCCTTGTAGATCAATTTTAGTATCATGTAATGATACATAATTAATATTTTTTAGAAATTTAATTTTTATTCTAGTGTTGGCTATAAGTTCCAATTATTTTTTCATTTTTTTCATTTGATTATCATTATTTATTTATTTATGATTAAATTATAATAATGATTGGAATAACTAAAATATATATTAATTAAATTATTATATAATCTCAGAGATTATTTTCATTTAACACTACTATAATTTGAGATATGTTGTCTATATATATTTTGAATTTAACATCTATTATATTGGTTCATAATCATTCCATCAAACTAAATAAAAATATGAATAATAATAGTTAAATGACTAACCTAGCCTAACTATTAGCTATAACAATATTATTAATGTTGTTGTAATTATAACCAATTATTGATTATCACAACATTTTGATAATTATTTCAATTAAAATATCTTTTAAAAGTTAATTATTGAATATGTATATTTGAATTTATTCATCGTTTTACAAAATGTTAATAAGAAGTTATAATGGATTTGAGAATTTTTAAAATATTCAATAATAACTAATAATTAAATATTTAATAGATATTTACATTTAATTGCTAATTTTCTTTTAAAGTATCTAATCACCATATTTCTTAATAAATGATGATAATATGTTGAATTGTTTAATTATACAACTATACAATAAAAAAACAATTGATAAATAATTATTACAAGTAATTAAGGTAAATAATTAGACCTAAGGTAAGTAGATTATTAGTTTAGGTGTAGGCCTAATTAAGTTTAAATTAGCTTATACAACTAGATTACAACTAAAATTTTATTCCCACATTGTTTAGCTTCCATTTCATGAATCCAAACTATATAAAGGAATGCATTAGGATTGTTGGAGAACACAATAAACTTGAAAATGGGCATTTGGGATGAACCAATCACAAAGGTTGAACCCTAAAGGTTAAACCAAATGAAATAGGATTTGATTTTTAATTTACATGTGGCCTAAGTCTAGGCCTAACATAGATGCCTAAGTCCAGCCCTAATTTAAGCCTAAGTTAAATGGCTTATGTTTAGGTTTAGACCTAACCTATGTTTAGGCACCATGTGGCCTAGCCTATTGATGTGGATGTGCCATGTGTCATTTAACTATTTGTTGACCCCAATTTTTGTGAATGTGCCATGTGTCAACATTATGATTATGCCACATGTCACCAAACAATTGGCCAAATGTTCAACTTACATAGTTACAACCTAATTGAAATTGTAATTATATTTTTGGGTGATGTCATGCCTAGTTAATGAATGAAGTTCATCAACTAATCAAACCCATTTGACAACATCCCTCAACTAGATCGGTAGAATATTTTTTAACTAAATTGGCAAGTTGTGGCACGTTGTGGCTATTGTTGTGGTGTTGACATGTGGCATACACTTTTGAATGTAATTTCATTTTCGACTTGTACTTGTCCACATTATTGGTCAATAATTCCAAAAAAATTTCCCAATTGCAAAACACAAGTTGCAACTACATGTGTAGTTTTCAACTTGGTTTGTAGTTGAACACTAGTTGAAAACATATTTGTTAAAGGGGGCTACAAGGCACTTGGAATTTCTTCCTCATGAAATTCACAACACTATCTTCTAACTCCCCTTTTTCTTTTGTCCAATTTTTTACCATATCCCACATACGAGGATGGGTGATATAAGAATCCTTCTATGACATATGGTTGTCTATATACCATAATTCAAAGAAATCTAGTGCATTTGTAGACAAATAGACAAAGGTCTTGTCTAACAAAGAGATATCAACATCAATTCTTAGTTTTAAGTAATCACTTGATATAACAAATTCCATTGCAAATTTGTTGTCCCACCTTTGCTTATAATGAAATCCACCACTATTGCTGCTAACTTGCAATAACAACCAATGATATAGAATTAAACATCTAGCTCTACAATTCATTTTTCTCCATATGTATAACATCTAGCATGTTCTACCCATGTGAAATGATTTGCAATAGGAAAAACAAACAACACAAATATTTCACATTTGGAATATGAAACACAAATGGAGCTGTTCATGAACCATAAACTTCATCAATTAGTTGTCTCAAGACATTGGTTTATGGTAGATGTTTGAACATGTCTTTTGTAGCAAACCTACAACTATTGACAACCAAATCTATAAGCTTGAATTTAGTAGTTTTAGGCCACTTAATGTAAACTTTCATGAACTAGTGGCGGTCTACAAAATAAGCTTTCATGAATAACCTTTAAAACTATTGTTTGAATATGTGCAAGTATTTACATATGTTTTCCAAGTCCCAATGAATCTTTGGTTTGAAGTCCATCATTTGCTTTTCTTTTCCCATAATTTGTCATATTGGCGGGAGATGATGTGATCGCACTAGGATTATTATCATGAGTTAGTGCAATGTTGGAACCTGTCAATTCAAATAAATGCATATCTTGGGAGGAGATGTCATTTAAGTTCAATATTGGTCTAACGGGGTTGTGTGACAACTGCCCTAGAGGCCACAACCCAAGAAATAGGGATGGTGTCGTCTTGAAATCAGCATGGGCTGTTGATAAGGAACTTGATAAGATGGGTGTTACAAGACTTGGATTATTGACATATGACTATAAATCAACATGATCGTTAGGTTTATAGTCCCCCTTAGGGCTATCATTAAGGCTTTCCCTAACAAACAAATCCAACCCAAAAACTAGTGCAATTTTTTTCTTGTAGTTGTGTTAGCCATGGGAGGATTAGTCAAAGCGAATGGGTTGGTGCCCAACAAATTTTGCATTTTGAAATTATATTGTTTTGGTACCTTCTACACAAGATGGAACAAGTATGTAGGGTTAAAGTAGGATTTGTGAAACCTAAGGAAATTTTTAAATCTAAATTTTGATTACAACATGTTTTGTCATCTTAGAAAAATAATAAACATTAATGAATTTGATGCACATGTGGTTGTATCATTGTTAATTAACATTGTGGCAATGGGGACCTCTAAGGTTGGCTTAAATGCTTCCTTTACTTGGCCAAGCTTCATAGACAATGCTTGAACTCGACAATCCATAACATCTTCTAAGACAATTTTACATTTATTCTGCCTATCAGAAAAGGCGTTATCATCTTAAAGGTTAGATTTCCTAGGAAAACGCAACCAACATCAATCTCCTCCCTCACAAGAAAAGCTTCATTGACCATTTGTTTTGAAAAGTTTAGTTTAAAGGTGGAACGTTTCCAAATTGGCCCAAACATTAGTATAAAGGTGGAACGTTTCCAAACTATGACAGAAATTTGTCGGATTGAACTTCTCATATATAGGTGTGTTAATTATATTATAAACATTTTAAGTATGAAAAAGCGATTAAAGGCATTATTTACATGAAAATGTGCAAGTGGAAAAAAAGTGAAAGAATGAAAGAAATGGATGACCATCATATTGTTGAACAATGGCATGGCATTGGATTTAAAATAATTTGATATACATAGTCATAGCTTGGGATAAGCATATTTTCTATTTGTTCTACCAATTCAGCATCCAGTATAGGACCACCTCCACCTTTTAACTTTACTTGAATCTTTTAAATCTAATGAATAAACTCTCTCACAAAGGCTCTTTCATGCAAATGCAATGAACTAAACTTGTCCTAAACATTAATCTTCCAACTTTAATATGCTATGAGTAAAGAGTTGCCACAAAGCCCATGCGTCAATGGGGTCTGCGGTCTAAAAAATGTTTGAGACCACATTTTCTTTCACTAACATGAATAGTGAATGAAGACCCTTTACCCTTTTGGCTACATTGTTAGGAGGCTCATATGCTACTACTAGAGAGTTTCCCCCTTGTGGGTCAACATGCCTCCAAGTGCCTTCTTTCATGAAAAGTGGTGTTGCCTTCCTTCATCTTTGTTTTCCAAGTCTAATAGTTTGTTCTATTTAACTTGAAAGCTTCAAGAAACAAATCATTCACCATGGACATAATTCATAACTACTCATGACTCACAAAATAACAACACTTTGTCACACAAATGTATCACAAGATTTTTGACATATACAAAGTGAAGCAATGTATTTTATCCAATACAAAGGCCTTAATGTATCATTGACTATTAAAGGTGAAATAGAACAAAGGCCATTGTTGGTCAATATGAAAAGTATTGCTAGCATTTTGGTGGCTTCTTATGCAACTATCTAAGCTACTTTATGCCAATAACATTTCTCCATAGGAACATGATTCACCTGAACGCAAAGAATTATTATTTCAAATAAGAAATCATATTTGAGTTCTTTGAAATGAGTGAGTGCAAGTTACACTAGACCAAAAGGAATGTAACATCAAATTCATGATGTGGGTGACAACTACCCTATTTATAGATTTTACAATACATGTTAAAATTTGTCAACATGGACCTATAGTTAACTTATCAACTTGAATTTGCATGTTATGTAGATTTTTTCATGGATAATTCATAAAATTATAAAAGATATGAACTTTTGAAGTTGAAAATCAAGGATCATAATTCTTGGAACAATTTTGTGTATTGACATCAAAATGGTTTAATAATTTATATTGTGTTTGTTAAAGGGAATTGAATTTAGTTAATAGACAATATGTCAATAAATCAAGTTTAAAAGATCTTAAGTTCTATTTCAACTACAATAAATTTTGTATGGACTATATTAGTATGTAAAACAAGATTTTTTTGGAAGTCCATAAAAATTGCAAAAAGAATAAATTATGTTGTGATTATGCAATCATGTACAAAAATAAAACCTTTATGTTGTAATTAATATGGAAAAATCAATCAAAGCCTTATGAAAAATAGCTTGTTTGTTGTTTTGTCACCCCAAAAACTAAGTAAAGTGAAGTTTTGAAAGGATGTATTTTCTTGCCCAATTTTGGTCCAATATAGTTTGCATTGACCCAAGATTGAATTGTTTGAATATCAATGTTGTTTTATGAGTTTTAATGATATTACATCACCTATGGTTTGGGAAAACAATTTAAAAATAGTTTTCAAATGTGGGATTTTGGTTGCAACCTTAACTTTAGGCTCGTGACCACAATTAAGGTGTGAAAATGGGAACGGATTGGAAGACCTCTCATCACTATGATGTAACCCTTGCCCACAATCACACAATATCATAACCATAACATATGTTTGTTGAAATTATTTATTTTTTTGAAAAAATGGGGGACACCAACCCCAATTTGATTTCAACAACATTTAATAAGTACAATAAGTTATTTATTTATTAATGATGTTATGAAGATACCTCAATTATGGTTTGGTTTGTCCCTTGTATGTGGAAGGTCTTAAATTTAATTCTTTTAAATTTTGATGATGTAAACTTTTTTTCCAATAGGACATCTTGAGAATTAATTGATGTCAAACATTAATTGTACGTACCTCATAATATAGGGAGGAAAATCCTAAACTTTCAAGTTTGAATCATGGTGTCTTTTGTGACATGTGTTGTTCATGATTCATTTGTGTTCCATTTTGGTTCCAATTTTGACGCACTCCCAACTCCTTGAAAGATTCAAATGTTAGTCCAAGTAGAAAACAACAAAAAAGGAGGGGTCGGGCCATGCTCCCTAGTTCACAACACTTTGAAGGGTAGAGGGGCATGCTGGAGCTCCGGAATGGAACTATGAAAAGTTGACAAGCTTCACTCACTCACACGGGCCTGCACAAAACCCACACAAGGTGGTTAGTGTGTAGTTGGAGCACTTTTGGTGCTAGGATGAGCCACGGGCAACAAGGACACACAAGACTCACCACAGCCTAGACTTAGGGGAACCACCACCTTCCCCCTTATAGTATACTCTGCACCTCTCCACGGGGCCCACATCTAAATGGCCTTTTGTCCCAAAATTGCCCAAGTTCGGACTCCCACGACTTTGGAGCCCCATAACTTCGCGAATAGACCTCAAATTGAGATGCGATCTAAAGCAAAGTTGTAAATTATATCGAGAGCTTTCCAACGATATGTCACACGTTGTCTGTAAACAAGTAAGTCAGGTCGATTCCCGACTTTTTCTGGTCGAGAATTAAACTGACAGTTTGACTATCGGCCTTTCTTTTGGCCATAACTTGTGTTTCACATGTCCAAATGAGTAATGCGAACCCATTTCAAACATCTATGTTCCAAGAGCTTTCCAATGATATAAAGGAACTCCAAAGCCATTGAATTTTGACCCCTGAAATTGCTTTTTAAGGATTCCGAAGTCCATTGGGACTCCATCTCCCAAAGTGAGAGTTGCTTTGGGAGTGTGAGGGTTCACTCCCTCACACTTTCCTAGACTTTCGAGAGTATGTGATGTGACTCTCGGGCTTTCTCTTGGCCTGCACCCTTGCAACCCCTTTTGCCTTGGTCGCGAGCTTAAAGCTAGGGTTGCGACAAATTTGCATTAAACATCATCTTACTTGATTTGTGTAAATTGACTTCATTTTGAACTTTTGCTTATGAATTTGTTTTAGTGCCATCCTAAACCTCTTGTTCTTCATTTCTCTTAAAAATTGATGAATGTGTGAGGGGTTTGCATTTCATTATAAAACTAATAATCAACAAAAAAATTTCCATTAGTACAAAAATGGGGTGTAATTCACTAATCTAAATCATTATAAGATTTTTAAAATGAAATAGGTTCATTTCATCATAATCATTTCACCTTGACTAAGGTTATGTCAATATAAGGTTAGTATGTAATCATCATATTTCATTATTAATTGAATTAATTCATTACATAAATATTTTTTTTTTGATGTTATTGTTTTAAATATCTTATGTTAATGTATTTTAGGTTATTTTAAATGATTATATTTTAAACTATTACACTTTAGGCTCTTTCAAATTACACTTTAGATTATTATAAGTTCCCTAAACTATTTTAGGCTACCTTAGGTTATTATAAAATATTTTAGCTTATTTTTATCTTAGGCTATGACATCGTATTGTACCCTAAATTTTTAAAAACTATGTTATTCTACACTATCCAATTTTATTTAAGGCCATTTTATTCTATCTTATTTTATGTTATTTTGTTTTAGGATATTATGAAACTATTTTGGGTTATTTAAATTTAACTTAAAATGATATATAGGGTGAAATCATCTGTAATAGTTTTAAATGGATTTATAAAAATAAAACTAAAGTGGAATATCACCAAATATTTTAAAAACTTTTTAAATAAAATAGGGTGAAATAATTTTAAATAACTTGAGGTGGAATAATTTCAAAATTATAAGAATAACCTAGGGGGTCACTTTAAATGAGGGTTCAAGGTCCAAGGTCCAATGATATAGAGCAATCTTATTGGATACAAGTTGTAAATTGAACACATGGCCTTTAGATGAGGGTCCAAGACCAAAAAGTGGCAAATTGAGGCTAAACTTACATGGCACCATTTTAGAGGCAAAATCAATTGGCTTGAACCCCAAAAAGAATTACATTGACTAAAAGGACCTAAAAAAGGGAGCTCATGATTTGAAGGACCAAGATGCAACAAGCTAGGGTCCAACAAAAGGTCCAACTCAAGGATTCAATTTGCTTTAAATAAGTCCAAATTGGTTTTATGTTGGGTTTGAATTTTTTACTAACACATTAAATACCCCCCATCAAGCTATGTTTGGTGCATGTTTCAGGTCACAATGCCCCACCACCAGGCCTTCCATGTCACACATGTGGGCCCCTTTCATTGTTGTTCATAGAACATCTCAAGAACTTACTTAATGAATGAAGGGGCTGCTACCTCCCTCCCCATATGGGGTTCACCTCATAGAACATCTCAAGCATCGTTGAAAGCCGTCTAACGTTATCGTCATCCAAAATTTTTTGCGCTTTGTCAATAAGTTGAATCAACATAAATTTGTTCCATGTCAACTACAAGTCTAGATTGTTATGTTGCTTGCTTGAATAGTAAATCTTCAAACGACCAAGGAATTTGAACAGTGTGTCAAAAATGGCAGAGTTGGAGATCAAATGAAACCCATCTAACATTAGCAAATTTGGGATAAAGTCCGTGAGGCACCCACAACCAAGCATTTGAAAGTGGAGTAAACCCATTAGGTAACTTGAAACCCAACTTTGTCTTTTCTAACTGAGATTCATGTTTTGCTTCAAAAACCCATATGCAAAACTTTGTTTTTATCACCAACATTTTACTTCCATAAACCGATTTGCATTACAGTTACAAATGAAGATTTCTTACAAGCTTACAAACAAATGCATCAAAATTGCATTTGGTGATACCAAGGCATTAGTTTGTGTTCTGTACATGTATTTAGTTGTAGAATGTTCAATATTTTCCAATTCCATCCTAAGAAGTCAAAATAGCAACCTTCGCTTTCACCTCTACTTTAAGACATCATCTCCAATGTTTAAGATTTGCTAACCTTGCTTTGCTTATCAAAATCCAATGTTTCTTTAATGTTCCTTCCAATATCCTTGCTTGCAAACTCCATTCAAGTTTCCAGCCTAGGATTTTTGTTTTGCTTATTTCTATTTTATAAAAATTGAAAACATTTGTGTTTTCATTGTTGTTATACTAGAATAACCCACATTTGAGGGTTCAATTTTTGACCTTGTTCTGAAGGGAAGAAAAAATTGTAATAGAATTTACCATTCTTCAAATTCCACTATGTTTGTTCATTTAAAGGACTTAGGGTTTACTTGCCTTAATTCCTTGTCAAAATGTAACAAGATTCTAACAATATGGATTTCAATGTCTACTGTAATTATGCACTAAAATGGTGATTTTACTTAGCCTTTTTCATGAAAGCTTCCAAATCATTATCTTGTTACAAATATTTTTTCTAGGGCTTACGATTTCTTTTATGCAATGTCAAACCAAGATTATTATAATGTGGTTGTGGATAATGTAAGAATCTCAGAAATCCTACAGAATGAACCTTTTGTTGCTTTGAAAAAAAGGGATTTGATTGAAGCATTGAGGGAAACCATGCAATCACCTCTTCCATTCCAAAAGGATCATATCACATGGTTGCTTCATGTTACATCTAGGCACATTTTCATTAGTAGACTGAAATTGTGATCATTCCATGGGATCAGCTTGAGCATTTTGTGCGAGGGGAACAAAACGATCCAATTCCCTTACAAATTTACAAGGACAAAGGAACACAAGCTTTGAGTCCCCTTCTTTTTGCTGGTTGTTCTGGTGATGCTCTTGCTTCTATTGTGTAAACAATAATAGCTTCTACATGTCCTCCAAGAGTGCATTAGTGTAATGTTTGTGTCCCAAGTTTAAAAAGAATTTGCAACACAATGACATAGGCAATGAGCTCTAGAGTCGCATCAAACTTTGACAAAAAATGCATCCACATAATATTCAATTATTTAACAAATTGATATGTGAATGATCACAATAGAATGGGACAATTAAAACCTCAATTCAATTTATATATCATGAAAAGATGCATAGTAACAAACTTTCACAAGATTATAGAATCAAGGTACAACACCAAATTTTTGCAAAAGCATCAAATTCAAAAAGAAAGGGGAGATTGGAAGGAGTATATTACATTGTGACAACCAACATTGCTAATATTGGCATATGATTAACAATGCCAAAATTGTAGAACCAAAACACACCACATCGGAAACTTAAGCCAAAATAGAAATGCAAAACAAAGATTGCCATAAATCAAATGTTCTTCTCTTTATTTCCTCACCTAATAACAAGTGACACATAGTTGGCTTTTGGGCATGTCAATGTGTTTGGCATCATCCTTTAAAAACCAAGTTGGTGTCCCTTACAACCAATAACAAATTACAAGATTTAGGATGTAAATAATCTTATATTCAATTATACCAAAAACTTAGAAGGTTAGGTAAGGGTAATTGCACCTTAATGTCAATTGCATTGTCTCGATACGTGTAGTTGTAATATTTGGTGATGAATTCCATGACATAAAACCCACATTCCCAATCAGACAATTGTTGTGGTCCATCGAGCTACACCCAACTATTCTTTGATATTGTTTACTTCCATTCAAATGTCCTCAACAATTTACCTTGTGTAACAACCCACATTTTTGCAAAAAATTGGTGCACACTTGCAAATTAAAAGATGTTAGCACTCTTGAGATGGTCATAGTGCATAAAATGAGAAACACTCATTGCAATTACTCTCCAATGGTTAGCATATCGTAAAGGGACTAAGACCTTTCAAATGACATTGAAGGCACATCTTTGAACTTCTTCCTCACAAAATTCACAACATTGCATTTTGACTCCCCTTTTCCTTTTGCCCAATTTTTTACCATATCCACATGAGGATGGGTGATATAAGAATCCTTCTATGACATATGGTTATGTGTATACCACTATATAAATAAATCTAATGCATTTGTAGACAAATAGTTGAAGGTCTTGTCCAATGGGAAGATATCAACATCAATTTTTAGTTTCAAGTAATCACTTGATATGACAAATTCCACTGTAGTTTTGCTAGTCCCACCTCTGTTGAAAATGAAATTTTCCATTGTTGTCGCTAACTTGCAATAACAACCAATGATATTGAATCAAACATCTAGCTCTATGATTCATTTCTTTCCAGATGTATAGCCTCTAACATATTCTACCCATGTGGAATGATTGCAATAAGAAAAATTGACAACACAAATACTTCACATTTGGAATATGAAACACAAGTGGAGTTATTCATGAACCATAAACTTCGTCAATTGGTTGTTTCAAGATATTGGTTTATGGTAGATGTTTTGTTGAATATGTCTTATGTAGCATACCTACAACTATTGACAACCAAATCTATAAGCTTGAATCCAATAGTTTTAGGCCACTTAATGCAAGCTTTCATGAATTAGTGGTAGTCTACAAAATGAAGTTTTAATGAACAACATTAAAAACTATTGTTTGAAGATGTGCAAGTATTTACATATGTTTTTTAAGTCTTGATGAATCTTTGGTTTGAAATCCATCATTTGCCTATTCTTTCCCATAATTTGTCATAGTGGCAAGAGATGATGTAACCACATTGGGATTATTATCATGAACTAGCACAATGTTAGAACTTGTCAACTCAAATAAATGCCTATCTTGGGAAGAGATGTCATTCAAATTTGATATTGGTCTAACATGGCTATGTGACGAATGCCCTAAAGGCCACAACCCAAGAGATAGGGATGGTGTCCTCCTGAAATTAGCATGGGTTGTTGATAAGGAACTTGATAGGATGGGTGTTGCATGACTTGGATTATTGACATATGACTATAAATCAACATGATCATTAGGTTTATAGTCCTTTTCAGGATTATCATTAAATGTTACACTATCTACATGAAGATGTGTAGGTGGAAAGGGAGTGAAAAAAAATTTAGTTTAGGATTGGCTTGCAATCATGCCCAACATCAACATTGCACCAAATGTTTTCCAACTCGTTTGTCTTTCCAAGACTAAATAAATATGAAATTGTTTTATGAACAATCTTAAACATGAATCGTTGGATCTTTTCAATGGTTGGATTCTATAGTTTTAAATAATATCCAAGTAACCTCAAAAAATCTTGCCAACATTGAGTAATATTTTCATGACACTAATGCAATTTGGGAAACCATTGGAAACCATAATCAAGAACATCTTGAACTATTATGGTTAGCCTGATAAAATGTCCTTGTTCACGACATTAATATAGGATGTTGCATAGAATTAATCCCTTGTTCACATGAACAAGTGGATCTAGTCTCCCAAATGTTGATATGTAGAACAATTTGAATGTTTGGACTATGTGCGGGCACTCTGTATCCAAGGTTGATTGTTGTGATTCGATTTCCACTTCAGCAATGATGTTCTGAAATTTTGTTTTTGTGCTTCCATGGGCATTGAAAAGTTCCATCCAAGGGATACCACTTCGATTGGTCATACAATGGCGACCAACCCCACTTGGACCTCTTTTCATTAACTTTTAGTTGTTGGTCAAAAAAATCAATTCCTATAAAACATTATTTATTTATTTTTGAATGATTCTACAACATTCACCTTATTTACATCATACTCATTTTTCTGTTGCAAATATGTAAGTACTCTTGAAGGCATTTCAATTTAGTGAACCTTTGCATGGTGTTGTCTCCACCCCTTTTAGATGTCCAAGCATTCAAGGAATGTTTGACGACATATGAAATGTGGGTGTCCTTTCAATCCCTCCACCAACCTATGGGATGGGAAATAAGTAAGAAAAAAAGAAAAATAGACTAAACCGTAAACCAACAAATTCCCAAGAATTGTAAAGTATTCACTAGCGGATAAAGATACCGCTAACCAAATCCCAACACAAGCATATTGCCTAAATTGCCATATGTTTCCAATTTCATTAGAAGCGCCATAGTGTATTCTAGTTTTTCCAATTGTTTTTTATTCATGATAATATCCATCTATGATAGTAGAAAATAAAGCCCATTAATATTAACTTCCAAAGGAGGAGGAGGTACCTTTCACAAGTATTTTCCATTATGAAAGTTTTAGCAATTGACCTCCCCTTCACCTCAATCTCTAATCTTCTAAAAGGTGGTATGCCCTTATGAAATAAAGTTCCAACAAAAAACAAAGGCATGATTTGCATATGATTTGTTCTTTTTACTCAGGCCTTTTGCATTATCCAATGTGGGCTTTTGCAAAGGTGGCTTCTTGAAAACCACGGGGTTTGTGGCCAAACCTACAAATTATAAAATTGATAATTGACTTTAAAAACTAAACCCCCACATTACATTCACAAAATCAAAAAATGAAAATAGACAGTCATAATACATGTTTTGGTAGTTTTAATAGATGAAAAATCTTCATCATTACCCAATTCATAAATCTCCTTTTCCTTGGGAATTATGGCCTTTTAGGGGGCATTCCCATGAGTTATTTTTGGTTTTTAGGTGGTGCTACACTTTTGGGGGAATGTTTTGCCACATTTTCAATAGGACCTTTCAATTGGTTTGGTAGATTTTTTCCATGCTCTCTCCCCTAACTTGGTAAACTCCTTAACTTGAAATTTAGTGATGGTGGGGAACATTTTCAACAAGTCCTTCTTTGTGTACTCAAGGCACAAGTTCATCATCTTGTAATAAGACAATGTTTTCTTGTCTTTAAACATATTCCTACAAAACTTACATTGGAATGAAGGCATGTTGCCAAAAGTTGGTATGTGTGGGTGCTACACATCAAAATGAGCTTCCAATGGCAATATTTCATTTTCCTCTAGGTATAATGTAACACAGTGGTGTTTACTTTATTGCATTATGGATTTGTAGATTTTTGCTTTTGTTCTGACCATCGAAAATCGATAAAGAATAAATAAATTGATGCCCAAACTTAAATTAAAACTATCGTACAATGAATCTTTGAAAAGCTGCAACAATATCTGTGGATGCAACTAGTGGAATAACCTTACATGATTCCCAAACTTAGAGCTTTACATCACACTATCACAACATCACAAAATCCAAGTAACAATACATTCTCCATATCTCCTATTACGTTAATTATTTTCTATTTGTGTTTTTTTTCTTATTTTTTTCCTACTTCACATTTTTTCTTACCTAAACCCAAAAAAATGACATTGCATAAAATAAAAATAATAATAAAAATACAAACTCAAGGCAATCTTAAACCTTACATAACCGTTTTTTTCTTCACCATGATCACCAACAAATCCAAGGACCAAGAAAAAAAAGGAAGACAAGACTTACCCCTTCCACCCATCCTATTGATGTCATTTTAATAATCTCAATTTATTATTGTTGATTGAGGAATCAAATCATGTATGGTCTTCTTGTGTAATGATGGGCAATACCTCTTGTAACAAATGTTTCTACTCCCCCTCCTCTTTTGCATTCATTGCGACACAAGTTTGTGAAGGTGGGTCCTTTAATTCCATTACATCATAATGAAAGAGGTTTGCAACAAAAATGTTGCTAACTTGAACCTTCGCCAAGTTTGTAATATTGGCACTAAGTGTTGGACTCATTTGTCCAATAAAAGTTAAGGCCATTGATTTTGTGTTTTCCTGCATAGGTGTCAAAACCATTATTGCAGACGAACCTTAATAACAAAAAAAACAATAATGCAAAGCAAATTAAAAGAAATCATTTCACCACTTAATGCAACAAAATTTCCTTGTGCACAAAAACCTTTCAAACTTGTGTACCCAAACAATTAATGTTGAAAAAATCAGTGACAATATAAGAGAACATGAGAATTGTAATCCAACCCTAAACTTACTTCCTTTGCAATGCCTACAAGAAGACCAACCATGTCTTCAAAACCCCCATTTGCCTATTTTTGGAATTTAAAAAAAAGGCATATGTTTGCATTTCCCGCCTCATTTGTAGATTTGCTATTAATGTAGGTAACACAACAAGTACAATGCTATTAATGTTGGATTTACAACATAACATATAAAATTGTTGTTGATAATAGAACACGAAAATCTTCGTCAATGGTAGAACACAATTTTTTTTTGTCAACAACAAGTGGTCGACAATGTTTGAAATGTTATATGGACGATGAAGAAAGGGGCATGTGCGACATGGAAGGCCTGGCGGTGGGGCATTGTGACCTAGAACAAGCACCAAACATAACTTGATTGGGGGGGGGGGGTATTTAATGTCTCCCCTAACCATGGTGGTTAGTTTGGTTGCCTTTTTGACTACCCATGTAATAACATTGTAGGTAGTAAAAACAACTTTTGCTTATGTCTAAACTATAAAGCATCGACTTACCTAGTAGTCACCCATTTTCCTACCCATCTACCTATATATAAGACCTACTTTTTACATAATGAGATGGTCAAACCAAATCTCAATTCCATTGAGGTTCATCCACAACTGGGTCATAAGGGGCATCTAGTTGATGGCATGCTAATAGTGCCAAACGTTTATGAAGTTGCAAAGCCTCATGTGGAGACATATAGGGCCAAAGGTCCACTACACCTAATCATTAGAAAAAAACATGTATTGTGGTCCCAAGCAAAAATCCTAACATTTGGATCTAGAATCTTCCAATTAGATAAACTAGCTAATTAGCGTGGCATGTGCCATTGGCACAAGTGTTACCACATCCTCAATTGATTCTTCCTTCCAAAACTTGGTTTTTTGAATTTATTTGAATTTTCAGTGGCATAAATCACTTTCAAATCAATATCTCCCACATTTTGAATCCAAACTTTACCAAATAAATTCCATTGAATTGTGTTCATCAAGATCTTTCCAACAACACCAAAGGCACATCCCAATTCTTTCAAAAATTTCAGCTACTATTTAATTTAATTTTCAATGAAAAAATCATTCAATATTCAATAACTTTTGCATGGCCTCTCCAAATGCCATGGAAGTAAACCCATCCACCCCTACTAGTCAAGAGCTTTCCAAAGACACCAAGAACACAATTTGAAGCATCAGTAGATTTCATAACTACAAAACAAAATAAACTAGGTCTTCCTTCATAAATAAATATTTGGATTACAAAGGCTTTAACAACATGAAACATGGTAGGTAGTTATGGACTTTTAAACTATGTTATTAATTTGTTTAAATAATAAAATATTTCAACCATCAAGAATAGTGTCAAATTATGGTACTTTTTGTGGGAGGAATGATGACAACATCCATTAAGGTATCAACCAATGTTGTTCACAAGTTTATAATATGATGGTTGAGTGACATGGTGTGTTAATGGTATTGAAATTTAGCATGTCTTAATAGTGGCCAATGAAATTGTTGGGTTAATACTTTGACAAGGTTCACAACATGAAAGTTCAATGAGGTTGTCTTATATACATGCCAAAACATTTAATAATTATTGAATTTTTGCAACAATCATGTAATAATAATCTGTTCTACAAGTTAATATTATAAATTCTATGGTTTATTTGGATGAGTAAAACCATTGGAAATTTTACAAATGCAATATTTTAAATTAAGGTATTGTGAAATCTTTTCACATTAGTTTAGTTTTGAAAAAAATAAATCCATGGTGCCAACACTACTACAAAAGTGGGGTGTAATTCACTAACTTAAATCACTATAGGACTTTTAAAATGAAATAAATTCATTGCATTTTACTGATTTCACCTTGGTGATAATTATTTCACTATAATATCATTATGTAAACATTATGTTTCATTGCGTTTAAACATAATTCATTATTATAATTTATTGTAATAAATAGGTTTATTTTCTTTTAAAAAAAAATTTATATATGTTATTTTATGCTACACCCTATATTACTTTAAGCTACTTCAGTTATTCTATCTTATATCTTATGTTATTATAAACTATTATAAATTATTGTACCTTAAACTATTATACATTATTTTATTTTAAGTTAATATATGTTATTTCAAATTATACTTTAAGTTATTCAAGGTCATTTTATTTTACGTTATTATAAAATATTTTATCCTAAGTATAATAACTTAAAATAATCTAAAATAAAATATATTGACCTAAGGTAACGTAATTTAAAATAAAATATAATAACATATGAAAAGTAATTCAAAATACCTTACAATATAATATTTACTAATAGCCTATGATATTATAACATAAAATATTCAATTATTATCTATAATAAAATAATCATCAATAGTAGTAATATAACATAAAAAATATAATAACCAACAATAATTTAAAATACAATATCCACCAATAATTATTAATAAAATAGCCACTAATAACCACCAATAGAATAACCATCAATAACCATCAATAACCACCAATGGCTTACAATGGAATAATGACCAATAGCCATTAATAAAATCCCCACCAATAACCATTAATAATCACTAATATATCCATCAATATAATAGTCACTTATATAATAGCCATGAATAGCCATTGATACAATAACCACCAATAACCATTAATATAATAATCATTAATAATCATTAATATTCACCAATAAAATAGCCATTAATAAAATATTCATTAATATAATAACTATTAATATTCATCAATATCCACTGATAAAATAGCCATTAATATAAAAATCATTAATATAATAACTATTAATATTCATCAATATCCACTGATAAAATAGCCATTAATATAATAATCATTAATAATCATCAATATCCACCAATAAAATAGCCACTAATATAATAACCATTAATAATCATCAATATCCACCAATAGAACAACTAAGAATAGCCATCAATAGTCATCAATAGAATAACCACCAATAACCATTAATAGAATAACAACCAATAGCCACCAATAAAATAACTAATAATAGTCATCAATAGAATAACCACCAATAACCATTAATAGAATAACAACCAATAGCCACCAATAAAATAACTAATAATAGTCATCAATAGAATAACCACCAATAACCATTGATACAATAACAACCAATAGCCACCAATAAAATAACTAATAATAGTCATCAATAGAATAACCACCAATAACCATTGATACAATAACAACCAATAGCCACCAATAAAATAACTAATAATAGTCATCAATAGAATAACCACCAATAAAATAACTAATAATAGTCATCAATAGAATAACCACCAATAACCATTAATAGAATAACAACCAATAGCCACCAATAAAATAACTAATAATAGTCATCAATAGAATAACCATCAATAACCATTAATACAATAATCACCAATAACCAATAGCCACCAATAAAATAACTAATAATAGCCATCAATAAAATAACCACTAATAAAATAACTATTAATAACCACTAATATAATAGGGACCAATAGCCATTAATAACCACCAATAGCCCCTATAACAAAATAATTAATAAGCATATATTAAAATTGGTTAAGATTGCCAAAAATAATTTAGGGTGAAATAATTTATAATAATAATAATAAACTTAAGGTGAAATAGCCTATAATAACCTATAATTGCCAATAATAACATAAGTTGAAATAACTTTCAATAGCCAAAAATAATCATAATAATGTAGGGTGAAATAATTTAAATTAAAGAAAAACAGCCATATAATAATTGAAAGTAGTTTAACATAGTGATTTTCATTATATTAACAAAAAAATTATCCATTTATTATATAAAAAAATTCAAAACAATGGTCATTGAAATGATATTAAATAATGATATTCAAAAAAAAATTGTTCAAATGATTTTACACTTTCAAAAGGAAATAAATAAAATTATGTAAATTATTATAAATAAATAAAAGCAAACTTGAATAATTTCATTTGAATAAAATTTCAATAAAATATGAATGTTCAAAGTTTATGTTTTTGTAATGTTTAAAATGAAGTATTTGATAAATTTAATGTAATGTAACATATTATCATGACAAGTGGAGTGGCTTGATGGTAGGGATGTTTACCTCCAATTTAAAGGTCAAGGGATGAAACCTCATGAGTGGTGTTGTGTGTGGTCAACAATGGTAAGATGATTGAATATTTTTCTATTTAATTTTCTATAATAGATGTTTAAGTTGATTACATGGCCTACCTACATACACTAACTTTTAACCTAGCCTGGGTAATGACATGTGTCAATATATCATAGGTTCAAAATAATGAAAATATCAATAATATTATATATTAAATAATTTAATTTTAATTGATTTCCATGTTAACTAGTTAATTAATTAGCAAATGAATGGCTTAAAAATTGTATTTCATTTCATAATAACCTTGTTTCATTAGGTACTAATGAAACAATTCATTGTTTGTAGCAACCGGTCCCCATTCATTAAAGGGTTAACCAATTTCATTAAGTAAACATGTTCAAATTCATTCAAAATCTAATGAAACCCATAATGAAGTAGGACACATTTTGGTGTACTGAAAGTGCATGCTAAGTGGATGATAATGAACCTTAATTTTGATAATTTGGAAAAATGAACACAATGAAAGTTGTTTGGGCATGGGGGATGAGGAGTTTGGAAATGAACAAGTAATAAAAATAAAGACATTAACCATATAATTGTTGTGGAATGAATAATAATTAAATTATTTGGTAAATGTAGTTTGACAAGTGATGAACAAATGGTCCCAATCACAATTGAGGTACCCCAAAAGGAATGTCACATTACAAAGGATTCCAATTCACAAATATATGAATTCTATTATATATGAATTTTATTTTATTAATATTATATTTTAGATTTGGAATGATTAAAGAATTTTATAAGTTGCAATAAACACAAGGATAGTTCAATTTTTAAATTTGGTGTTGAATTTTATGTCTTTAGGATTCTTGAAAATTAAGTTTTAGTCAAGTAATAAAGACATTTGAAATATGTTTTACAAATCACTAGGAATAATAATATTATGCCAAATTGCACCATATTTGAATCATAGGCAAAAATACTAAATATTAGATGTTATGAAAATTATTCCATATAGATTTTCGAAAAATGCAAATTGGAAATATTTTCAAGCTATAAACATAAGGATTAATAGATGAAAATTATTTAGTGTTGTCAAACACATATGAAACATTTAGATTTAATGTTATATGCCAATAAATTCATTGAAATGTTTTGAAATACATGTAATTTAAATGTCACACAAAATGGTTTAATTTATTTTATTTTGTATTTTTAGGATTACAAAGTCCAAAATCCTAGTTCTTGAAAGGGGTGTTCTAACGATTTTGACTGTGACCAAATGCCAAATTTTAGAGATCATATAGTAATTCATGATACGAGAATGGGCATTTTTCCTGTTGAACAATTAGACATTGATGGTGAATTCACAAGTTTTTATTTGTTGCATGAAATGTGTGGTGTGCCATGTCAATGACTAGGCCTCATGTTTTGACAACACAAATAAAATCCTTGAAAATACATGAAATACAAATAATTAGGGTATACGACATCCTGTTATAAAGTTTTTTCTTATTCAATTTTTTTTCTTTTATGAAGCTTACATCTTATGAATGATATTGGGCCATTATGTTTTTTCAATTTTTTTCATGCACAAAAGCAATATAATCAATTATTAGAATGTGCCCAAATTATGTTGGTTTCAAATGCAAAAAATCTAGTCTACAAACCTTTGAATTCAAATACAATGTAATATGATTATTTATTCTTCAAGTCATGCATAATTTTGGACTAAGTTCCTAATGATTGATTAATGTTTTGATCGGGTTTAAGTGCTTAAGCTCAACTTGTTCATCCATAGTTCGTGGCTTGATGAGACTAGGTCTTTCTCCTCCTAATGATAATATAATGTTTGAACTTGTTGTTTTTATTGAAGTTCATTCCAATTTTTTTATTTTATTATGTATGGTTGTTTTGCAAGTTGAATGTATACAATTTTAGTCATGTTGGCATTATGAGAACAAAAAGTTGTCACCAATGGAAATGTTAATGCACTTTTGAAGTATTATAACCAAAAGGAATTTCAGATGAACATGTATCTAATCAACACACAAAGGGGAGAAAATAATAATAATTACACCCCATCATTATCACTTTTTAAAAAATAATCGAAATCCATACAAATGTAAAATTGAAATTCCTAAATATTGCTTCATAAAGGATCAACCCTTGTACATAACCAATTTTATGTACCATTGTCTCTTATTAATAGTGCTTGGATGCAATGAACATTGCTGCACCAATGCAACAAAAGTTTTAGTTTTCATCTAGTCAACAACTATTATTTGACAACATATTTCAAATATACTAGCCAAGACAATGGAAAATTATGAGCTACAATGCATAAAATGTCAAACAACAAATAGGTGTGATTTGTGCATGCCACAAACTAGTTTTAGCATTTCATTTTCTCTTGTAATCAATTTTATATAGGAAGAATGTATCTTGTCATGTCACCTTGGGATTGTTTGAATCCTATGATAGATATGGACCAACATTGATAGAACAATTGAAAGTTTCATTGGAAAAATATACATTTATCAATGAGAGATTATTTCAAGGGTGAAGGGGGTTATTTGAACAACCTAGTTGGGGCATTATGTGTGTAGTTTTTTATTATATTTTGTTGCAATTGAATGCACCATTTATTAGATGATGGTTTTCATATCTATTGTCATGGGCTTGTCAATATGTAATTATTTTGTGTGAATGTTGCAAATATTGTTTTGTAAAATATATCACATTGACCAAAAAGGAAAGAAAAGGAAGGAAAAACTGGGAATTTATTTATCATAAAATTGGATTGAAACTAAGGAAGTTAAAAAAATTATTCAATAATCATTTGCTTCAAAATTGATCTTGATTTAGGAAATGTTCAAGAGTGTTTTGCACAAGTTTTAACTTGTGTTATCATCAATAGGCCTCCATGCTATAATTTAATGTGCAAAGTTATTTGATTAAGCCATCTCTCACACAATCACCAAAAACCTTCTCACATGTTGTGATTTGTTGTAAAACAATGCATTGTAAATTAATTCAAGTGTTCCTAGTTTTTAAATGTATTGTTTGCATTTTTTCCTAAATTTCCACTAAATTGACTCATAATTACAAATGTTGTGTAACTATTACACCACCATTGCAATTTGTTGAATTTGAATGAAAGTTCAATATATTTTGCATTGTAAGTAATAATAAGGTTGGAAGTAATAATGCAATACAACCTTTCCTTGCAATTGTCAAGCCCATGCACGTATATGTGTGGCCTAATATTCAATCTCACTTTTAAAGTGTAGAAAACAATGTTTCTAGTTTGATCCACCACACATGTGATGGAAAAATCATTCATTACAAAATCTATAACATTAAAGCGACTTAGTAGTTTATCCATTATTTAACTACACCTAATGAACATATTGTTACATGAATATGCTACTAATATATTATTAATTAATTAACAATTCAATAAATATTACATCATAACAATATTAAAGATGGAATCTACTTCTCCAACATTCCCATGCCTAAAGCACCACAATCTTGTAATCCATTGCATCTTTAAGATAGAGATTACACATCACCATGAATCAAATTAGGCAATCAATCCAATTGTGAACAAAAAAGACAATGCAATCAATCCCCTTATGGAAATCCTTCACTCCTTTCTTTTCAAGTTTTTCTTGTTTGTTGTATCAAAAGCTAAAGGATTTTGGTGTGCACCTATGAATAATTACAAAAAAACATTGTTTGTTTTGCAATCTTAAATTTGGACAAGTTTCTTCATTATCTTAACTTGGGCTCAACACCATGAAAACTCTCCTTGCATGTGGAGCTTTTTTTAGTATCATTCTTATCAAGTCTTTGCTTCTTTTACATCCAATTAGTTTATTATTACTCCTAACCTTAATTTAGGTAATCTAATAGATGGGGTTCTTGATTTCACTTCTTGTGATAGCCTTTGAATTGAACTAAGACAACCTCCATCTATGTCAAAGTTGTCTTGTCTTTGTGAAGGGTTAACACATACTAAAGGGAGATGATTAACAACACCATTGAGTGGGTAGCCTTTAAACATCCCTTAAATCTATTCACCTAATTGATACTTTTGACTATCATTGATTCACTAAAGACTAGATGTGTTGATTTCAAGGCCATTGCAAGATGTGTTTGAGATACTAATAGTTCATTATTGAAATTAAAAAATTCAAACTAAGCTAATAGAACATCATCACCCTATTCACAACTTGAAATGGTGCACATGAAATAAGGCAATATATTTTCACATAGATATTGATGCGAAGCTTGAGTAATACATTCAAATGTCCCTTAATTGTACCTAATCAATTTTGCTTTCATAAAGTTTATTTTGATTCATCCAATGTGTAAATTGCAATGCATCTTGCAATTCTAGGAACCATGGCTTGGGAAGTGCCTTTGTTTCAATATCAACCAATTGGTCTTTTGGTCTCACACACATTAGTTCAATTCTTCCCCTTTTGACATGATGTTGGATGAAATGATTCTCACATTCAAAATGCATTGTTTGAAAACTATGTGTTCAAGATACTTGACCAAAGCAATGAAATTTTGATTGTCATAGTATATGATGTAAGGTATTGTCAAAATTATTCCAATATCCTCAAAGAAATTTTGCAAATAAGTTTCCTTTAGTGTTTCACCACATGCACAATACTCAACTTCCAAACTAGATTATAATCCAGTTTGAATCCATACTTTGTTTCACCATGAGGTAAGTCCATTGCAAATGTTGAATAAATATTTAAATGTAGAATTCACCTTGAAAGTCACTATTGGAAAATGATAACATAACCAATTCCTTCCCCTATTGATAGTGGCAAGGTGTGCAATATATTTCAAATATAAAAAATGTGCATGGTAGCTTCAAGATGAACCTCAAGCATAAGTTATGAGTCACAATTTCAACATCAAAAACAAAAATGTAACAAATATGAAACATAAAAATGCCCAAACTGCTATAAAAAAAACCATGCCCAAGTACATGACTAATAAACCAAGTAGTGACATTTTGAATTCAATGCCCAATTCATGTTCTACCAAGTAATTTTCTTGGTATGACTTTTAATAATCAATAGTTCATTGACATAGACGATTAAAAAAAAAATGAAATCACCTTTGATCAAAATGTAAAGACTTGGGTTCATGCATGCCACCCTCAATATCTTGTTGTGAAGGTAGGTGTTGAGCCATGATCACTTCCAAGGATGTAACAATTGTTGAAGGCCATAAAAAGTTTTGTGCAATTGACAAACTCGGTGTTCAATGTTAGGCTTGGTAAAACTAGTTAGAGGTTAATAAATGTATACCTCTTCTTCAATGTTGCCATTTAGAAACACAAATTTCACATCCATATGCAAGATGGACTAACCATGTTGGATAGCCATTGAAGCCACATTATGCATTGCAACCATTTCACCATAGGAAAAAAGGTTTCAACAAAGTCAATCTTTTCAAGTCATTCATCCTCACATATGATCAAGTGAACTTTGAGACAAACAAGATGGCCACCAACATAAGTTTTAAATTTGTATACCCATGTAATCTGTAGAGCCTAAACACCTTCATGTCATGGGGTCACCAAAAAACTAAGTGTGATTTGTATAAATGGAATTGCAAAAACCCGTGCAAGATCTGTTGTAGCTCGAGCATAGGTGTGGGGCTCACCCATGGACTACACGTAAGCAACAACCTCATCAGAAAATTCAACCATGGTGACATGATCTTGGAAATATGTGTTGAGAACTAAGATGCAAGAAGAACGACATAGGATTGGTGCTAGTGAATTACGGGATGAGTGCAAATTATAGTGACTCACAAAGTGACAGTTATAACACATCATCCAAAGTCCACATGAAGTGCAATAAATTGTCAACAAATGTGACAAAATACTGTGACCTGATTAAGGATTGTGGCTGAATCATTTCGCAAATATCAAAATGGATAAGCATAAGAAGTTGTTTAACTCTTCAAGCTGCAGACTTCAATGTCAACATTGCTTCCTTACATGACAACTGTTGCAAACTTCTAGAAACCTTGAATTCAATGGAACTGCAATGAAGACTCCTTTTGAACCCATGGATGTTGGGCTATGTAGTACCTAGGCATGCTTCAATAATATTGCATGCTTCAATGCTTTTATTTTTGGTGAATTTTCCCATCCTGACAACCCCAAAAAAGCCAGTGCAACAGATACAAAGGCTTTTTGTGGGAAAAGAAGAAAAAGGCCCAAATTTGCCACATTATGAAGAAGAAAAATTGAAATCACCATATTTAGAGAATAGGTTCTAGAATGTAGCCAAAATAGCTTGAATGAGGATATGATTGACTCTTTGTTTATCAGCAGTCTCTTGAGTGTTAACCAGCATAGTGGTGCATTCAATTACTTACAGAAATGCAACAGAAACTTGAAACATGAGGGGTTTGTATCATGATGCCTGAAATTTTCTCACTTCAATTAAAAGAATTGAGGAAGCTCATATTTCAAAGAACCGCTCACAACATGTCTGGAAATATGCATCTCTCAGTGCATGTAGCTGAACCAGTCTATTTCACTGACTTTATCAAGCATCCAAAAGTTGTCTATCTTTATTTTATGCTTAACTCATCCTAGTCATATCTCAGAGCTTTTGCCCATTTTATGCAATCTTGAGGAACAAGGAAACCTTCGAGCTAGGAAACATGCCTTGGGTTTTTGCATTTCACTATGAGAACTTCTATCTTGAAAATGTTCACCACTGATACCATTTGACAAACTTGTGGTGAGCCAATAGGTTCATAACAAGTAACAATTTTTGTTTTTTGAGCCATGAACAAATACCTACTTCCATGCTTTGAGGAGTGCATCCTCACCCAAGAACTTGTTTTAAAAATTCTCTGGCAACTTTTCATTTTGGTTGATCACTGAGTCTGCTCTTACGTCCACGGTTTGGCACTGAGTTGACTGGAGGCACCAGAAGAGACCTTGCTTTCTGGCAATGCTACCTGTGGCACTAGCTCCTCCAAAATGAATCTTGTCATCAAACCCCATGTTCAAAATCTCCATGAAATCTCCTACATATCATAGAATGCATTAGTCAAGCATTTGGGTGAGGGTGACTGTAAAGCTGATCTATCGTCCTTCATGTTAGCTTTGGAGAAAGGATGTGGAATTTGGTGTTTCAACCAGAACCATCAATCAAAACATTCAGCATTGACAGATTGTGGTTTTGTTGGAAAGCTTAGGAAGGTTGAGAACTTAGCCTTCTTGAGGGAACTTAGCCTCCAGTCTGTGATCACACTCAATCCCGTTTGGAGACCTGCAGTTGAACATCAAGTTCAGTTCTTTGTTATGGAACAGCTACCTCTCCAACACTAGAAAATAATGATGAGAATCCATGATTAGAGAGAGAGAGAGAGAGAGAGAGAGAAAGGAGAATTCAACAAGCCTTACCATGCTGATATCACATTCTAATGCGGATGCTGGTTTTAAGTATCTAATCTGCAAGGAATGTATTTAAGAGCTCTGAAAGTATTTGGATAGAATGGCTTATTGACATAGATAATGTTACTCAGGACTTAAGATCTTTCAGGTCATTTGTGCATGTCCTTGACAAATTTGACCCCCAGATCCAGTTTCCCAGTCCTTCGCATTCTTTGCTTTCAGAAGAAAACTGATGGCTTGTAATAACTACTGCATCTTTCAACTCTGCCTCAACCCACCCATTTCAATGTTGTTCAAATTGGACATAGCAAAACAAGACTCAAAAGCATTGAAGTGAAAAATCAATTCTATGGTCACTCCTGCACTCAGAGCAACAAGTCCTATTAAAATAGCATAAAAGAATTTGTGTCAGCATCAATATTTTTGTCATCAAACCCCATGTTCAAAATCTTCATGTGCCTGTTAAAGAAGGTTCCCTGAGTCTTTACCAATTTGACATGTTTTTTCACACAGATGTAAGAGTCAACCCACACATTGCTAAAAGTTTCAGGAAACCATCCATAGTCCTGCATTTGCTTGACCATGCTAGCTAGCTCTCTTTCTTGTGAGTAAAAACCTAGGGAAGAGGAATTCCTTGCATCAACCATATCACAGTCTTGACAACCCACATTTTTTTTCCTCCTGGGAGCACAGACCCAATTGGTTGAGCTGGATGAGTGAATACTGGCAATTTTGAGAACTTTGACATAGAAAAGTCAAAAGTTACTGAACAACAATCCTGACAGCATTTGCCATCAATCAATGACATATCTAAATCTCTTTTGAAGCAAGGCTCTTAAGAGGGAGCAGCAGCAAATTCTCTGTAAACAAAAAGAATGAAAAGGGGTAGGCAACAAAGGAGGTTGTCATGCAAAGGAGGAGGACTACCCTCATTGCCCGCAATTCCTGGAATCTGCCAACATCTCTGATGTAGCTTGTGAAGCAAAAGTTTTCAAGAGGGACAGATTCAACGATTCGGTGAACAACAACAACGACAACGACAATGGAAGACTAGGAGACTTAGGGTTGGTTGCTGGTGGCCCCAAAATTGTGGTCTGGAGTTCTTCTTCTTCTTCTTCTGCTGGCTTCAGAGGTTTGAGTGTAGTGAAAACACACATTGCAGAAGCTTATTTCAAGCTTCATGCTGAAGAAGACAATAGCTGTGGTGCAAGCTTTTCAGCAGTAGGTACAAACAACATCTAGAAAACGGGAGCACGCATAAAAGGAGCAAATAGAATTGTCTGTTACGGGAAGAAAGATGATGTTGTCAAAGGGAATGCTTGTTGTCAAAGACAATGAAATTACCTGCTGCTGCGCTTGCAGAGATCTCCACTGTAAGAAGCAACAACTTGGATATAATTGGTACTGAGACTGGTGCAGGAGCCCTAAGATTGTTAGTACATCTGCAAATGTCTATCAAGCTCGACGTATCATAATCATCGTCATCATCGCCGCAGACAATCTCTCCACCAGTCGAAGACAGCAACAACGAAAGCAGCAGCAGCATCAATTCACAGGAACCTTCAGATGATGCATTCCACATTATTCCTCATCATGTGGCGGAAGAGGAGGGTAATCTAGCTACAGGTTCTGATCACAACCTGACGGAAGATGCTGCTGCTGCTGCTGAGGAGATGTCAGAAATGGAAAGAAGAACCCAAAGAATCCAGATTACAAGAACACAATGAGGGTTTTCCTACATTGACAACAGAATGTGTGATCTTCTTCACAGGGTGTAACAAGCCTTCTTACCAGTATATCATCTTTTCAAGCAGTCCTCACAAGCTTCCTTTCGTTCCTCGAAGGACTATGTAAGCAGCTGAATTTTAAACTGTGCTTATCACACTCACATTGAACCCATACATTGCAACATGATTTAATTTTTTTCTCGTAGAAGATTAGGGTCCTTGGGCATCTATTGTGGACTCCTGGTGTTCACAAATGTCCTTCTGGGTCTCTCTCTAGGTGGGAAAATGCATGTGTGTATCCATCGCTGCTTTTGATGAGAATTTATGCAATCTCGTTATGAGTGAAAAACAAGTTTGGGTAAGATTTTTATCCTCCATTCTAGGCAGTTTGTGAACCATTCCATCCACAAGTCTGGATCTACATGACTATTGAGGTGCAGAGTGAATCAACCATGCAATTGTTTCTGGTTGAGCAAATTGCCAGCAGACTGGATGTACTGCTAAGCAAATTGCAAGATTGTTACTCAGGGAATGATGCGCATCAAATGCACCCTGCAATTTTGCCATTGAGTATTCCAAATGCTGTTCTGAGGATGGTTTATGCAGAAAGTAGTGATTGAGACACTGCTGGGTGCAGCAGGGATGGCTTTTTGTTTCATTTTCCCTGAAGAAATGAAGAAATGCAGAAGATGAGACTGCATGCATGCATGTTTCATTTTCATGCAGCACTGCTGACTTGGAGAGTGAAGATGGGCTTATGCTTACTGACAAAGAGGTGAAAATTTTCTCCCTCACTTTTTGTTGAGTTTCTAATGGAATCAGGAGGACCACACCTTGTTGCAGTGAGCTCCCCTCCATTCATTCCTGTGCACTACTATCACGAACCTATGTTTGTTCACAAGAAAGGTAAGGGATAATGATGTGAATGTTTTGATTTTCCAGTTTTTAATCTCAAGATCTGTCTGTTGTGGGGGTAGATGCACAGAGGGTATATGGAGAGGCTGAGAAGATGGCAAAAGATTTCAGGGATGCACATCCTGCACGAGAAATCACCTCTGTAGCATGGGGTTTCCATCAACACCTTTCAGATTTTGTTGAAGAAGAAAGGCCAATTGCAAATAGGATTTGCTAGATTCTGGTGGAAAGTGAGAAGTTCTGTATACTGCTTTGGCACACGAATAAGTAAACCTGTCCATTCTTTTGCCAATGGTACAAGCCACTTCTTCAAACTCCTTTGTCATTTCAAGTTGCAAAAATTCTTGACTGCTGAATCAGCCATCTGTGGTCAACAGCTGTTGACAGTGTTGTATTTCATTTCAAAATCAAATCAAATCCTTGTTGTCATGGCACTGTGAGCTTTGCACCAACTGCATCAGCTCCTGATAATGGTGGTGGTATGGATTGGATTAGAATAAACTAATCCACTTAATCAAGCAACCCAGGATATCAATCTTTTGGAGATTAGTATAACATGTATCCACAAGGCAAAATGAAAGACCAATCGAGATCCTTATTCTTTAAACATAGAGATTCAAGAAGCATCTTTTAGAGTGTATTTGATCTTTCCACAATATTTTATGCAAGTCTTCTTCATTGCCATTTAGTTCATCTTCAGCGAAACTTTTCTGCAGAATCCATCCCCTTCAACTTGTCACAATAGCAACCCTTGCAAGGCTTTTCCAATTGATAGGGGCATCAGACTATGTTGTCCTCTTACACCTTATGTGAATGGAACATGAACTTGTGGGTTATTTTTAGTGCTTAAAAAAATTTGTGAGAAATTTTCATTCCTAGACAAAAGTGCACCTTTCATGAATCAATGATCTACCCACAATCAACCAAATTATCTCTTCTTCCTTTTGGTCTTTCAAGTTATAGGTCAATCCCCTAAAATGATAACACAAATCAAAGCCTTGCTTGGGAGCTATCTATGGTCTAGGTTGAAGCCAATAATTGATCCAAGTTGACTCGCAATGTTTAGATTCTTCCTTAAACGCAAGGGGCCCTCGGAGTTATCAACCACAAAGACCAATGAATTGG
Source organism: Sphagnum tenellum (assembly GCA_963921925.1). Taxonomy (NCBI): domain Eukaryota; kingdom Viridiplantae; phylum Streptophyta; class Sphagnopsida; order Sphagnales; family Sphagnaceae; genus Sphagnum; species Sphagnum tenellum. The sequence goes on from OY998148.1 coordinate 11,742,503, forward strand.
CCACCTAGTAATGCGGATGATATCATGTGGTAACCCTACACTTCTAATTGGAGGACATTCCTCTATCTAAGACCGAATTGATGTGCCTTTGGATGTAAACACATTGGGACCAATCAATCAAATAGGTAACACATTTCAATGATTTTTTGGCTCTAGGATTTGGGAGAACGTTTTGAAAGAATAGAAAGTAAGAATGCTAATAATAAAAATTATACACTTTTGCACTTGAGAAGATTTGGAATCATGTGATATTTTTTGTGGAACATTGATGGCAACAAACTTCAAGTTATTGTTGATGAAATGCATGACAATTTTAAGACACTTGACAACATCAATAATGTCATCCCTTCCATTTGGATATCCTCATGGTCTATGGACTTCCATGAAGGGAAATGGATGATCATCATATCATTGAACAATGGCATGGCATTGAGATTCAAGATAATTTGATATACATAGTCATAGCTTGGGAGAAGCATATTTTCTATTTGTTCTACCAATTCAGCATCCAGTACAGGAGCACCTACACCTTTAAGCTCTACCTGAATCTTTTAAATCTAGTGAATAAACTCTCTCACAAAGGCTCGTTCATGCAAATGCAATGAACTAAGCTTGTCCTAAACATTAATCCTCCAACTTTAATAATTCTATGAGTAGAGGGTGGCCACAAAGTCCATGCCTCAATGTGGTCTGTGCGCTCAAAAATGTTTGAGAACACATTTTCTTTCACTAACATGAATAGTGAATGAAGACCTTTTACCCTTTTGGTTACATTGTTAGGAGGTTCAATCTGCTACTACTAGAGAGTTTCCCCCTTGTGGGTCAACATGCCTTCAGGTGCCTTCCTTCACGAGAAGTGGTGCTGCCTTCCTTCATCTTTGCTTTCCAAGTCTAATAGTTTGTTCTATCCAACTTGAAAGCTTCGGGAAACAAATCAATCACCATGGACACAATTCACAACTACTCATGACTCATAAAATAACAACATTTTGTCACATAGATGTATCACATGATTTCTCACATATACAAAGTGAAGCAACATATATTATCCAATACAAAGACCTTACTGTATCATTGACTATTGAAGGTGAAATAGAACAAAGGCGATTGTTGGTCAATGTGAGAAGATATTGCTAGCATTTTGGTGGCTTCTTATGTAACTATCTAAACTAGTTTATGCCAATAACCTTCCTCCATAGGAGCATGATTCACCTAAACATTAAAGGAATTATTATTTCAAATAAGAAAACATAACTGAGTTCTTTGAAGTGAGTGAATGCAAGTTACACTAGACCAAAAGGAATGTAACATCAAATTCATGATGTGGGTGACACTACCCTATTTATATATTTTATAATACATGTTAAAATTTGTCAACATGGACCTATAGTCAGGTTATCAACTTGAATATGTATTCTATGTAGATTTTTTCATGGATAATTCATAAAATTATAAAAGACGCGAACTTTTGAAGTTGAAAATCAAGGATCATAATCCTTGGAACAATTTTGTATGTTGACGTCAAAATGGTTTAATGATTTCTATTGTGCTTGTTAAAGGGACTTGGATTTAGTTTATAGACAACATGTCAATAAATAAAGTTTAAAAGACCTTAAGTTATGTTTCAATTGCAATAAATTTTGTATGGACTGTTTTAGTAATGTTAAAGATTTTTTTTTTGGAAGTCCATAAAACATCGCAAAAAGAATAAATTATGTTATGATAGTGCAATCATGTACAAAAACAAAACCTTTATGTTGTAATTAATATGGAAAAGTCAATCAAAGCCTTATGAAAAATAACTTGTTTGTTGTTTTGTCACCCCAAAAGCTAGGTGAAATGGAGTTTTGAGAGGATGTATCTTCTTGCCCAATTTTGGTTGACTATAGTCTGCATGACCCAATATTGAATTGTGTATATATCAATGTTGTTTTATGAATTTTAATGATGTTACATCACTTATGGTTTTGGGGGGGGGGGGGGGGTGGGGAGGGGGCAAGCTTTCAAATGTGGGATTTTGGTTGCAACCCTAGCTTTAGGCTCGTGATCAAGGTTAAAGTGTGAAAATGATAATGAATTGGGGGACCTTTCATCACTATGATATACCCCATGCCCCAAATCACATAATACCATAGCCATGACTAATAATCAACATATGTTTGTTGAATTTTTATTTATTTTTAAATGGGGTACACAATCCCAAATTGAATATTTCATAATTTTAACAACATTTCATAAAGTACAATGAGTTAATTATTTACTAATGATGTTATGGAAATACCTCAATTATGGTTTGGAATATCCCTTATATGTGGAAGGTCTTGAGTTCAATTCCTTTAAATTTTGACAATGTAGACCTTTTTTCAAATAAGACATCTTGAGAATTAATTAATGTCAAACATGAATTACACCTACCTCATATTTAGGAAGGAAAATGTTAAACTTTCAAGTTTGAATCATGGTGTGTTTTGTGACATGTGTTGTTCATGACATTTGTGCTCCATTTTGGCTCCAATTTGCACTAAACATCACCTTCCTTGATTTGAATAAATTGATTTCATTTTGAATTTTTGCTTGTGAATTTGTTTTAGTGCCATCCTAAGCCTCTTCTTCCTCATTTCTCTTGAAAATTGATGAATGTGTGAGGGGTTTGCATTTCATTATAAAACCAATAACCAACAATTTATTTTTTCCACTAGTACAAAAGTGGAATGTAATTCACTAGCCTAAATCATTATAAGACTTTAAAATTGAAATAGGTTCATTTCATCATAATCATTTCACCTTGATTAAAGTTATGTCAATATAGTGCCATTATTTAATCATCATATTTAATTGTTAATTGAATTAATTCACTACATAAATATATTTCTTTTGATTGTATTGTTTTAAATATCTTGCATTAATGTATTTTAGGTTATTTTATCGTACGCTATTACATGGTATTGTACCGGAACTTTTAAAAATTTATTAGAAACTATGTTATTTTACATTATTCAAATTTATTTAAAGCCATTTTATTCTATCCTATTTTATGTTATTTTACTTTAAGATATTTGAAATTTTTTTGGGTTATTTAACGTTAGCTTAAAATAACATATAGGGTGAAATCATCTACAATAGTTTAGGGTGGATTAATAAAAATTAAATTAATGTGGACATCATCAAATATTTAAAAATAAAATAAGGTGAAATAATTTTAAATAAATTAAGGTGGAATAATTTCAAAATAAGAATAACCTAGGGTGGAACAACTGAAGGTAAAATAATGTAAAAATAATTTAAGGTGGAATAAATTTTTAAAAAAAATTAATTAAAAAAAAACTTAAAACAACTTCAAGTGGATTAACCTAAAATAAATTAAAATAATTTAGGGTAGAATAATTTTAAATAACCTAAGATGGAATATCCAAAAATAACTTAGAGTAGAATAGCTAAAAATCATTTAAAATGGAATAACTTAAAATAATTGAAAATAACATAAGGTGTAATAATGTTGAATAAACATGAATAATATAAGGTGCAATGGTAAATAAAATAAAATATAATATAAGGTGGAATATTTTGGAATAACTTAAAGTATAATAATTTAAAATAATTTATGACAAAATAGTCTAAAATAAATTATAGTAAAATGGCCTATAATAGCTAGTAGTAACCTAGGGTTAAATAATTTAAAATAATGTAGGGTGGAATAACCTATAATAACCAAAAATAGCTTAAGGTAGAATAACCTATCATTATGGGAAGGGAAAAAAAATGTTTTACAACTAGCTTTGCAACTTAGTTCTTGAATTGTGACTACATATATCTCATCATATTTCTATATTATAAGTGGTACCAAACAAGTTGCACGAGTTGCAATGAGTTGCACCATATATATAGTGAGTTGTGATTCACTATATATATGGTGCAACTCATTGCAATTCAATTGCAATTTTGTTGAAACGACTCATTCTCGAATATTATGCAATTCCACTACAACTATAGCCATAAAGTTAACATGATATTACTAATTTTCATCCATCCATTAAAATTTGACACATGACACTATGAAAATATTTGGATTTAAAAATTATTTTCTTTATGAATTACGATTACATCAATATGCAATTATGACATGTAGCATATTTTTAAAATTGCCACATGGCACATAAATTGAATGTAGGAAAAAAAATCATTTTAATAGTTAGGTAGGTCTTAAGACTTACATACCTACTTAATAAGTCCTACTTACTTATGTGAATGGGCAAATAAGTAGGAAAATACAATACAAGGTGAATCAAATAATCATGTAAATATTTTATTTTAATTTATGTTTTTTTTCAGTTCATCTCAAAATGGCGTGTTTGTTTTAATGTGAGAACATAACAGAAAATACTTTATTTATATAGTTTGTGACATGGGATTCAAAAAAAAACATATAGGTTAAACGTTTTAGTTGTTTTTAAATTACAAATTGAATTGTTACAACAAAAAGATTTTTCCACATTCTTTGTGTTTGTTTTTCATTATGTAAGTCATATAATTAAATTAGTAATTATATGATACTTATATATGTGAAATAATGATTTACATCAATTAATTCAGTCCATATAATTAGTTATTTGAATTAAACTAATTTATAATTCATAGCTAATAAATCAATTTAAGTGATTAGTTCACAATAACTAAGTAAATTAAATATTATTTACTATATAATAATAATATTTTGTTGACAAATAATTCATTATTTAAAAATAAAACTTAAATATGAATTTGGATAAAAACATCAAGGTATAAATAAACATATCCATATGTACAATGAATTAAATTTTTAGTGAATTTAGATAATTATTGATTTAGTCATTATTCATAAGATAATATAATTTTAATTGATTGGTTTTATTTGTTATTAAGTATCCCCAACTGAAATAAATATTGATTATTATTTGATGAGTAATTATCCATAATATTGACTCTAATTAGCATAACTAGTTAATTTAAAACTAAATATATGATTTACACTTATTTATTTAAATTAATAATATATTATTTACTATAATTAATAATTTCGTAATAATTAAGTGTATTAAGCACAATTAATATTTAATATTCAAATTAATGAATAAATAATTATTATAAAATATTATGTATGAATTTTTGTCCTTATTAAATTACAAGTTGCTGCATAATAATTAGAACATAGTTGAAAATTAGTTACAAATATATCTCATAATGGGTGATAGAAATGTGAACTCATGGTATGATCACATGTACGTACATTAGTTACAACATAGTTATTGCACCAATGGCACATTTACAATAATTCTAAAATAATTGTCACATGCAACTATAGTGCAATTTGTAAAAAAATCAAATATGGTTGATTACATATGTATGTATAATGCATAGGAATTACCATATAAAAATTCATTTTCAAATCATTTACATCTATAAAAAAAATAACTAATCTTTTAGTTTATTTAATAATTCCCCATATTTCCAAGGGGATAATTATATAATAATTGTAATATTCAAAGGATAGTTGCACAATAGTCGTGTACAAATTGTTTTTTGAGTTTTAATGTAGGGTAATGTGGTTTTGACAAATGCAATTTTTCATAATGTATGTATAGTAACCTAAGAATAGCCTAGGATTAACCTATGGTACTTTATACATAATCTAAAATAACTGAAGAAAAACCTAAGAATAATTTAAAAACCTAGCTTATGGTAACTTAAAAATAATTTAGGATAGCCTAGGATTAGCCTAAAAACCTAATCTATGGTAACATAAATTAGCTTAAAACTAGCCTACAAATTTAACCTATGGTATGTTACACATAGTCTAAGGTAGCCTACACTAACCTAAAGTAACCTATGAATAACTTAAGATTAATTTATAAAACTTATGATAACTTACACATAACTAAAAAATAACTAGAATTCAGCTACAAACCTAATTTATGGTAATTAAAAATAGTTTAAAATATGTTACATTCATTTAAGAACAGCCAAGGATTAGCCTCTAGTACCCTAAAAATAGCATACATATAACTGACATTAACTTAGTAATAACTTAGATTAACCTAAAAACCTACACTATGGTAGCTTATACATAGCCTCGCATAGTTTATATTAACCTAAGAATACCTTACACTAATTTAAGAATAATTAGACTAGCTTAAGAACCTAACTTATGGTAGCTTATGAATAGCCTTAACAATTTACATTAGCCTAGTAATAACTTAGGGTGGCCTATTGATATTCTAGGTTACATAAGTATGTAACATAAAGTGATAACGTAACATAGGTGAAAAAGATACCTAAGATAGATACTTAAATAAGTTAAAGCAATAATGTGGTGATAAATAATTTCATTTATTTAAATAATGGTTTAATGGTTGAGGACTTGTTCCTAGCATGGAAGGGAAAGGAGGTGAAAGGTTTAACCTTCAAATTTGCACCTTAATTGATGAATTATATTTGTAACTTAAGTTGGATGGCCTAAGTTAGTTAATGTTCTTCAGTTGACCTATGTAACCTAATATAGGTTCCTAGATGATTAGCCTTCTAAGTGCTTGGCCCAATCTTTTAAAAGGCAAACTTAATTTAGGTTCCTATTTATATAGCCTAATTTTAGAAATCTTTAGCCTACTCAAAAAAACATTAATGAACTTGAACACATTTCCTTGTAATGATACCATTTGACAAGTATTATTTAGTGAATGAAATAGGTAACAAGGCCATATGGAAACCACACTCCACATTTGTGAAGTTGTTGTATAGGAAAGACATTTTTCTATGTTAAAGCTCAAAAATCCAAAATTAACTAAAGGACCAATAAGAAATCTAAAATGTGAGATAATTGTTGCAAATAAACATGAAAAGAAAATATAATTTGCAAATTATATTGCCTTAAAATGAGGCAACAAGCCAAAAAAATCATGCCTTAAAATGAACAAAATTAGGAATCACACCTTCAGGACATGATTATTCTTTTTGTGATGACAATTGGGAAAGATATTTAATGTAGTTCAAAGGATTTGTTGATGGGTTTGTTCAACTTTGTATATTTTGTAGTGAATCAATGATCATCCTTTTGGAAAACAATTCAAGGCACCAAGAATCGCATTGGTCACATTTTTTTCTTCACACCTTGGCATGAACAAGCTCATGAAAACTATTATAACATTTGAAGTGTTAAGCTTGTTGAAGAAAATTCTTCAAAACAATTCAAGACTCCTATTCTAACAATTTAACATTAGTCACATAGGCTTTTTCTCACATCTGTGCACAAGCCTATTTCAGAAAACATGTATATGTATGTATTTTTATGCCTATTCCACATACCATGCATATTTTGTTTGTATTATGCTTATTTCACATCACTTGAATATTTGGTGTATATTACGCATATTTTCAATGAGACCTTGTATATTTCATGTATATTGTACCTATTCCACAAACCTTGTATATTTTGTTTATGTTATGTTTATTCTTTAGATCCTATATTTTGTGTGTACCTATATTGTGCCTATTCCATAGAGCTAGTGTGGGATAAATCCCTTGGTTGAAGGCTTTATCAAACATAAAATGTTAGGCTAATTTTTACTTTAAAAATAATAATTCTTGTGACCCTCAATGGATACTCATTGGCTATCAGAAAAAATGAAGAAGGTTTTGAAAAATGAAACACATGTAAAAGTGCGCATTACATTTTTTGAAATGCCCACCTTTGTGATGGAAAAAAAATTCTATAGTAAGGCACCTTCCAACTATGCTACAAAAATCTCCCCAATCATTTATTTATGTCTATACTTTTTACACTAAAGCCCGTTGTTAATGGGATTTTTCATATGCCCATTAGTTCCCTACTTCCCAACTTCTTCAACTACAAATTTTGAAAGAACATCATGTAGATTTGAAGAAACTAAAAGCCTATGTATATTCTTACAAATTCCACTTACTTTGCTAAGAAATTAGAATTGGTCAAGAATCACTTCTTTTCTCCAAATAAAAGAAAAACAAATATTATCACCAAGTTTGAAAAGTATAGAAAAGTTGATGCAAACATCGTTTCCCAATGAATAGGTACAAACTATTCAATGCTAACAAGTACTCCAACTTGTAATGAAAATATAAAACTATATTAAGAAATCATAGTTTATACATTAGAAATTTCAGAAAGTAAGTATGAAAAGTAAATATTTAATGTTTATCATTTTCTGCCATCTTTCTTTTATCCTCTAAGTTTGAACTTTGAAATGCCTTGTGCAAATCACTTAAATGGTAACTAGTTGGTAAAACACCTTGTGTTCTAATCAACTAATAAAAACTAGTTAGTAAAATTATAAGAAACAATCATAATTGCTGATAAAGCTCTTTGTTTTAATCAACTAATACAAACTAACCAATAAAACTATTAACCAAGTACTAATAAATGCTAAACTTTTTATGGCCTTGTGTTGGGCCCCGAGGCTGAAAAAAAAGATACCATCAAATTTGGGAGCCCAAATTGCAACCCTTGGGGCCAATGTTCCAGCATTTATTAGTAACTTGGGGGCCAATTAGCAACCCAAAAATGTCCAAAGTTGGCCCCAAGTTTTTTTGGGGCCCTGACTCCTAGTGTAAAAGCAGGCCTAAGACTATAACCCTTTCTGCCTATAAATCAAGCAAAGTGTAGGCTGCTGCGTTTCGCCACTGCGCAGTACCTAGGTCCCCAAGTGGCCATCCCTTGCCACAAAACAAACGCGCTTGGAAGTTTTTGAACTGTAAAGAGGAAGAAGGAGGAGGAGGAGAAGGAGGAGCCGAAGAGCAACCCCACAAGGAGGAGGAGGAAGAGGAGGAGGGCGACGACCACGAAGTCAGGAATTCGTGATCCTGTGCAGATCCATTCACTGGGGATTGAAGACAGACGGCCCGGTTGGGAAGCGGTGGAGATGGGAAAGATCCTAGTCTGTCGTTTGGTTGTATGGGCGCTGGCTGTCTTTTTAGGGTTGAGTGTGGCGGCATCGGAGGTCTTGGATTTCAACTCCTCTGCAACTGTGGTGCCAGCTTTCCTTTGGACTGATCAGAGGTAACGATGTCTTTTCTTCCATTTTTGTGGTTTGGGTGGTGGTTGTTGTTGTTGGTTTTTTTTTTTTTTTTTGGTGGGGTTTCGAGTTTGGTGAATCGATAACCCGGGTGGTGGGGAGAAAAGGGAAAAGAAATAAAGACCACAATTAGGGTTTGAATCTTCCTTCATATCTGTATTTGATGTTCTTAAGATTTGGGGATCGTGGTTGGTTATGTTCCATAGCGTCAGTTAGGGTTAGCTCTGGAATCAGCTTTGAGGTGTGAGGAAACAGATTTCATTGGAAGTCAGGGTGCAGATCGGGTTCTTTTCAAAGTGTGAGGAGGAACTAAGCAGACACGCCTCATGGAACTCTCTGTTTAAGCCCACATCTATTTATTCTAAATTTTTTAGAACTCCTTCTGGCAGTCTATCTCAAATGGAGGTTCAGCTGAAAAGCAAGGAGATTTTTCTTGGGAAAATACTTTAGGGTTTGGGATGCAATTTGTTGAATGAGTTTTGATTCTGGAGAGTTGAATCTTTTTCTAAGGAATTCAGTTGACCTCTCTGTCAAAGGATGTTGGATCTAACTCAATTGAAGTAGTCTTTTCTGTTTCTTTTGAAAATGGTCACTCATGATCTCTTCACAGTCATAATCCCCCATTCATACAAGTTTCTCTGGAATTGAGAAATCTGGCAGTGTAGCTCAGTTGAAGAGGGTTTTGCTTGTTTCTTTTGAAATAGTCACCCACCCACCCGCCCCCTTGCAGCCATTAATCCCATTGCATATGAGTTTATCTGTTATCTCTTGTTGAGATACAGCAATATAGGAATTGGCAGCAAAGAGGTCACATCATGAACTGATCGAATTGCTCTGGTGCAAATGGATATTTGCATAACCCTTGTTTGTTTTCTCAGGCTTACATTGGAGTAATATACTATTTCAAAGGTGTGTAGGGCATCCATTGATGTATGCACGTATGGTTTCTAAGTCTAGAGCTCTGAAGTGGTCATTTGTACTATGTTTACAGATGTTCAATAAAAGAAGGTCGGAGCATTGACTATCAGGTTCAATCACCAGAGAGCTTAGGCAATGCTCTTGTTGACAAATTTGTTCGGCCTGCTACTGAGGTATGATGAGGGCAAAATACACACTTCTCCAAATTTCAGATACCTATTGTTTTCTTCGGCTACCAATGCACCTCATGAAGTGCTATGATGTTGCTATGGAGCCGGGTAGAGTGCAATGGTGTAGGTCTTAGAAATGGATTGATCAGCACAGAGTTCTGGTTTCCAGAAAGGTTATGGTGTGAGAGCAGGATGGGATGGAGAGAGAGAGAGAGAGAGAGAGAGCTCTCTGCACCAAACTAGGGCTATATGGTGATATGGTTTAGGGTAACATCCGCTTTGTGCTCACACACTAACATGCCGTCGTACATGCAGTCTTCTCATGGGAGCGATGAGGTACCCCCAGAGATGATTGTAGTGTTTATTGGGAACAAGGTATGTGGGAAAGACCAATCTTTGATGGAGTTTGGGTATATTGTTTGAAGTTTCTTTTATTGTGTTGATTGTTGCTTTTGCCCATGAGAATGTGTGACTTTATGGATTGTCCTCTATCTGTCCATATGAGTCTCAACAACATATAGAACTAATGCAGAGGTTTCCATGTTCAGCTGCGTGCTGTGGACATTTCTCGCACTGATGAATTAGCTTCTTCAGATTTACTTAAGATGCTTGAGGTATGTGTACATTTTGAAGCTTTGTCATGCTGGACTCTGGACAAACTGTGAGACATTGTCTTGTATTGGAAACTGACAGCAAGATCCATTGATGAGATTTCTCCTTCCCTCAATTATGCCATTGGTTGGGCTGATGAACTGTTACACTCACAAAGTAGAGTATAGGCTGGACTAGTGAGTATTTTCATATGTTAAGCTGTTGTAGTCCTAAAAGTTGGATAACTGAAAGACTGAGTTCTGCTGCAACTCTGCAAATTTTCATCCAGCTGTTGCATTGAAGCTTTTTACAGCATTTATTGAGACTGCTGACAGATGGGGTTTTCATGTCCAACATGGGGGATCTATTTTTGAAAGATGTTGGCTTGATTTCAATGGTAACATGGATTTGAATGTTGCAATGCAGAGGCTTGTTGCAGGTTCTAAGTACTCATTGTCAATTCCTTATGTGAGCATACGGAAGGATCAAATTTCAACTGCAGAAACCTTGGTTTCTGTTTTACACAGAGAACTTGGAAGTCTGTCAAGAATGGGAGAGGTGGCGGTCTCAGGATCTTGCTCTGTTGGAAAGCAGAGCATCAAGAGGCTTGCAGGTGTTCCTGATCTGAAGGTATTAGACCATGCTTGCGGTTATTCCCTGTTTTCCTCCCTCCCTCCCTCTCTCATGATCAGCCCAAATTCCACATTGGTTCTACGGCCAGTCACAATGCTTCTGCAACACAATCCCAGTAGTGCAGTTCCTTCTGTTGCTGTTCCCCAACCACTCAGTTTCTGGTTTTCTTCTGTTTGTGCCTTAGGGTTGTGTTTTCTCTTTTTCATGGCTGATCTTGTGAATTTATGCTGTCGGATCTGAAATTTCTGTAGACTTTTTATCAGGTTCTCTCTCATTTCTTTTGAGGTTCATTAAATTATAAATCTGGAGAAATTCTGAGTGAAGATACAGTCCAGTTCTGCATGACATTTATGGCTGTCTTTTCATAAATTTGTGAATGGAAGTTAATGGCTTTTCACATAATGTTGGAATCATGTGCACAGGAAACTTTATGATAATACTTCTGTATTGTTGTGCCATGATTGAATGGCGTTCACATCTTTACAAAGATTAAGGTTTCCATGAGTTGCACAGAGTATCTTTTATGTGGACCCACTCACACTAAGTGTGGTACTGCTAGGCTTACTTGGAAACAAGGAAGGAAACTAGGGCACATGGAGAAACAGATGTCCTTATGGTTTGCTACACACCTTATCTGGACCGGACTGCTCCTGGCACCTCTGTCTCTGAAGGTGCAGTTGAGAGGCATACACAAATCTTCCTTGTCCATCTTTGCAGTAGGAGGTTGATGCTAGTTAGAGCTGACACAATCATCTCCTCTCAGAAAAACCTTCTTGCTGACCAACTTCAATGAATTGAATTTTCAGCATCTCTTCTGGTTGGACTGACTTTGCACTGTGTATAAATGGGTTTATTGCAGGGCGAGCTTTGAATGAGGTGATATCCAATTTGAGATCATCAGGAACACGCCATGTTGCTCTTTATACATCTGATCCCAAGGGAGCAACAGAGGGGCATTTGACAATCAGTGTCCGTCACCTCATTGACTCAGCTTCAGGCAATGAGACCACGGGTTGTGACGCAGTTTGCCACAGTAGGGCACGCATCCTTGAGGGTGTCTTTGTGGTAAGTAGAAGTGTTTGTGAATTTTCAGCTCTGGTTCTATCTATTTGGTTTTTCTGGTCTAACCTATAAAGCTAGCCTACAGTTACTCTCTACCATTGAGTTCCAATTTGGCAGATTTGTATGCTTTTGCAAGTCATTTACTGGATTCTAATGTTATTAATTAGTTCATGGTTTTTGGAATCTCTCTTTATACAAGCCATGTAGATAATGACCACTCTAGATCACAGAGCCACTGCACCAATGTGTATTTAACCATGATGATTTCCTTAAATTTGTCATCACATGCTGAGTTCTGGGACTGTGAATGTTACATTGGTCTCTAGACTGTCAGTCATCTGTGGTTTGACTGTAGAATCCAAGATATTAATGGTCTGTTGGGATTGCAGGCGATTGTTCTTATTACCATCTTGGTATCAGGCCTTTGCTGCATGATGGGTGTCAAAACACCCACCCGCTTTGAGCTACCAAAGGAGTCATAAGGGATTAAGGGAGAACAAGAATAATTCTGCAGACATACCAGGCTCTTTTGTTGACCTTTTCTATTGTTAAAAGTCAGTGCTCAAAAAGTTTCATGCACTGCATCATCTCTGATATACATTCACATGTACCTGTTTCTTGGGTCTCCCATAACTTGATTTGTAACTTTATTTTTAGAGATTTCAAGAGAGATACTGGCTAAATGTCAAGAGGAGGCCTGGCAGGGTGTCTGTGTGTGTTGGTTTTCTGTGGATTGGTGGAGGGAAAGTTGTTTGTATATTGGGCAAGCTTTGGTTGCCAATCTAACAATGTTAAGGTCTTGAAGCAAAGCTCTCTGAGCTATAAAAGGGAGACAGTCTTCCTATTTTGTATGCTTAAAATTTGAGGGACATATTGAGCAGATGTTTGTCTCTTAATTTTGATCCAAGCTCTTTATGGTAACCGTTTATTGGATTAAGCTAATTTACTCAAACCACCATTAGCAAGGTGTGTGTATATGTACACCAGCTGTTGAAACTAAATGCCCTGAGAGAACAATCTCAAAAAAAAGATGTTTCACATACAGTGGAGTTTCTGTGGTCCAACTCTTTACTCCACCAGCTGTTTTGAAATGTGGGAGGTGTGGAAACCAAAAAAAACTGGTGAGTTTATTCTATGACTCAAAGTTGTGCATTGGGATGTGAGCTTTGAGTTTCTGAATTCAACTCTTTACTCCACCAACTGTTGGAAGGATGGGAGTTTGAGAACCAACGAATAAGTGGTGCAGATTTGAGTTCATTCTAAGACTCAAAATTGTGCATTGGGGCTGTTGTTACCATAGCTTCCACTTCGGTTCCACATGAGTTGCAACAATGCATCATGTCTACAAACATGTTTAGGTCATAGTTATTTCCATTGGAAGGAAAGTGCTATCATCTTTTGTGGGTGTTAGGAGACTCACACTACCACGCAAAAAGGGGCACCACAAAAAGTGCATGCTTAATGGTTGTCTAGCTTTGCAAAATATTTGGAAGAGATTGACAATAGAAAAGATAGATTAAAACTCTGGAAGGTGTAATTCAAGCAAAGTGGTGGAGGTTTGGGAGAACATGAGTGAAGTGGGAAGACATGGTGAAAGGACTAGGCAACAATGGAGTTGTGATTGTGGAGGGGGAGTGTGGAGGGGGAGCTACAAATGTTGAAGGGGAGGGTGGCAAAAGAGTTCTGAATCATGGAGGTGGGAAGGTGGCAAAGGAAAAGCTACAAACATGGCATTTGTGTTCCAACACAATGTGACAACAAACATGCACACTTTGCATTGGAGGTGTATAAAAAAGATTGGCAAAATGCATTAGTTGATGACACATTTTCAAGTTTGTGAAATGGTATTGGGGTAAAAGAACTTTGTCAATTTTTAATTTTGTAATGGAATATAAATCTAAGACTCATTCCCTAATTCTCATTACAAAACAGGAGGAAGAATTTTGAGATGAGACTAAGATGAACTTGTTAAATTAAACTCAAGATGAAATTAATTTGCACAAATCAAGAAAGACAACAATTAATGCACATTAGAACCAAAATGATGCGCTAATAAATCATGGGCAATCCACATTCATTCAAAATGCACCATGACCTAGTCTTATGAAAAAATCACCATTCTTTCTTTATATTATAGTATATTTTGTAAATGATAATAAGGATTACATCAAAATGACATAAAATTTCATGATTCCCAAGTTTTGAAATTGTTAATTTATGAATCCCTTTTTTTTTGTGAGCTCATATCCCACTTTGATGGCATGATGGATTTTGAATCACACGCAATCACCTACCTTCCTTCAACACTCTTCATGCCTTCAACTAAGACTGAAAAAAAACAAATGTATGATGCTAAAATTCATACATGGAAAAGATTTTTTTTTAATTTTTTTTTTCAAACAATGAAATACAATGTCACTTCACTATTCCATATTATCCTCTTTAGAATGGAATTTAGGAATTGAAAAATAGAACTTTAGTTCAATTAACTAGGAGTATGATAAAAATTATTAATAATATCAATTCATTTTGGGTTAAGGTAGTATAAACTTCATGTTACTTACAAAATATGTCTTACTCATCCTCTTTACTTTAGATGATATTGCCCTTATGAACTATGGACAAGAATCAAACTAAATGTCAACCACCTAAGGATTTTGGGTTATCTAATGTTCTTGCATCACCCGATGAAAAGTGCAAATTTTTTGATAAAAAAGGTTTTAGAATGCATTTGCATAGGTTATGGTGATCTTTCAAGGATCGAAGGCTATATGTTGTATGATCTAAATGACAGAAAGATTTTTGTAAGTTGTGGTGTTATATTCCAAGAGGATTCAATCATTTGTGGATGAACATCAAATCATATTGATCATTTGCTTTCACCTCACAATAATAATGATGAGTTTACGTGGTCAAAAATATGACCCTTCATTGCATAATGAAAATCAACCTCATACCACACAATCTTTATCATTTTCACCTTCATAAAATGCATCAACCTTTGACAATGGTGGAAAAACAATACCCATCCAATACCATTCTCCAAATATAATCTCAAATGGCTACCACCTCGCCAACAATACCTTCATTACAACTTTCAACTTGCCATTGTTCCCCATCAAAATTCTCAACTCAAAGTAATGAAGGTACATAAGTAGTACAAAATATGATTATGAAATTTTGTTTTATTAACTCTTCTTCCATGGCCCAAATATGTCAACCTAATACAATAAAAGAAGCACTGGATAACAAGTGCTCAAATAATTAGTAGAGAGGAATGGAAATCTGAATATAAAATTTTAATACAAAAACATACATGGATTTTAATGGGTCTACCACCAAAAAGATCAATCAGAAATATCAACTGGTTATTTTGCCACAAGTACAAATTTGAAAGAAAAAGAGGCTTACCCAATAGCTTGTGGTTTTACTCAACAACTTAAGGTTTTTTATTATAAAATTAATAATATTATTAAATATTTAAATGATATCCTTAACAACATTATTGATTTAAACAACAATACATGATTATCGCATACATCAACTAGATGTAACAACCATATTCTTTCATGGGGAACTATCTTTTTTTAAATTACATTTATCAGCCTAAATATTTAAATCAACTAGGGTAAGAATATTAAGTCATTAGACTTCTAAAATCCTTATAGATGGTTGAAAGGGACACCTAGGGTTCGACATGTACAATTTGACATTCACTTATATCAATTTGGTTGTACCAAATGCATATGTGATACAAAAGTTTACATAAAACTCAAAGATGGATGTTTTATTGTTCTTGGGCTATACATAGATGACCTCATATTCATTTCAAATGTCCTTGGATATTTGCTAGCAAATAAATTATCTCTTTCCGATATGTTTGCCAAACATAGTTAGAATACATTTCAAGGATACATCATGTGCAATGTTATTGCTCCAAGTGAGAAATTATCATTGCAACAAAATATAATATCATTGATATTCTTTCCATGTTTAATATGGTCAATTGTAAACTTGTTAATACCCCCATTTGAAGTAGACATAAAATATTCCAATACTATGACACCCCCAAACATTAAATGAAAAATAAGCTATGAAAATTTTGCTTTATTCCAATGCAATTGAAAGGTTACAATATTGAGTAATTTCCATACACTAAGACCTTGCATATTTTATAAATCAATTGACATAATTCATGACAAATTCTAGTCCTCAACATTAGGTAGGGGTAAAATGTGTCATGTGATATGTTCAAATACCAAACAACTGGTATAAAATAATTTGTTAATCTCACATCTATTTCAAATTCATTATAAGGATGGAATGATGTTGATTGAACTAATTATCTTAATTCTTGCCATTCCACAACTAGTTACTTTTACATTTGAGTCTAGGAAAATATCATGGAAAAATAATAAACAAACCAATATCCTTATCTTCACTAGATCAAAAATATTGGTGTATCCTCACTAAAAGGATTATCTAAATTTGTCATTTAAAAAAAAACTAAGCTTACCACTTACCTTCCCAAGTATTTTATTTTGTGGTATTTCTAATCTTGTGTAGCCATAGCTGAATAATCAAGAGTCCTTCAACATTCAAACATATTAAAGTTTTGCTACCATTTTTTATGGGTGAAAATCAATCCACAAGAAATTATTTTACAATATACTTTAATGTAACAAATGGAGGTTAACATCCTTACTAAATCCTTACCCAAATGATAGCATGTTCCTTATTGTGCTGCTATGGGTATAATAGACACTTGACCACTTGTTTGAAGGGGAGTAATGCAACAAGCAATCAACAAAGTTTTGTCTTTCACGTTCATTAATGTAATTGAAGGGTGAGTGATAGCAACTAGTAAATTACTTACCTTGCATTTAGTATGCATAGTCTACATTAAGGATACCAAAGGACATGACTTTTCAATTTTCAATTAAACTACATATTTTTATAAATGATTTCCTCATTCTTCTTCTTTTTGGATGATTGTATTACATGCACACATATTTATAAAACAATATTTCATTTCTTATTTTTCACACATGCATAAACTCCATATGCAAGCATTTGCAAAGTTGTAGTGTATTTCTAAATGCTTGACAAGACCATGCCACCAAAATATCTTTTCTACATGAAATATAAACCATAATCAACAATGTTGTTCATACCTTGCAAAAACTAGTGTTTTTTTCATTGTCTAGCGATTTGAAACAACCTCTCATTGTAAACAAGTATGGGCCTGAAGAAGTCTTGATAAATCCTCTCATGCCCAAGTTGTTTTTCTCTCTCCAAGTTTGGTGACCTCCCAAGTAAGGATCGACCAAGTTTTGAAACCCTACAACCAATTTCTTCATCAATTTGGTGCAATTGATCCTCCATCTTGTAACCCATGTACAAAAAAGCTACTCAACTTCTATATCCATCAAACCCACTTTAATCCGGGCTTTGTAGTGTTTGGATAGACACAAGTTGAAAAAGAGAGAGAAAAAGTTTTTGCAGTGGTTGCATTTGGTGACATTTTGCTAGCTATTGCAAGACCTCTTTGCTCAAGAAGCTTAGAAATGAGCAATTGCAACAAAAGCTTGTATCACAAAATCATAAAACAATTGGAGGATTTTTTAGGTGCAAAATGGAGGTACTTCTATAGGGAGAGTATATTTCATTTCAAGGAGGGTTCTTAGTTCTTACACTTAAGGTGCATTCACACCTAATGTTTAAGTCAGTATTAATTGAAAATCTAAGTGGCATTTTAGGTGACACCCAAAATGGCAATTGTTTAATATTAAGTGAATGTTAATTTAACATAAATTCTTCGTGGTAAATAGGTTTAGGTCCTAAATGACTAGCTTGATGTTAGAGGACTTAATACTAGAGTCGTTAACACCAAGTGTGAATGCACCTTTAGTAAAGTTCTCCCTTATTTACAAGTTTAACTTGGTTCATAAAGACATACACATTTATCTCAGCCACAGATTCTGTCTTGTTTGATCTCGTCCCTTGGCCTCTTTCTTTACACGTACTCTCGGATGAGGGCATTACCAGAATTGCATCCACACTTGGTAGCCCTTAACCTGGTAATGCCCTCATCTTAGGGCCTTAGCCTACATTGAGAAACCTGAACATGGGGTACATGCACATGAGATGAGTATGAATAATAGATCTAAGGGTTTAGGGTTTAGAACTCTTGATAGAATTGTAGGGAGAGGAGAGACCCAATGCATCTGACATGAAAGTTGAAGCCACACTTGTGTAGGTATATGAAGCAATCTGAAGTGCATGCACTGAAAGGTAAAATGGGTATGAAGATCCACCACCTTCCCCTCCAAGCAAAGGCATGGATGACATTGCCTTGGCCAAGTTTGTTGTACCTTATCCTCTTGGGTTATCAATGTATTGGGACAAAAGAGAAATGGGAGAAAGGGAATAAAGACACACATACACACACACACACAAAGAAAAAGGGACTGAACTGAGCCACTGAATATGCCTTACTTGTGGTGCACAAAAAAAATGGGTGCTCAAAATATGGACTAGATATGGTAGGTAAATCCTCATCCTCTATTTGTGGTAAACCAATGGAGATTTTATAAGAGAGTTTGAGAAGAAATTAAGTTAATTGCTTGTTGCTTTGGTAAATTGGGGGGATTTGAGTGTCCAACTAAAGTATTAAAATAAATAAATAATTAATTAATTAAAAGTCTCTTACTAAAAACACATTGGGTAGGTGTTGGGTTGGAAATGTGAGTATGTTTTACTAAATGAATTATTGAAGAATATGATTTTCTGGGCTGCACTTGTTTTTCTTATAAATGGTAAGGTCTCTTATGGTACAAGCAACATAAAAAGTATTGAAATATGCAGTTTGAGTAGAACAGACCCTTTAGTTATTATTCCATTGCAATTATTTTTCTTTCATTTTTTTTGTTTTGGTTCAAAACTCAATCCAAGTGCACTCATATTTTTTGGACTTCTTTTCAATTTGTCATGACTTTTTATAGATCTGAAATAGGATTATGGATAACCTAATTCTATGCTAGTCCAGGTCCTACCTTAGATAAGATCAGTGATTTTTCCCCACAAAATTTGTCAGTCTTTTATTAAAAAAAGGGGAAATTTTCTCTTTTTTTAAGTGTAAATTCGACTTATTTTTCTAATTAAAAAAAATCACCAAATGATCTATATCACAAATTTGGGGGGGGGGGGGGGGGAGAAGAAAAAAGAAAAAAGAAAACCTTGGTTAGGATGGTTGAAACTTGAGGCCCCTAAAGCTCTTTGTGTGAAGAAAAATCCAAATTTAAATTTAAAAAATGGAAGAACCAAAATAAAGCTTGAGGAGAGGAAATGATTGGCCAAGACCACCCCCCCCCCCCCCCCCCCCAAGGCCACCCTCCAAAAAACAAATTGCAAAAATCCCAGACGGAGGAGGTCCAGGGTTCGAATCCTCTCAGCAACAGCAGGAACTGGTTGTACCGAATTGCCACCGCCACTGCCGCCGAATGGTCGCTCGCTTGCATGCGCAACAAAACGCAACGCAACGCAGAATTCTACAGCAAGAACAATAGATAGAGAGTTGGATCATCATACCCATTTCATCAGAGCTTTGCACTGATTTTTTGAAGCTCCGTCTATCACCAGAAAAAAGTGCAAATGGAGCAGCAGCAGCAGCAGCAGTACTCTGGTCTGAAGGCCCAGACGCGTCTGGCTCGCATCTCGTCCCACATGTTATCATCTCCACAGGTGCATTTTCTTCTTCCTCTTTATCCAACCATGTCTGTCACTAGATTTGGGCCAATTTTGCGATGCTGGGATCTCGCGAAATTTTGCAAAATTCTGTTTATACACTTGTGTGTGGATTTTATTTGCGTATGGGAGTTCTGTGATGATTTGTCTCTCATCTATCTTTCTCATGATGATCTATCTTTCTACTTAGGGATTATGGCAGCATGCATGCACGCTCATATTTTTGTCTTGTTTTCTATGATATGGCATTTCTTTCCATCCAGGGGCTGCAGATGGGAGGGGTGGAGAGAGAGCTTACAAGGGCACGAGGCGCAGCTCCAGGGTTTAAAGTGGCAGTTTTGGGAGCAGCAGGTGGCATTGGACAACCCTTAAGTTTGCTGCTCAAGATGAATCCCCTGGTGTCTACCCTGCATTTGTATGATGTTTTCAACACTCCTGGAGTCACTGCAGATCTGAGTCATACCAATACTTCTGCTGTGGTATGTGACTCATTTTTGTTTCTAGATATTTTTTTCATAATCTGATGCAAATTGCTTCCTTGCACCAGCATATCCTTAGTCTCTCTTTGTTTTGATGAATTGGTGAATTTTGTTAATTGGCACATATGGTTTGTGGGGTAAAGGTGCGAGGTTATCTGGGAAAGGATCAGTTGGGACCTGCACTGGATGGGATGGATTTAGTCATAATTCCGGCTGGAGTTCCAAGGAAGCCAGGAATGACACGTGACGACTTGTTCAACATCAATGCTGGAATTGTGCGCACCTTGATTGAAGGCGTTGCAAAGCATTGTCCTCAGGCAATAATCAACATCATCAGCAACCCTGTGAATTCCACTGTGCCCATTGCTGCTGAGGTGCTGAAGATTGCAGGTGTATATGACCCCAGACGTCTCTTTGGCGTTACTACCCTGGATGTCATGCGAGCCAACACTTTTGTGGTAACCTCTGTCTGTCTGGCCCTAGACTTGGTTTCACAAAGATTCTGTATCTGTACAATCTTTCTTCTGAAATGTGTGATACTGCACCAGTCACAAGTTTGTGACATGATCCATACATTTGTCAGCATCCAAAAAGTCCCTTGACATTACTTGTTTCAGGGGTCTTACTGCTGCCTTTTTTTGTTGAAGTTACTCATGTGGGTTGGGTGCTTTTGTCACACATGGTTCACTTGGAATGTCTTCACATATTTCTTGGTCTGAACATCTGGACAAATCGTTCTGCAAATTTGTGAATTTGAGGGTTGTATGTACAGGCAGAGGTGATCGGTGTGGATCCTAAGGAGGTAAATGTGCCAGTAGTAGGTGGACATGCTGGCATCACCATTCTTCCACTCTTGTCACAGGTCAGATCTTCACATTGACATGTGTACTCAGTGTATTCCTGCTTTGCAATATATAGTCATATGGTTCATTGGTGCATTATTGATTGATTTACTGTGCAAGTGTGCTGAATTGTATACTTGTGAAACCAGACCAGTCCTCTGTTCTCATTCAACAGTAAGGAGGTTGAGTACCTGACAAATCGTATTCAAAATGGGGGCACAGAAGTGGTTGAGGTAATTTCTCCCACCCTCAAATCTCTCTGGAGCATGTTTGAAATTTATACTGGACTAGGGGCTATTTTGTTTCTGTAAATTGACTTGGCTGTTGCATTGCCTGTGTGTAGGCAAAGGCAGGAACAGGCTCAGCCACTTTGTCAATGGTAAGTGCTCGTCATCTATGAGGTTGATATAATATTTTGCTCAAAAATTTTGGACAGCTTGTTACTAACGAATCTACACTCACTGTCTGGAGTTGATGGAGTCATGGCAGCTTGTTGCTGCTACTCATGATGAAGATCATGCTCTGACACTTTGTGGGTGATGATCACACAGTTATGACTGGACTCATTCTTGTCATGTTAGATTTTGGTCTTGCTGAAACTGACAGATTTTGAAACATTAGACTGTCAAAGAACAGACTATTATTGAATACTTGAGGACTGTATGGTAATATCGACAGTGCAGCTTATCCTTTTTTGTGGGAAGTTTGGAAGCTCTTATTCCCTCCTTTTGCTTCAATTGAGAACTGGACACCAATGCAATGAACATTTGTGATTGCAGGCATATGCTGCAGCAAAGTTTGGAGAGGCATGCCTTCGTGCATTACAGGGAGAAACTGGCATTGTAGAGTGTGCTTATGTTGCATCAGAGGTTGGAAATCACATTGAAGTCTCTTGTTTAGTGTGAGAATGTTTTTCTGCTGTCTTATATATTATTGTTTACTGATACATCAGGTTCATTTGAAGAATTTTCAGTTGTGTCGTGTCTTAAATTGCCTTCTGTAACAGTCTGAGATTCTTGACAGGTGACAGAGTTTCCTTTCTTCGCTAGCAAGGTTCGGCTTGGGCGAACTGGAGCTGAGGAGATTTTTCCTCTTGGTCCACTGAACAGCTTTGAAAGGTGAGTCCTGTGTTCACTCATGTATGTGTGCAAATCGGTGGCCTGTATTGTCTGCATGCATGCATGGCAGTTTAAAATGGGTGCAGCCTGAAAGATGTCTCATGTTGTTAAATCTTCTTTGCAGGGAGGCATTGGAAAAGATGAAAGCAGAGTTGCAAGGGAGCATCGAGAAAGGGGTTAATTTTGTACACAAGCCCAAATCCTCTTAAGACCATTGTTCCCATGTACGAATGAAACTTGTGGATGTTTGATGTCTTTTAGTTTTCCTCGAGACT
Source organism: Sphagnum tenellum (assembly GCA_963921925.1). NCBI lineage: Eukaryota > Viridiplantae > Streptophyta > Sphagnopsida > Sphagnales > Sphagnaceae > Sphagnum > Sphagnum tenellum. The sequence continues at coordinate 11,765,414 of OY998148.1, forward strand.
CCTTGAGCAATTCTTCTGTGAGGTTGCAAAATGCCAACCCCTGTGCAAGATGCAATGGGTGGTAGGTATATGTCATCCTGTCAATTCTTGTCTGTTTATCTGGCAAGCGGTCTGTGCATTGTGGAATGCAAAAGCTTCAAGACAAGTTTCCTCAGTTTGTAAGTAGACCACATCTCAAGAAACATTTGCTAATCCAAGTTGGGAATTGGTTCATGTCATTGGTGTGCTGCATGATTCCATAGGTATCTGTTCTCGAGTCTTAGCACATGCTGATATGTGTAGGGTAAAACCCCAGGGTGCTCCCCCATCCTCGGCCCCTTATTTTGGGAATATCCTGCACCCATAGCCTTTGCCCATCATAAAGCACAAGGTAAGGTCACATGAACCCAAACAGAGGTAGATTATGAGGCATATGAGGGGGAGTGTTCTTACACCTACTCCCATAAGAGTGGAAGGGATCTTATGCCCATGTTATCTTACACGTATAAGTATGTGTGTGATCCCTCCCACTCTTAAGGAGTAGGCATAAGATCCCTGCTAGAAATTTTCTAGGAAGGGTATTCATGGATTTAAGGTGCCCACCAAGTACACTGAGAAATTTCTCCAAGTGCTTTATCATAGATGGTCAGTACCACAAATGTTGTTAAAGGTTCCTCAACATGGTTTTCTCTTTTCTCTAGTGTTGCGTTTACCTCTTTTTCACACTTGCTAATTGGTTGCTGTTATGTTGTCACCTTACTATTGTATCATTTCTCAAAACATTCAGGTGGACTCTCAATCAGAAGCACGGGGAAATTCTCAATGATGGAGATAATTCTTTTTTGCAGTATTTCTTTTGTGTATTTCCTCCTTTAATTTGGCTATGTTACTATTGATAACAAGAGACTTTCTCATGCGCACATGATGGGTTGACGATGGAAAGTTTTCAACCTGTACCAGGCTTGCTTGCCAACCGATGTGATGCACAAATAATGCAGATCAGACATCAAATTGCTCTATTTGTCTAGGATATCCATGATTTACAAGGTATCCAAATGATTTTTTTTTTAAACTCCTTTTTCAACACAAGATTAAATCCTCTGGGAAAAGCAATTGAAAAGGTTTTATGAAAGAAATATCTAATAATGTCAAATTTTTGACATAGGCCTCGTACCTCACCTTTTGGTAAGCTAGGAAAGGTATTAAATGATGTTATAGAATTAAAAAATTGGACGAAATAAGAGAGAGCTTTTAATTGAAAAATGATAATAATAACAATTTTCACAACTCATGCAATATATATTATTACATGTTTAATGTTGTTCCAAGTGTTACAAATGTAACTTTGAACTTACATGGCAAAGATACATTTTGTGGCATGTTGTTTTGATTACATAATGTTTAAGGGCAGGGCAATGATAATTTGCAACACATCAAAATTTGACATAACATGCAGTTATCATGAAAAGTTGTTGAATTTTAAGGTAAGGCATTTATATTGCTAGATCAATTTCAGAGAACCTTGCCATTGAGCCTACTTGAGAAATTTGGAGGAAAAAAACCCATGTACATAATGTCATTTAAAAACAAATAGAAATTGCAAATATCTTGAAATTGACACTTCAATTTGATGCCATTATGACACTTTTAAAAGATAAATATTACCCCACCTTATTAATGCCACCTTGTAGCAAAATTAGCTTGATCATGTGGAACTTGCATAACTAGTACAACGTAAACTCAACAAGTGTCATGTTGCGGTAGATAGGTCGGTGTCCATATGCTTAATGTATCAAAAGTTTTGCATTTATTTATTGATGATCCATTGTCTTTAGACTACCAAAAAACAAGTTGTAGTAGGTGTCTTCTTCCTTGTCACAGTAGTCTTCTTAGCAACTTCTTCCTCTTTGCAATGGTATTGTTGATGCCCTTTTCTTCTTCATTGTGGTCTTAGTGATGGTCTTGATGGTTCCCTTGTTGATGTCCTCTTCCTCTTCATAATGGTTTTGCTTGTGGTCTTGCTAGCACCTTTTTCCTCATTGTGATGGTCCTATTGGTGCCCTTTTCCTCTTCACAATGGTTTTGTTTGTGCATTTTGGGTGCTCTTTTGCTCTTTGTGGTGGTCTTGTTAGTGGTATCAATTGTACCTTCTTCCTTTCTACAATGGTCTTGTTGGTGGTCTTGGTAATGCCTTCTTCCATATCACAATAGTCTTATTGATGGTCTTACTAATGATTTCTTCCTTTTCACAATGGTATTGTTGGTGGTCTTGTTGGTGCCTTCTTTTTCTTTGCAATGGTTTTGATGGTGCCTTTGCTAGTGCCTCTTCCTGTTTGTGATGGTTTTATTGGTGCTTTTCCTGATGCCTTCTTCTTTTTTGTGGTGTCATTCCTATTCTATTTGTCATATTCTTTTCTTTTTCATCCCATTTTTCCTATTTTATTTGTCCTCTTCTCCCTATTTTTTTTGTCTTGTTATTTCTATTCTTCATGTTCTTTTCATGATGTTGTCATCCTCCTCTTCATAACCATCACTTTTGTTGTTGATCCTCTTATTACCCATCCTTCCCCCTCCCCCTTGTTTCTTTTGTATCACTTCACAAAATGATGTAGGCTTGCTACAATGTGCCCTCATGCAATGAGCATCCTATCTAACCCTTACTTGAACTTCTTGAAGTAACTGATGAACTTCTTCTTTATGATCATATTTAATCCAAGTTTTTGGGCTTGTTTTTTTGCCTTTATAATTAATAAGTGTTGACTGGTTATAGACACTCCACTTATAACAAACCTTTTGAAGAAGGATATGAACTTTTTGAACAAAGGGTGAAAGCACATTATGGTGGCCAAAACATGTTCTCACAACAATGTTTTTCGAAATTATGTGACTTTTAATTTCCACCAAACCAATAACCTTGCAACATAAAGGTTGCTCCATTTCTGGAAATCCCAATCATATATATTAATTCAGTAAGTCTTTGTGTATGTGACGGAGGTTTTGGGGGGTGGGGGAAGGGAGAGGCCGATGAACCAGTGGGTGATTTCTTAATAATTTCTGTTCATTCAGTTAGTCTGTTTGTCAAGCACCTGAAACCCATATCCCGTCTGTCCATTTGTCGAGGTTCTGAAACCCAAATCCCAAATTGTAAAAGTAATAACCGCCCAAAAACCAACATGGCTCCTCTTTTCCAGGTTTTCGTGAAACCCAGTAGTTCTGTGAGGTTTTTTTGAAATAATCAGAACTGGCATCGGTTCTTTGATTCTGAATTTTTTTCAAATACTCGGAACTTGTGATTCTTTGACTCTGAGTTTTAATTCTTTTAATTCCCATTTTACAAATACCCAGACATGGAGGTTATTCAACACATCAAATACCCGCCCAACACTGCTTATATAATAGAAATATCCGTCAAACTGATCCCTGGGGGGGGGGGGGGGGCTTCTTTCAACCCCAACCTCTAAAAACATCGTTAATTTGCAAATATAACATGTTGGAAGGCAAAATATTGAATGCACCAAAAGATTTTAAAATATTTTATAGCTAGAGTACATCGACAGAACAACAACAAGAGTTATTAATTGGTTGAAACAATTAACAGGTACCACTAGTATATATATATATAATTGTTGAAATTTTATTTCATTTGAAAGATAACAAGAATTATGTTGGAGGCCTTCATATCAAAATCCATTTTACATCTTCATTAAAATGCTAGATGAAATCAAAGAAAAATTGCCCCCAAAATAACACAAAATGTAATAAGAAAGAGAGTACATTTTCTTGCCTAAAATGGTTCCCCTATAGTGTGTTTTCACCCCAAAAAAAGATGTCATCCAAGCCTTCTTTTGCATTACCATTCATGTTCCTAATTGGTAAAATTTAACATAATCATCTTTTAATTTTTCACCTTTGAAAATGTAGAATCATGGCAAAGTGCCACCTATTGCATTTACACAATTTTTAATTAAATCATTTTTGAAACTTTGCTATGGTGTTATAAATTATATTAGAACCTCTCCTAGCCAAAACCCTTATTCTTGATTGTCTCCCTACTTGTATGCATGTTTCATTAAAATTCCAATTGTGATATGTAATGTATTGATGTTAATTATATAATGTTTGTAAGTTTTAATATAATGAGCTATAAGAATTGGCAATTAGACCTTGTGCCTTGCATGTTTCAAGACCTTCAACTTGTTTAATGTTCAATTGTGGATGTCTATATTTGAACCATAACCATTAGTTATTCCCTAATATTCCATCTCAAATTGGTGTAAGCCTTGTCTAATTAGCTTTGCAGTTTTCATCTTTAGTGGTGCAATGATTATGGACAAGCACATTCTTGCATAACTAATGTCCAAACAATGACTATTATGTCCTCTTCTTATGTTAACACTCCTTTTATACCCATTTTTAAAAATCAAATTTAACCATTCATATGGTCATAATAGAACTTCAAAGGTATGCTCTATGACCTATTGGCCTTTCGTAAAGAATAAGTTCATATTTCAACAACATCCATTGCTTCCTCCAATGTTTTTTTTCCATTTGCTCCTACCTACAATCATTGAAACTTGATTAGCCTTTGCTACTTTTTTTCTTGGCTATGTTTCAAGAATAGATGGCACATTCTCCTTGTCCATTGTTGGTTGATCCAAGATGTTGTTCCATCACCTTTGAAACACAATCAAATCCATCACTTCCTCATGCCTCTTGGCCTAGCCTCCAAGAAGTTGGGGGTTCATGTTTTGGCCCAAAAGATAGGCCTTTCCTAAACACAAACAAAGAAATGACAAAATGAACTAGATTTGGATATGTTTTAATTGCATATGTCTCTAGTGGTTTAATACAATCCATGAATGTGTAAAAGTTTTCAAAGTCCTTCCACATTAAAATGACATTTGATGTAGATGTGCAAACTATGGGTATGAAGTTGAAATTGCAATGAGGTTGAACTTGTTGAAATTTGGTCCTCTTTGCATTCCTTTCAACCCTAGAACTCATTGGTATAGATTGTGCAAATTGATAGTAATGCAAGTATTTCTTGTACCTCTTCATGTAAATATGATCTATGATATTTGTCCCTAAATCTGGTCTTGGTGGCTAGTATTGCTAGATATGTTTGTTTCATTCCTATGTTTCTTATCAAATCTACTATATACATTTTCATTTACTTTTGAACTATGACAACTTATTGTAGTTTTCAAGCTTACTACATTAGGAACTAGAAGTTCTAAAAAGGATCGTAGCTCATAATCTATGGTATTTGGTAAGGACAATTTTTTGTAAAATTACAATTAAGAGTAAAAATGAAAGAGTTTTCTTACATAGATGTTTTCATTTTTGTCCATGTAACTTGTTGTTTTGACAAACTCTTTGGCAAAAAATCTGAAATGTTAAAAAATGGGGCAATCACCTTATTGGCTTTTCATTTAGGTTGATAATAAATGTTTGTAGGATCTAAAGATTGAATTTGGTTTGCTAATAAATGTGCATGTTTGTTGGGTCTAAAAATCAAATTGCCTATTGTGATGTTTGTGCACATTAAGATTGTTAAGGTTTTTCCTAGTAATGGTCAATTACATGCATTTTAATGTAACAAAATCACCCCCTTCACTAAACAATTTCCCTTGCTTTTGTTGTTGAATTTATTAAAAAAAATTGGCCCGAAACACCCTCATTACTAACTTAAAGACCTTTGCTTGTGTTGTTGGAAGGTTCAAAAATGGGCCCTAAACCCTTAGACCAAACACTTCATTTGGTAAAGTTGGACAATTGTTTCTTCCAATGGTTTAATATGGCACTAATAACCATATAGTCAAAGTACTATCATGTTCCCTTCCCATTGGTTTTGGTCTATGCATTAATATGTGTAACTTCGGCCCCCATCATGAAACAAAACCACACAAATTAGTAGTAAAAAAAATATCACAGTATGTAAGCTATTTTCACCCCCTTAAATTGCACATCTAAAACCATCTTTCCAAATTGATGCACCAAAAAAATTGAATGAATTTTTAAAATCTAACTGTTTAGTCATGGGTATGTTATTGAATAATTTTTAAAACCATTGGCAAACTTTCACTAATTGTTCAAACACTAGCCATTGAATAACAAAGGGTGTGTCTTTATTTTCAATAATGTTTCACACAATGTTATTTTCAAGTTATTGGGTGCAAAAATGGTGATTTTTTTGGTTCAAAAACACATTTTACATTAAAATGTTGTCTTTTCCAATTTTTCTCAAAGTGGAATTTGCAAAGTTTGAATTTTTTGCTGTAAAAAAAGAGTGGTTCCACATAGAATTTAAATTCAATTCCATTGCCATAAATTTGACCACTAATTTGAAATAAAAGTTCATATATTCACAAGGATTTTCAAATAGTACAATGAATTTTTTAAAAAATTCTTTAAGAAACAAATGAAATAGAAAAAAAATTATAATGGGGTTGATCAAAAGGTTCAAATTTTTGTAAATTTGTGTAGAGGGCAATTGGTAATCATATTACAAGTAGACAATTAAATAAAGGTCAAAGGGGAAAGTAGAAAAATTTAGGGTTCCTCCAATAATTTGACATGATGTTGTTGGTGTATCCAATTTAAAGAAGGCCTACTTGGTTTATGAACGTCATGATATAATTCAATTAATAAAAGTTTGGTTATTGGAACTTCCGATGGAAAAATGGGATTACCAAAACAAATAAGTCATCTACCATATTTTTTGAAAACTTAAACACCAAAACAATTATATCCTATGGACCTCATGGAACTAGAGTTCTTTGGTTTCCCTCTCAAGAGCCAATTGGTCCTCTTTGTGGCACTTTATACATAACAAAACAATTCCCAACTTTGATTGTATGTAAGAACAATGACAATTATACCCCCACCCACCATTCATTCAACCTTGAAAGTTGGGTAAAATAGTAGAACACAATTGGAAATAAACAGCATACATATATACATTTCCCATTTAACCCATATTTGTCCTTAGGATGCCATTTTCCCTTTGAAATTTCCATAATAATGTAAGTGTTTTCTTCTAATTCAACAAATGATATGATTGTTTATTCCAAAGATTCCCAAAGCCTAAAATACAATTGAACATGCCACTGAAATTGCTCATAAAACCTCTAAATACCTTCTTCATCTTCCTTGAATTGGTCCTTACATAATACCTCTAATCTTGGATCTTCTACCCTAAAGCTCACAATGTAATAAACTAAAATGGCTCCAAAAAAAAGGATCAAAATCTATAGTGGGGCATTTTCCCTAACCACAAAAAAGAACAAAAAACACCTAACCTACCAACATTGGACTCCAATATTTATGCACTCCATTGAGCAAAAAAGACATTTAGTTTTTTTTTTCAAAACCATTAAAGTTTCAAGTTTGAATAGACTTTCATTTTTAAGTCCAAGCTTTCAGCATTTCCCCACCATCACAAAATCCATTGAAATAATCCATCGCAAAGCTCCACAATTCATCTTGAATAACAAACAACAAAGAAAATAAACCTATGAACTTACTAACAAAACAAACAAACAAAACACCCACAATCCACTACCTCCATGAATGTAAACACTTGCACACATAAAATAAAAAAAGACAAACTACTAACTACTTGGAGAAGACACAATTACCATGTTGGTGAATGATGAACACCTCACATTAAGTGTCAAATTAGGGTAATCAAGTTAATCCCCTTTTCATTGTTTTCACCTTTCTACTCATTTAAAATCATATTGGAACTTTTTTATAAAATATAGTGACTCAGATTTTTTCCTTCGTAATGTGACAACTTGTGCCCATTTTTTGTTAAAAAAATTATACCTTTTACACCTTCCTTCTTTTGTATGGCAAGTTGCAAAATTTTGCCAACAAAGAAACATTGGAATAATGCATATTGTAATTCCCAAGGTTGCCAAATGGATGTGTTGACACATCTTTCAATGTCCATCCAAAAGGTTTTTTTTTTCATAAGAATGTCCCCTTATTTAAAACTTAAACTTATGTTTTCCATCTAAACAAAGATTTGGACTTACCCTAACATATGGGCCAATATTGCCAAAGTGCCAAAATTTTGAGAAACATCAAATTGGGAAATATGACATGGTCATGGTAAACAAGGACAAAAAGAAATGAACACGTGTTCTCCATGTGTTCCCTTCAACCCTATTATATATCATTCAACCCATCACCCCATTGTCCTTCCAAATGCCCTTGTTGTACATTGCACTATCCTTATCATTTTTTTTTGTTGAAGTTGAATTTTCACAATATATGTGTATTGGTTATATTATCCACCTCATATTTTTTGTTGTCCTTCTTGGATCCCCCATCATCCATTTGGTTGTCCCCATTGTTAGTTTGTCACCTATTCATTGTTAATTTCTTTTTTCAAATTCATTATTCCCATAACACCTTTCATTACCTTTGCAATGCCCCTACAATCCACTTAGTTGTTGCATTCAAATTGTGATTTAAAAAAAAAATCATCCACCTTGACACCCTTCCCATCCCTTGGTCCTTTGATTCACTTTTAACTAAATTACCAAAGAAAAGAAAATGCCCTTAACATTCACCCCAACATCCCATTGGCCTTTTTTACACCCCCACCACCCACCTTATTGTCCCCATAGCTCATTTGTTGCCAAACTACTTGAAAAAAATGGACACATCATTCATTTATCACAACCTTAATTAAGGCAACAAGTAATGCATCTAGGAACAAAGCCAAAACATAACCTGAGTGAAATATACTTTCACATGAGAAAAAAACCTCTAGGAATCAAATGAAGCATTCCAAAGACTTTGGGGATGAACTTTCATTTTAAGGGTTGGGATTTGCATGAAATTTATAATGTTCATAAGGGAAATTTGCTATCATAATTCTAGCTTTGGGCTCATGACCAAGGCAAAGGCTTGCGAAGGTGTGGGCCAAGAGTGAAGCTCAGAAGTCACATTTCATGCTTTCGAGAGTGTGGGAGAATGCGAAGGATTGAACCTTCACATTTTTAGGTGAGCTCTCACTTTGGGAGTTGGAGTCTCGATGGATTCTCAAATTTTCATAGAGCGACTGCAAAAGTCAAAACCCATTGGATTGAAATTTTTCTTATATCATTGAAAAGCTCTTGAAATGTAAATGTCTAAAATGGACTTGCATGACCCATTTGGATACTTAAAACACAAGTTATGGCCAAAAGAAAGGTTGGGAGTCAAATTGACAAATTGACTCCTGACCATTAAAAGTCAGGAATCACCTTGATTTCCTTGTATGCAGGTGACATGTCACATACCGTTAGAAAGCTCTTGACAAAAGCTACAACTTTGCTTCAAACCTCACCTCAATCGAAGGTCTGCACACAAAATTATGGGACTCCAAAATCACGGGAATCCCAATTTTGAGAATTTCGGAACTCCCACTTGGGACTCCTGGGACAAAATGAGATTTGGGTGATGGCCCCGTGGACATGCACAAAGAAAACTATAAGGGGGAAGGTGGTGGCTTCCCCCAAGTCTAGGCCGTGGTGAGTCTTGTGAATCTGTGTTTACTCGTGGTTTATTCGTGCACCAAAAATGTTTTAATTACGTAAAAACCAACTTATTATTTGGTTTGTGTAAATCCACGTGAGTAATTGATTTGCTTGTCAATCTTCTTAATCCCGATCCTAGAGCTTCAGCACGCCCTTCTACCCCCAAAGTCTTGCAAACCATGGAACATGCCCTAATTTTTTTTCCTTCCACTATCTTCACCTTTGGATTCGCAATTGAGTCCATCAAAAAGCATGGGGGTGTGTCACACTTGTGAATCAAATCACATTCAAAACAAATGATCTTTATCTCTTTGCAAAAACCTTAACAAGAAATGTACTAATATGTGGTCATGTGTTTGAAATAGACATGTTTCCAAGGAATTATGAAACTCTAAATATTTGAAACATTATGTGTCCCTAGGGAATACATTTTCAAACTTTGAGGAAAATGGCCACTTTAATGTAATACTTATGAATAATTTTGAGATATATTATAGAGAAAAATGTGTTGTTTTTTTTCCATGTCCAAGCCATGTGATTTTGAAACAAGTCCATGAATCGATTTTGATTTTATTTACATTATCATTTGCATTGCTTATCTTATGAAATTAATTTCATTCAAAGATGTTCATGAAAAAATAATATCACTTTGTCCTAGTCCCATCTTGAGGCTCTCATGCGTTCTGTTTGTGTTTAATTTGAGGAGCTAAATAATATACCCCAGGTTTTCCTTTCATTCCATTATTATCATTTCAAAGGATTACCACCAATACTTTGGGACACATCACCACCCTTTGCACCTTGCCTTTCCTTGTTGGTATAAATGTAATCCCCCAATGCCATCTTGTATCCATGTCCTTGTTGTGCCCATCGTCTTGTCACCTACAATGTCTTCCTTGTCATCCTTGCCCCAACCTAATCATCTTTCACCTTTGTTGCCCCATCCAAGTTTGTGTGGGATACTCCTAGACTAGGATGCCATAGATCTAATCCAAAACTTATATTGAGATGTTTGAATTTGTGACATATGGCAAATCAATATCATGTTTTGGGACATCTTGCCAAGATATAGGGTTGGCAACATTGGCAATTCCCCAATATGTTGATGGATAGGTAATATCAAGACATGGATGAAATCGACAACATAGATGACAATAATGATGAAAAACAATGACATTAATGTCATATACCACATGAATGCAATTAATCAAACAAATGAAAATTTTACCAAATTGATGAAACTTGGTTAATGACATTGATGACATAAATATTGTTGGCAATGTGAATGAAATTCGAACACATTTACGATGGTCATTTCCATCCATTTTAATGTGCATTCAGATTCATCCATTTATTTCCATGCATGTACCTTTTGTGATCGATGTTGTGAATTATATTAATGAATTTTCTCATCCTTGAACAATTTCATCCATGTTAGTCACATCCATTTGTGAAACTCCATTGATGGAAATGGAGCAAATTCCCAAAAAAGGGGCCTAGGACAAAGGAGTAGCTGAGTGCTAGTCCTCTCTAAGGCATACAAGAGGTCTCAAAGGGGTAAAGCACAAGGGGCCCCTTGCTTTGAGGAGTCATTATTATTATTGTGTATAAGGTGCACCCCAAATACACTAGGAGTTTTCTTTTAAGTGCTTAAACATGGTCACATTTCATCGATATGTATGAATGTTGAACTCCCTCTTTGCGTTCACACAAGAACAACATTTGAATCATTTTACATCCTTGTTGAAATTGCCAATTGTTCAATGATCTTGAACTTTCATCCCTTTTGTCAAATTTTTTATTTATTTCATTACTTTTTCCCTTTTCCTTCTCACCTCTTCCCTTTGCTTTTGCCAACCTTTTTCCCCTTCTTTTTCCTCTTTTATTTTCTTCTACCTCTTCCCTTACCTTTTCTTTCTCAATGTGCCCCCCACCCACCAACCTCCCCAGTGCCCACCCAACAACATTTGCCCATTTGTTCGTCTTCGTAAAACAAATTAAAAACTTATGGCCATTTATGTCTTCCTTGGTGCGTCTGTTTTTTTTTTCTTTTTTCCCAAAAAAATTTGGGAATAATATTTTTAAAAGAGTAAATTTGACATTTTTTCTATTTTTTTGAAAAAAAGAATCTTCAAATTTTTAATACAAAAATTCAAAAGCCAAGAACCCTGTGATATGTGTGTTGTGTATGTGTTTTTTTTTGTTTTGGAGGGGTTCCTCGCTCCTACTTACACCCCTCCCCCATGCAACTTCATTGCTCCAACTATTATGACATTTTTTTCCCCTTTGGACCAATGGGGTTCCCACCATGAGCATACTTCCTACAACATACATAATTTATTTTTTTATTTTTTTCCCATGGCATCGAGAAGAGTTCATGTTGTATCAAAACACGCAAAGGAAGTGAATCAAAATCAATTCCCCCCCCCCAAGGTATATTTCTGGAGTCCCGACTTTGGTAGTTGGAAAATTGAAAGTGTCAAACTTTCAATAAAGGAAGGTACTCTATTGGTCGGCATACAATTTTGGGAAGGGGGGAGGGGGGACTTAGGTACCTATGCACACCACCCATTGGTCCTTTTGAGGATTCCACCAATGGGAGTCTTGGAATGATGAGTCCTATGTCTTTTATGGTACATAGGGTTAACCAATGGCCCAAATGAAAAGGTAAAAAAGTTAAATAATAACATGTAAAAAACCATAGCTAGGTAAAAAGGAGAGAAAAAATAATATAGGGTGGCAAAATAGATGATTGACTTTTTTGTTTTTTCCAGAATCAAACAAACTTAGGGTAAGCCTCATTATAAATTAATTTAAAAATTAATTGGAAAATTCCTCAAAAAAGTCATGTGTTAGGCAAATTCCAAGTTCCCCTCCTCTATTGTGCCTTGGTCCTCTTGTGGGAACCACCAGCCTGATTCCACAGTGTAAAATGTCATCTTCTATTATTAGTACAAGTGAAATTATAGAGGAACGCTGTTGGAACGCTCGAGATTCACTCGAAGAGGAACAAATAATGCATAATGTGGTGGCCACAAAATCGGCAAGTTCGGCCGATTCTACATCAATAAAGAGTTTTAAAAAAAGTAGCCGAATCTGTAACGTGCAAGTTACATGCATTTTTGGAAAAAGCTTGTTGACCCTGGAAACTCCATGTAAGGGGGGGGAGACGGAAGGGCGGAATCTTCACCTAAGTGACAATTATAGTAGAGTTGAGCAAATTCCACCCCGGAATTTATTGTAGTACCGAACTACAACAACAACAACGACCCCGCTCCTCGCGCCCCACCCTCCACCCCCCAACTCAAATTTTTTTGACAACCATACAAAATCTGCAACACCTTCGTTCGTTGTTGCTGCAACTGCATGCCAGCACAAGCGGAAATTAAAGGTAAAACCCACCTGGGACGCGGTCAACATGCCAAGTGGTACTGGTAGTACTCTAAAGTCACCAGGCAGCATTAAACGCAGCTCTCGTAAGCTAAACTGGAACGTATGAGACGTGTGTGTAAAATATTTTTTAACTTAAGTGGTAGAAACTAGAAACTACCAAGTAAGTTAACTCCTCCTCACACACGCTACCTAATTAAGTCAAAATTTACCCCCCCCCCCCTTTACGACCCCACCATCTTCGCCCTTTGAAATTTACTTTAACCGCTCAATCCAGCGCCGTGGAAGAACCGGAAACCTACAGTCAAGCTTGGTTTACTTAATTTGTGTCTGTTAAATTAGCGGAAGGAGCAATTAGCCAAGAGTAGGTACGTATTCTTGAGGGAAAAATAAACCCCAAAAACAAAACGCGGTTAAATTTGCACCTCAAAACTCGCGGCTAACTTAACTGACGCTATATTTAGGGGGGGGGGAAGAGTTAATTAACCAGGGAAATAGACACCTAGTTAACTAGAACCGGAAAGCCTAATATTTACTGCTTTTACACGCCGTATTTGTTGGGGAATCTTCTTTTACGTACCTGGACCCACTTTACACTACCTAGTTTTCCGGGGTTCCAGCTTTATTACAAGATCGCCGGGTCTACTACCACAGTAGGGGACCTGAGTGTTTTCTTTAGGAAATTTTTATGTTTGTAGCAGGACCAACAAAGTGGCGATCGTCCATAGGAAGCTGTAAAAAAAAGTGGCAATCATCCCTGTCAAGGTTTAGCCAAATCTGGCTATACAATAAATAAAGTCCAAATCTTTAATCATCCTTGTATATTCTTGTCTATGTCACAAACAAATGAGAATCAAATATATGAATATGGCGATTTATTTTTTCCTTTTTCTTTCTTCTACATTTCTGGCGCCTGAAAAACTCCACACTTGCTTCTTTTCGACTTTCGAGTTTCTATTTTTGGCAAGATTTCGCCACTAAAATTATTTTTAAAATACTGGTACGGGTCCTTACACACGAAGTAGTAGTTCCCTAGCAGCCTTTGTTTTGTTTTTTTTTGCTGGCGAAAATTAGCAGCAATTTGGCTTAAATGTTTTTCAAAATGCCTAAAAATATGTGCTTTTTTTGGTTTTATAGTCGCCACATTTGAACAGTGTCTTTTAAAAGTATCGCCAGATTTATCTCTGGGGTTCTAGCATGTAGCCAAAAAGCTGTTAGAATCTTTAAAACTTTTTTATTTTCATATCCTGTTCATAGCCAAATTTGGCTAAACCATATGATGGATGATCGCCAGTTGAAGTACATCACAAATACGAGGAAAAAAAAAAAAAAAAAAAACCCCTGTTCCCTAGTCACTAGCTAGTTAGCTAGTTGCTGCCTGGTAGGTCCGGGGGGGGGGGTTGGGGGAGGAGTTTGCTCCTGGCTATGTTAAGTACCGACCAGGTTGTTGTGTGTCTGCTCCCCCTTGCAAAGCTTCTTCTTCTTCTCTTTCTCGCTTGCTTTCAGCGTCGCTGTTGCTGTGCTTTTAAAGTTTTGTTTGCAAGCAAGTCCGTTAGCGTGCACTCTCGCTCTCTCTGTCTCTGTCTCTGTCTCTCTCATTTTTGTGTTTGTTTTCGTGTGTGCTCGCCGGACATACCCCCTTTTTGTCCATTGTCTCTTTTGTCACTGTTGAATCGTAACCGTGGATTTTTTAATTTTGTCCACCCTTGTTGCTCTTGGTCAGTGTTTGCATCCTTCTGGTTTGGTTTGGCTTTTTTTTTCTTTAGTGTTGGTTTTTGGTCGAGTGCGTATACATTTGTGTGTAGTCCATTGAGAGACCTTGTGTTTTGTGCGGTGTTGTATTGAAGGAGACATTGGCGGAGAGAGAGAGAGAGAGAGAGAGGGTGTGTGTGTGTGTGTGAGAGAGAGAGAGAGAGAGAGAGGTTGTTTATTTGTGTGTTGCTTGACTGTATTGCGTGTTTCTCTTCGTTTGTACGTTTGGTGAAGACGGATGTGAAAGCGAGTTCGTTGTCATTTTTCTTCAGTAAGATATTTCTTCGTTTGTCTGCAAATGAAGCTTTCTTGACATCGGTTTCCGAGAGAGGATATCCAATTTCCTCTCCTTGACATCTTCCATCAACGTCTCGATTGTCGTCGTCGTCGTCGATATCTGGCAGCGCGATAAGAGTTTTCCGAGAGTTTCTCACGCAGGTTCCGGGGCTGGGAGGAATTCTTCTTGCTTGGCATTCGTCATTGTCGCAAGCCGACGAACACGCCCGCATCCATCTGCACAAGCTCGAGATCGATCATCAACGCTTCTTGAAGACATTTGTTCTGGGAGACGACAGGGGGCGAGGAGGAGAGAAGAAGACGCCAGCGGCACGAATATGACCGGAAAGAGACCTCGCACTCTCCGACGCACTTCAAGCGAGTCATTGATCGAGTCCGTATCCTTCACGCAGGAGTGTTCGCCGCTACCAGAACATCCGAAAGAGAAGCTCAAGCCGACACCAGTCAAGGAACCAGTACCTGCTGCACCTCCGCCCAGATTGGTGATCGGTTTCAACCCGAAGCCATTGCCTGAAAACGCCGGCAATGGATGCTTGAAGCCCTCGTCTCCTGGAAGCAGCAGCAGCGCAAAGTCGTCGTCGTCATCGTCACCACCGTCGCAGCAACGATCAGGTCTGGAAAGCCTGCTTTCTGTGCCCCGGGAGAGGAAGGTAGTGGAAGGAGTTGGATTGAGCATTGTGGCTGCCATGAACAACAACACTGCTGTTGTCCAGGAAGAACTGAAGAGCAGCAACATTGTGGATAGGAGAAATCAGCGCAATCATCATCATCATCATCATGTCGTACCTGCTGCGGCTGCAATCAAGGCGGACTCCATTCTTCACTCAAGGCCGAATCCTTACTGCACTACTGCACAGAAGCAGAGTATGTCTATCCCTATTCTTCGTGTTCCAGATTCCTCTGGCTCTTATCACAAAAGTGGGCGTCCGTCACAGCACAGATTCTCAGGTGGTGTTCAACAACCCCCCTTGGCTGGAGCTGCTGATGGACAAGGAGGTCGTGCAATGGTAGCTTGGTTGAGGCAGGCAGATCCGGAGGAAGGCGAACGTGACACCTTCTTGTTGCGAACTTCTTCTTCCTTCAAGACCCAGCAGGTTGTTGTCGTTCCTGATGCAGTAGCAGCAGCAGCAGCATCAGCAGTTCATTTCTTGGACGCCTGTTATTTCTGCAAAAGACATCTTGTCGATGGCAAGGACATCTACATGTACAGGTATGTGCTCATCATCCCTTCCTCCTCACCTCCAACAAGCATCTTGTCAGAAAGTTTTTGCTGCTTGTCTGCAGGATGGCAACTAGAATTTTCCAGAATCACCATCTCTTCAGAATGTGATGTACTATAGACTGATCTTCAATGGGCCTTTTTTTTGTCTGCTGTGCAGAGGGGATAAGGCCTTTTGCAGTACTGAGTGTCGATCACAGCAAATCATGCTGGATGAGCGCCATGAGAATTGTTTGGTTGCTGCTCTGAAGAAAACTTCTGGAGCCCCTTCTCACCGGAACCGTGTGGTGGCTGCTGCTGGGACTGCAGCAGCAGCCTAAGAAGATACCCACCCACCCACAATCTGGATGTCACCCAGCAGCCAGACGAAGCTGCAATCGGAAAGAGCAGTGACTGTTTCGAGAGAAGCAATTGTTCCTTTGTGATTATGTACAAAGAACACTACCACTGCCTTCATCAGCAATTGGGTAATTGAATCTTGTGGAAGAGAGGAAAGAGTCTCAACCAGGGAGATGAAGGGAGAAAGCCGACTGCAAATATTATAGAGACATAGAGAACTACACACAGAGAGCGAGAGAGAGAGAGAGAGAACCCCCAAACTTATATTGGAGAAAGGAAAAAAAGACAATTCAATACTGTAAAATGCAGTGTAGGTTTCTATAGATTCGTTCCTAGTCTTCTCACCATCACAAGATTTCATGGGGTGAACTTGTTTGTATAGCAATGATAAGTGCTGTATCTTATCAAATGCAAATGCCCATCACCAACACAAATCTGTGACTGTGAAGGAGATCAAGGGATGTTCAGAGGAGCGAAATACTATTGTGGCCCAGGCTTCTCATAGGAAAGAGACGCTTTCTGTTTTGTTATTGACTTCTTGTATGAGGAAGCAATAAGATCTCTGTGACATGCTTCTTCAGACTTGCAAAAAAAATTTCTGGTAGTCAAAAGACTTGCGAAGCAGGTTGTAGTTTTATTCTTTTCCTTATGGGTACATTGAAACTCTTGTAGGCTTCTGGTGTCAATGATATAGAAGTCTGAAAACAAACAATTTTTACCTTCTTTGGAGATGCTCAGGTTGCCTTTGTGTTGGCAGTTTTGTAGGAGATTTTTGAAAGGCACGAGCAGCAGTAGTAATCTGTAGGAGAGTGTAGAGTGAAAGAGTTGCCAGTGTGTGGACTGGTGATTGATTGTGCAAGACTTTTACTTTGATTCCTGAAACAGAATGGAACTGTTTCCATAGCTGTTTTGCAGGATGCTTGCAACAGGATATGTAGCCACAATTTCTTGAATGAAGCTACAGTGGCTGCCTGCTGCTGCTGGAATCATGGGTGTGCAACATGTTGGCACGGACTGGCAGTTTTGGTCATTCTTCCTGAATTGTGCATCTGTGTCCTTTTGCACTCATGGATGCTCTTCTGGTGCGTCTTTGCTTCCATCTCCTTGGAAGTTTGTTTTATTGCAAGAGACAGATGGGTGTAGGTTAATGTAAGGGTTGTATCCAGTACTAAGGCTTGTCATGATTTCCAGGCAAGAAAGCCCTCATGATCACAAGCCAGCCAGCCAGCTCCATTGTCATTACATGTGTGTTCTGTTTTCATAACCTTCTTTGGTCCAGACGCTTGATACAACTGCCTAAGAAAACAGACATTCTCCTCTCTCTTGCCAAATGACTGGGTAAATGACTGGGTAAGGAACAGAAGAAGAAAGAAGTGGTTAATGAACTGTTCTGGCCAGATGACTTATTGGAAGCAACACAGGTTGTCTCTATTGCCAAGCTCTCTTCGGTGATGTAGAAGAGATTTGAGTGCATGCTGTGGTGGCTGAAACTGTCTTCTTAACTCTCTGATCCTGATGCTCAACAGCTTCTTTCTTTTGTCCGGTGGTACACATACTTGTTTCCAAGCTTTTTGGATGCTTAGTGGTGGTGGCTGGAACCGGGCTTCTTCTTACTAGCTTCTCCATATAGGTGCTTGTATTTTTCCTT
This sequence comes from Sphagnum tenellum, assembly GCA_963921925.1. NCBI lineage: Eukaryota > Viridiplantae > Streptophyta > Sphagnopsida > Sphagnales > Sphagnaceae > Sphagnum > Sphagnum tenellum. The sequence continues at coordinate 11,783,571 of OY998148.1, forward strand.
GATTATGGAGAAGGCTCCTAGATGCTTGGGGGGTTGTTCTCCTTCTCTCTGCTTTTTCTTCACTTTTGTTAGCAAGCATTATACATGTGCAAGGGTTTTTCTTTGTTGTTTGTTGACTTGAAAACTGATTCTTTTTTAATGGTTCTGTGACCCTTGTTTGACTAGGGAAGTCTGCAAGTGAGGGGAGGGAGGGTAGTAGTAGGGGGTGGGTGTGAAAAGTTTGTTGGGTTTTTTTTTCCCCCGAGACTTGGCCAAAAATCCCTTTTGTCTCTAGTGTCCAAAAGAAAACCAGCTTTTGTCAGGAGGAAAAACTCGAGTTCTCCTGAAAACAAGGGGGCAACATTGAGATGGCATCTAAACTACCATCTTGGAAGCCCCTACCCCACCTCTTAATTGGAACAAGTTAAAACAGGCCAATGGTTCTATAATGCTCTTCAAGAACAAGTCTCTGTCTTTCACACACAAAAAAAGGAACAATGCACTCTGAACTTCCGTGTTTCCTCCTCCTCAACTCTGGTGTTTTCTGAAGTTACATGAAGTCAGCCAAGTGGGGTCCATTCAACCGTTGAAGCTCTGGGCTACATACACTAAACATGATTCCAGGCTGAATGGCAAAGCCAAACCCAGGCCCATTATTATGTTGGGTAAGTGTAGGGAGAGTTTCAGCACTCCCTTGCTCCAAGGGCATTACCAAGCATAAAAATCAAGTCAAATTTTATATTTTATTTTCCAACTTTTTCTTGTGACACTGGGTATCACAGGAAAAAAATGACACTGGTGCATTGCGAAAAATGGAATGCTCACACAATTTTACACTCTGTAAGCATACCTCCACATACACTAAGAAAAATCTTGAGGTTTTTGTAACTGCAGACAAGACCCTTGGGCACATTATGTTGGGTAAGGTGACAGACCTCGACCCTTAGGGTGAGTGAGGTGATGCACAACCTACATAGGGAGAGGCTGATTATCAGTGCATACCCCTTCATAAAAATTGAGGTACACTATTATAAGGACCGACAAAATACATTCAAATGAATGCTACTACATATCACTTTACAACAAATCTCCCTCGTCTTCTTCTTAAGGATATTACATGTAATCTCCCCTGCCTCCTTCAAGCAAATTATGAGAAGTATTCCAGGAACAGGAAATTGTGATTGAAGAAGTCCCCTCAAACTACACTAGAATTTTGAGCTGAGATTTTGATGTGGAGAGACGAGAGTGGGTAGCAAGGGATTGCTTGTGTAAAAAGGAATTTAGGGTATCCATTATATAGAAGTTGAGAGCAAACAGCCCACATCTTGAGATTCTAAAAAACACGTATTGTATATCAGGGTTCAATGAAGTTGAAACTAAGATCACACCCAACGTGTTAACTGTTAACAATTCAAACTGCTGCACGCCTCTGCAACAACAACAACAACAACAACCCAGACCTCACAATTAAATCTGTATATCTGTGCACGGTTGACACAAGGTTTGCATGCTCTGAGCCAGACCTTTTTTCACCATTTTTTTTGGGGTGTAAACCTTTGTAACGCCTCTCTGCTTTCTGCTGCTTACAATGTCATACTAGCAGGTGGAGGAGGAGGAGGAGGAGGAGGAGGAGGAGAACTCTGCCCCATGATAACAACAGATCTATCATCAGACTTTGGCAATAAGAATACAATACGATAACTTACAAGAATCAATGATGGTTTCTGTCAGTGCAAGAAGAGAGAGCCATTGAGAGCTGCCATTCTGGACCACTGTTCAAGCATATGGGGCCATACCTAGGGATGCATACAAAAGGTTATGTGAATATTCAAAATTTAGATGATCACTTTTTTCTCTTTTTTTTCCTATTCACTTGAGAACATGTGTTATCATGTATCATGGGAAAATAATAATAATAATAAAATTCTGCCAATGTGCTTGCTTGCTTCACACAGGGTAACACCCGCATTCAATACCAAAAAATATTTTGCCAACCCAAAAAGGACATGCTGGGTGTTTTGGTTTAACATGCTGGGAGGGGGCTATCCTCTCCTTTGTACAAAGAGATTGTCAGCTGGGGCCATTTTTTCTCTGTATTGATTCTCATTGGGAAAGAGGAAAGGGACCCATTTTAGGACTCATTCTACAAAGTGAAGTAAGTGAGCATAAGGTGGGGGCTGTAAACTAGTATGTCCTAAGTACCAGCATGATTTCTTGGGTCCCATTGTCCTTTCATACTTGAGGAGAAGACAGATACAAAAAGAAAGAAAAATGAACAGATTTTGTCCCCTCACCTATGAGCTAGAAAATATACCTTGAGAAGTTGTTGGGGGGGGGGGTGCCTTGTGGCTTCTGTCATTGCCATTCTATACTGGGTTGATCCTCTCTGTGCTCACATGGATTGATCTGTGCCTTAACCTAATCTCCTGGCTTTGTAAAACTGGGGTTGTATATACTCAGACAACACCTTGGGTGAACCAACACCTAAACTGGTTCATCCTTAGATGAAAGGTGGCAACATCTTTGTATGGATGAGCATGTCATGAACACTTAGGTTGCATAGGCTTTTGCATCTCCCCCTTTCAAAATTGAGCGGATGAAAGGTGGCAACAGCTTTGTATGGATGAACATGTCGTGAACACTTAGGTTGCATAGGTTGTTGCATCTCTCCCTTTCAAAATTGGGTGGATGAAAATGGCAACAGCTTTGTATGTATGAGCATGTTGTGAACACCTAGGTTGCATAGGTTGTTGCATCTCCCCCTTTCAAAACTGGAATATGGAGACATTGCCTTGGGTGCACCAAACGCCTCAAACTACCTCTACCAAGGAAAAAAAACACATGAAAACAAAGTCCGTATGAAACAAGGTCTATTTTATGACATAGAACCTTGTATGACCACAAATCATGGAACTTTCTATGTCAAGTTATGGTCCCACTCAGATTCTAAAGGATTGTGTAGATTGTACTCTCACCCCCACCCCCTCCCCCAATGATAATTTTCAACAACAAACTGGGTGGGTGTTGAGAAACCCACCAAAAGCCTTGATTTGGGTTTGGCGACAAATTTTCAGTGCTGCAGAGCTTTTGGGGGAAAACCCAAACCTAATATGACCCCTAGACTTAGCACCTCTTTGATTGTTCCTTCCTTGGAAGAGAAGATATCAGCAGAGCAGCTGGTGGGTTGTTTCTCCAAAACATGGGTCCTACTATACAAAACCCCTCACCAAATTCAACATGATCTTTAACCCGGAAGAGGGAAGAAATAACAAAAGATTGATAAAAGAAAACCTCATGTTAATGCAACCCATTTCCACAGCCTTCATATTTCAAACTTCCTTTTCTTGTTCATGTTTGAATGAAACTTGGAGTAGAGTGTGGGGAGGGAGGGGCCCTTGTCTTCTATTTTCCCCCTTTTTCTTTTCATATGGTGGACCCTTAGTAGGGCCTTGAAGCCCTCCCTCCCATTGCTTTCCCCTCACCAAAAAGGAAAGGGCCCCACTTCTTCTGCACTTGTGACCTCACTCTCAAGCCTTTTTCACTTGGGAGGTAGGCCACTTTTCAATGTCTTCATATCTCCAAAGTAGACTTGTGAACCATGGTTGAAATGAGAGGGTAATTCTTCCTCCATTTCTCACCCAGATCTCTTCTCCATGGCCAGCGTTTTAAGGGGGTCGTCTCAATGACATGTTTCTTCCTAATTGGACATACACAATTGGGTTATACTCCATATACTTGAGCTGGTTACCTAGTCCATGGAAAAGTGGAGAGAGAGAGAGAGAGAGAGAGAGATCAAATCTACAAATGAGATTGAAAACTAGTTAAATCTGCAAGGTCCCCACCAGCATGTACACAACTCCCACACATCCTGGCCCCTCCCTACTTGCATTGTTGTTGTTGTAATGGAAGGGTGTGTACCCACTACAGTTGGGAGTAGGAATTGGGGGGAGGTACCTAGGTACCTACTACCTACCAACCCTTTTGTCTCTTTGCTCACACTCATGGAAAACATGGAGCTTGCATGTACCTCCCATTCATGCATGCTTTTTGTAGCCTTCTGACTGAACACCTTGCTCACCACTCTTTGCATTATGCCAGTCATATTTTTCCCTTTCTCCAAAAACATAGTACAAGATTTTTCTCTCTCTCTCTCTCTCTCTCTCTCTCTCTCTTTCTTTGTGTGCCTTTTTTAATTCTTTTTTCCTTGAGTGGAAATCCCAATACCATTCTTTGTTTGAGATTGGGGGACCCTTCTTCCTTGTTGGTAGTTTTGCACATCTAAATTTCTGACATTTCAGGGAGAGTCCCTTTTAATTCAACCACCACCAGTTCTTCGTATGTATATATGTATGTATGTATGTATGTATGCAGTACAAGGACCCCAATATTCGCACCATTCTGGGTGGCTTTTGTCATTGTTAACAATTAATTACTTGGGCTAGTGTCGTGTTGACTCCAACCCTAATATTCTTCCCAATCTGGGTGTATTTTTTCATTTGTTGAAAATTTACTTGAGCAAGTGTTGTGTTGATTCCCAACCCTAATATTCTTGCCAAACTAGGTGGACTTTTCATTGTAAAAAAATTGACTTGGGGCAAAGTGTTGAGGTGATTCCAACCCTAATATTCTCACCAATCTAGGTGGATTTTTTCATTGTTTAAAAATGACTTGGGCAAGTGTTGAGGTGATTCTAACCCTGATATTCACACCAATCCAAGTGGATTTTGACATTGTTAAAAATTACTTGGGCAAGTGTTGAGGTGATTCTAACCCCAATATTCTCACCAATATGGGTGGACTTTTTCATTGTTAAAAATTAATTGGGCAAGTGTTTACTTGTTTCTAACCCCAATATTCGCACCAATTTGGATGGATTTTTTCATTGTCAAAAATTAGATGGGCAAGTATTGAGGTGATTCCAACCCTAATGTTCTCACCAATATAGGTGGAGTTTTAAATTGTTAAAAATTACTTGGGCAAGTGTTGAGGTGATTCTGTTTGTATAACTCACGGATTTCTTCTTATCTCTCCCACACACCGTCCTACCCTCAACATTACCTAGGTGACTACCTAAGTACTAAGTACCGTAGGTAACTAGGTAGGGATTGCAAGTGGTTGCCATGCAAGATAATGCACTTGGTGACTACTAAGTACTTAGAGACAGGTGAATGGTTAGTACAAAATACAATGGAAAAGTGTTTCCTATCCATGTACCATCCATCCAAGCTTCACAACTTCACTCTACCTTACTCAAGGGGATTTATGGATGTGGAGATGACAAGTGGTGGGGGGGGCTTTGCCCAAAGTTTCAGAATTTTTTTTGGTGATGGGCAAATCAAAGAGGGTCGTTGTGAAAAAAACAAAAAACAAAACTTTGGTATGCATGACAACTAATTAAGTTAATGAAGATGAATCATAATAGGTATCCAAGCTCTTGTAAAAGCTTGTGTCAAAAATGGTGATGTGAACAAAGGTTGGAATGAAATTTCTACTCAAGCAATGAGGTGGGGTAACACACACCCAAGATATTCCCCAGTAGCACCACAATTTGTCTCATACCCTTTGCTGAAAAGACTGAAGTGTGAGCTTGTATTGTACATAGGTGAGATAAAGGCTTCGACCTTTACATACTAGCTTGTTAGTAGTGAAAATTTCTATTTGGGGAACATGTAAGATATTAAATATTTGTGTGAAAGCCAATCAAAGTGATCAATTTCACCAAAAAAGCATTGAGCTTTGTGATGCACCCCCAAATAGTTAATATGTATTGCAAATAGGTATAGTGGTATATATATTTATATGCCCCAAAACAATTACACAAAGTTGTGTAAATGTAAATGAATTTTTTTAGACTTCCTTGATTTTACATGACATGTATATGTGTATTTACACTTACCCACACAACAATGGTTCATATCCTATAAAAAAAAATTATTTATGGTATCTACCCAACCCATGTACTTGAGACTAAACCAGAAAAAACCTTTGTTCATACATGTACCTAACCCAAAATTAAAAGTAGTCAAGGATATTAGTCAAAGACCTAACCTCATGTCCTCTCTTATACCCAATGGTGTTTTGGTTAAGGTTTAGGGTGTTCAATAGGTTTATAGTAAGTTTCAAGCTTTTCACAAGGAGCCAGCACGAGAGCCTTCATAACATCATTGTTTTGTTGAAGGTGCTAGGGAAAAAAATCTAAAAAATATTGTGAGATTGCATTTTATTGTTGTATTCTTTCCTTTTGATAGTGAAATTTGTAACGAAAGCAACCTTTAAAATACAAAAGAAATACATAATTCTTATGTGGCACATCAATGTAGGACATTGCCAATTGAGCAAGTTTGTAGGTATTTGTAGCTTGAAAAATGTAAGATTTTTTGTCATCTAGGATTCCTTAATTTAGAGTTAATGTTGAATGTTGTTTAACAATAATCTTATGTTTTGCTACCTCACAACTCTCACAGTTTTCTTTGGAAAAAGAACTTTTTCTTTTTTTTTTGTTTTATAACATATGTCACAACTTAGTGTTCACATGTTCACCCTTCAAGTTGAAAGTTAGGAAACGAATATAATCAAAGGTGGTTGGGAATTTATTTTAAGATATAAATAAATAAATAAAGTCTTTCGATTTCTTTGTTCTCTTGAGCACTATCACATTCCACCAATTCACCTTTGTTTTCAAACCTATTTTTCAACTCAATATGGTGTAAACAATGGGTAGTTTGTGATGTTCATTGCCTCTCACCCTTCAAATGAAGAGACATACACACAACTTGCAAGTGGATAGGTTCGCATGGCACATTCTTAAATTCCTATCAACAACACATTGCATGTTGTGAGTTTTAATGATGTTTCTCTTTCATAAGCCTTTGCAATATATGCTTCCAACAAAATATTGAGAAATTATAACCCAAGCATGACAATGGACAACCCTTGGATGTAGTTAGTGGTGATGATGGGACATCTGTTTTTGAGTTCACATGGGACAGTTGAGGAAAAAAGGTGTTACTTGGAAACCTTATAATCAAAATTTGCTCAAATGGGCTTTCAACAAAATTAACAATATTCAACTAATAGATCCAAAATCAAAACCAAATTATGAAATGCATCATGTGCCATAAGGAGGCAAAATTGGCCTTGCACACTAAATGTAAAAAAAAACCTAACTGTTTATCACAAGGCAAATGGCATAACAACCATGATAAAAACACCTTGAGGTGGAACACATGACCCCATATATACGAGATGTGTGAAAAGACAATTAGTTGTTCTAAAGGTTCACTTGAATAGGTGCCAACTAATTTATAAATCGCATGAAAAGTCATCGTGGGGTTTTTACCTCCACGAATATGTTCATAAAAAACCATAAAACATAAAAAAGATGGCATTTGATGTTGTTTATAATCAAAGGATTTATACCATTAAATATTGTTGAATCAATTTGGTTCCACATACCAAAGGTTATGTTTCCATCTCAAAAAATGTTTGTGGAAAAAATCATCCCTACCTTGGTACATAAACTTTGGCAAACCACGTGTAACTTGCATTAACAACATGTTTGTCAAGCATTTACACCTTTGACCTTTGGATGTCAAAAGGTGTGTGGGATATAATTGTTATTTTGGATTATTCTTTATGAAATGATTGAGGACCCAAACATGTTGCAATTGGGCTATTTGAAGTGATTGATAAAATTGGTGTAAGTATGGCCACCAAACTATAACAAATATTTGATAGGTTTTCCTTCACTTAATTTTTTTTTTGGTTTATGTCAAGGACGAGGAGTATAATCTAGCAACTTATGTTATAGTTTTAAATTTGGCAATCTCATGCAATATGTTAGTGTAAAATTAGTTCAACCTAAAAACTCAATTTGTGCCACACCCCCCCCTACCCCTTAAAGGACATCCAAAAGGTGTCACAATTAAGAAATGAACTCCCTCTCTCTCACAATATCATTTATTTATTCTAGCCTTATTTGATCCAAACAATAGTTATCCAACCTATTCACAACCCTATCCTTTTGCCCTTGCTATAACTAATCACAAACCATTAGGAAATGAACTTTCTCTCTCTCTAGATATAATTTATTTCCTTGTCCTTAACTGTTCCAAACAACAACTACCCTTCCTATTCACAACCCTATGCTCTTGCTCTTGTTATACTAACCACAACCCTAAACCAAGGAATCACGACTAGTTAGGAATTGAACTCTCTTTCTTTTTCTCTCTTTGTGAGTATAATTTAATTAATCTTGTTTTATCTAGTCCAAACAACAACTACTTTTCCTACTCACAACCCTATCATTTTACTATTGTTATATTAACCACAACCGCAACCCAATGAATCATGACTAGTTAGGAATTGAACCCTCTTCTTTCCTCTCTATTTGTGGATATAATTTACTTCCTTTTGCCTTGTCTAATCCAGATAGCAACTACCCTTCCTATTCACAACCTTATCCTCTTGTTTTTGTTGTACTAACCACAATTTTAAACTAAGAAATCACACCCAAGAACACACACGCACACACACACAACATGCAACAATTGGAAACATGATTTCCTTAATCAAAATTTCACACATAAAAAAGAAAAGAGATTTACATGGGAGTTCTTAGTCCCCAGTTGTGGATTTCTTTTCCACCAACTTCTACTCCTACTTGATACAACATTTTCATGCCTACAAGCAACTCTTCCTTCTATCCTACCTCCATTCATAACCTTGCTAACAACACTAACTATCCCAATTGTTTGGTTCTCTTGCTTTCACAATAAGGCAGACCATTACTTTTTGTTCCTAAGCTTCACCACACATTATCCAACTATTTCCTCTTTTCTACTTCTATTTCTTTATTTCAACAACAAGTCTAGGTAATTCTTCTTAACTTTCCACCATTCTCCTCCCCTCGCCATGCTCATGAAGTTCCCCACTTGAATAATTGCTAATGCCATCACTTGATGATCTTGCCTCCATTTTCCAAAGCAAATGTTGACTTGACTATCTTTTGAAAAGCTTGCTCCTTCATGATGTTGTAGCCTCCTCCCCCTTTCACATATTTCACCCTTTCAAGATGTGCCAAGATCCCCTCCCCTTCCTTACAAACATCATCATCATCATTCCTCACTCCCCTCCACTTCCTTGAGCACACAACATGCATCACTTTAAAAAATGAAGGAAGTCAACAAACTATAGGAAGAAAAAAAAATGTTGTTTGACCTATAAGCCTCTGCTACCATAACTTCATTAGCTAGCCTACCTAGGCTTAACCAAAATTGGGTTAAGCTAATTAAGGCCCAACACAATAGCTTTGGCATGTTTAAATCATTTGACAAATCTCACTTTTGGGCATGTAGCATCTAAAGTTTTTCAATTGCACTTACTAATGACAAAATAGCTTGTGGCTTTTTGAGTCTGCATCTATAAAGATGGATCAAACTAACAATTAGAAATGCATTACTTGTTTAAAAATGTCAAGCAAAGGGAGATAAGTGGGGGACAAAGCTTGCATGGATTTTTATTAAAACTTATAAAATTATACATGCCAATGAAAATAGGTACATGACTAACCTTTTTTTGGCTTCCTAATTGTATTTTACTATTTAGCATGGCTACAAGATGTTGAAAGTTTTTTAAATTTGAATTCTCATTTTTAAATTTTAGTTTTGCAAATCAATCATTGTTGTTAAAAAATGCACTAACATTTGTGGACATCCATTATAATCATGTGTTATAATGGGCATATTATGGCATTAAAAAATCATGTGCCTTCTCCAAGAACTTTGGTGATTTCTAAAGGTGTGGTGAAATTTTTTCACTAATTGTGACTTGTTATGTGTTGAATAAAAGTTGTGGGCATTGGCCCCAAGTTGGAGATATATTTTGCCTAACCTAGTTTTGGGTAAGCATAGTGTTAAGGCCATCCGACAAACTACCAGGTTTTGAAAGAAATAAAACAAAGGAGTAGGAGAAAAAATCTCCTTACTCTCCTTAGGCAAGCAAAAAACTTTAACACAAAAAGGACTACCCAAACTCAATAGGGCAACCTCATAAACCTTCTATTAAAAAAAACTTGTGGCACACATACAATAGAAATCAGTCATTTACAAAAAGTTAGAATATTCCAAACATATGTAGGAAAACAATTACACATCAAATTATACATGCAAAAGGTATAGCATGAAAAAGTCAAAAACGATGGAACATGTAGTTAACATAATCCCCAAAAAATTGGTCATAAATATAAAAAACATAAATTATAAATAAAAATTGGTTTTAGTAAAAATCTTTTCAATAAAGTGATTTTGGTTTTAATAAACATCTAATAAAAAGTCCGGTTTCAGTAAAAAAAGGTTTTGGTAGAAATTTACTTTCAACATCATCCCCTTTCTAATTGGGATTACATCTTCATAATTGCATTTTATACATTATTCTTCCATATATGTGGCCTTTGTTTCCTCTACCCTAACATCTATTCCTAGATTTACCATTGCGGTGTCAAGACTTGGTATAGTGACAACAAAGGTCACAATTGGTTCTAGTTGTGCCGGAATTGAAATCCCTCCTTCCATACCAATTTTTACCACTATATTTGTTCACTCCTCCTTGGCTATTGTGTCAAAGAACGTTGGATTAGTTGTTCCACTAAAATGTGTTGTAGTTTCAACATGCGCAACAACTAGAAGAGGTGCAACACCTTTGGCTTCATTGGAACCATTTGTAATACCAAAAAGAATCCCAATATCAAAAGTTACTTCTAGTTTGGTAGGTTAAGGTTTCAATATAACCACCAAATCTCCCTCCATCTTTCCACCAAAAAATCCACCCCGTACTAAAAATGAAGTGTTAAAAAGGTGGTGTTATTCACTTGAACTTTATGCAAAGTATCCACTAGAAAAATATTCCAGTGGAATATCCATTTTTGGTCTATCACCTACCAAAATTGCTTCTCCCTTTAATTGTTAGTGCAACTAACTAAAAAGGGTTGCAAGTGTTTATGTCGTACTTACAAGCATTAAATGCGGTTTCTATTGGGGTTTTGTTTAAAAAACTTGTTCCAATTGAGGTTTTGCACCCAAAACCTTTTTTGTCCAATCCAAATTCCAACTTCGCGTTCTTCCTTTCTTCTGAAGATTTGATGTTTCCGATGACCCAATTCGCTTCCTTGGGGATGATATAGGATTATGGGGACAAAGTCAGCCTAAATTCCAAGACTGGAGTGCTGATAAAAACATTGGTGAAATTTATGATTGCCTTGAGGTTTCCAGTTGGGTGCTCGTCCCACCAATTTCTTTGACATCCTCCATCTTTTCATCGATGTCAATGGGTACACACTAGAAACGCACTCCCCAAACTTTATTAATTCTCGTCAATAGTGGTTTGGCAATTCCTTTTTTTTCCTCAGTTGATTTTGGTATAATGAAAATCAAGTCTACCGGAAACCAATTTTATAGTAAGATATCTACCACTTAAGTAGCTCCAAATTTTATGTTATCCCTACTTGTGTCAGGTTTTGTCAATGCAGAAAGATCTTGTAATCTACAATAGATGTTGTTGAATACTACAACAAACTAAATCACCTTCACTCTTTACTCAGCCAACATCACAAAATTCATCAATTTTTTTGCCATGTAGGTGAGTTGATTTCCCTTCATCCAAATTACTTAGATTAATGTTGATAATTTAGTTACATACACTCCTTCAAAAGGGAAACTTTCCAGCCTTCCCTATCGACAAGGGCTTTCAATGGCATATTTTTTCGGTAGACAACCGCCTCCTTTGTTTTTCCTTCCCCTTGGTGGGTTTGGCCAGTAGTTTGTTTTTAGTAATTGGAGCATTTCCACCGTCATCTTTTTGGGTTATAAAAATCAAAACTCCCTACACAACTAATTCTATAATTTTCAAATTGAACTAAGTAATGGCATGTAGAAATTCTTTCATTAATAGTCGTATCAAACTCAATTGTACATCCAACAAATTAAAAACGCCGCCATCCCAAGCCCACTCTAAATCTCTACTAATTTTCCACCTCTGAAATCTATCCATTTATGAAAATATCATCTTTCTTCTAACGGAAATAATCACAACCATTTTCTTTCTCTCTGTCCTCACAATCAAATTTTGGTGTAACTTGGCTGTCACCAAGTTTAGATTCTAAACTTTTTATCCTTTTCATCTTCTTTGCCATTTCCTTATTAATGTTTCCCCTCATCTTCACCAATGAGGAATCGGTAATTTTTTTTGTAATGTAACAATATTGAAAATAAAGAGGAGAAACTAAGTGAACAATTCATTTTTTTATACCAAAGTTTGGGTGCCTAAACTTTGTGTCGGTTGTATAAATTATTTCGAAAGTATAGATGGATTTTTGTCCTTTCAAAATCAGTTCATTGGTTTGGATGAAAACACAACCCATCATGATTACCCCGATTCCAAAATTTGTGATGCACCCCCAAACTCTTTGAAAGATTCAAAGACAAATCCTAAAGTGAAAACAATAGAAGAAAAAGGAATTAGGGCACATCCCTAGCTCACAACACTTATGGGGTAAAAGTGGTATGCTAAAGCTTCAAAATGGGGACTAGGAGAGTGACAAGTGTGTCAATTATTCTTATCAGTTTACACAAACCAAACAAGTTAGTTAGTGCATAGTTGGAACATTTTTGGTGCGGGGACGAATCATGGGCATAGATGGATTCATAAAACTCACCATGGCTCAGACTTGAAGGAAGCCACCACTTTCCCCCTTAAAATATTTTCTATGATACCATGAGGGCTACACCCAAATGGCATTTTTTTAAGACTCCCAAGTCAAAAAGTCCTGCAATTCCCAAAATTGGGACTCCTGCCAATCTAGACACCCATAACTTCTTGTGCAAATTTTTAATTGAGGTGACGTCTAAACCAAAGTTTTAGCTCTCATCGAGATCTTTCTAATGATATGTGGCATGCCTCCTACATGCACATAACTCAGGGTGATTCCAAATTTTTAATGGTTAGAAATCAAATGGACACTTTGATTCATGGTTCTTCTTTTGGCCATAGCTTGTGTTTAAAATACTCAAGTGGATAATGCAAGTCCATTTTAGGCATCTATGCCTTAAAATCTTTGCAATGCTATAAGGAAGTTTTCAATTTAATGAGTTTTGACATTTCAAAGTGCTCTCTCAAGATTCGGGATTCCATCGAGACTCCAACTGCCAAAATGGAAGCCCACTTGGGAATGTGTGGGCTCATTCCTTCACACTCTCTTGCACTCTTGGGAGAATGAATGTGATTTTTGGTTTACAGTTTTGACTCACACCTTTCCATGCCCTTATTTTGGTCATGAACCCAAGGTTAGGGTCGCGACACTACCTTTACAAATTTTGGGATGGAATTTTGATGTGTAGATTTCGAACCGAAATCAACTCATGAGGATTCCACCTTGAAAATTTTATAATCTACTCGTAACGATATTGGGGTGAAATTTTTCGTCAGGTGTTCCAAACCATAATTGGTCCTAGTTGATTCTAAGTTGGAATTTAATACTAAAGCATAATTTCCATCTCTTTCGATGGAGTTCCAAATTTTCAATTCATTTTTATCGAAATCCATTAAAGTGAATTCCTTTCCATTTTGGTATATTCTTATATTAATTCTTCAATGTCAACAACTAGATATTTTCGGTTGATTGAGATTTTCAGTTGAAACAAGTTTTTTGATAGTAGTATCTTAAATCTTCTATTGAGTCCTCTTTGTATTATGGGTCCTCCTTATGTTTCATCCCCCTTCAATGGTAGCTTCCAGTCCTTTGGGAGCATGTCCAAAATAATGGTAAGGTTTGAATTTGTTCATATTCACCAAAATGGGATTTGGTTCGAACTTATTTATATTGACAAATGGTACAGTATTGTTGGGGAGACAATATTATATTTTATATGGTCTAAACAACTATTTTTTGAACTTTTTGATGTGTTTTTTTTTTGCCCTTTGGAAACCAAAAACCTATGTCCCACACAGAGAAAGTTTTTAGTTTGTTATATTATTGAGTGCATAAAGTTATGTTCCATTGCCTTGTACATGTCCTATCTACGATTACTTGGCGGGTTTCATCCAAATGTTCCAATTGTGCCATATGATTGGTTAGAATATATTAGCAAGAGAAAAGTTTTACTTAAGATGTGAATTGCTTGTTTGTAATAGTTATTCCATTGGCATCAAAGGATAAAGGCCATAAACTGGTTAAAACAAAGTATGTGCAATGGTTACCTTGAATGTTGTGCTATAAACATAGAATTACAAATGAAGCAATGGTAAATGATGGAACTAGATTTGTTCACTTTTTGTGACTCCTTTTGTTACTGGACATAATTCTTGTACCAACATGTTGAGCCAAAATTCCATTCACTATTACTTTTTTTTTGTCCTTAAGTTTATTGTTCAAGTTGTATGGATTCCAACGGTAGCGCTCCTTGGAATGTCTTAATTTATTGCATTGACCACAAATCACATCTATTCTCCTTCCTTTGCTATTATTTTTCTGCTTGGTTGGTGGTTCCAACAACTTTTGGTATTCAATGGTGTCTCCCATACTTTCTTCACAAGTGACTACAATTTATTTATGTTTGAACAAGGTGTCTCTCTTCATCCTCGTTCTAGCTATTTAGAAATATGGTTGTAAACTTGTTCGAAATAAAATTGTTAGCAAATTATTGTCAGCTTGATGCTAAGGCAATTTGTTAGTTTCAATATACGTTCATAATATACTTCCACCTTTTTGTCTCCACCTTACTTTATCACTTGTAATGCCATGTACACTTGTTCATTCATTTGTACTTTTCAATGGCATTTATGAAATGCAACTTCCAGTTCTTCAAATTTACAAATGGGATGGGCTTTCATTAAAAAAAATCCCCACTTGGATATGGCATCATGAAGTGTCAAACAAAACAAATTGACAATATTAACATCATTATTTTCACCATTGGCTTGAATGGCTTTACGAAACACGTGTACATGAGCATTTGGATTCATTTTCGCATTGTAAATGGGGTAGGGTAAGGATCTCTTACTTGGTGGGGATTTGGTGCTATAGGGGTTGGATAGGATGCCATGAAAGGTACCATAGATTCCAAGTAGGCCCTGGGTCTAAATTCTTTAAGGTGATTAAAGACAAAAAGGGCCTAGTCCTTAATGGAGTCTTTTATTTGTCCTATATTTTATTCCCATCAATATTAATGAATCAAAATGTGTCAAATATCTTATAAGTACCATATTTTAAACCAATACAATTTTAGATTCCATCAATTTCATCCATTTTGTGTCTTTACATGGTCAAATAAGACTATGTAAAGGAATATACAAAGGGTGACAATATGACATTATTTTGATAATCCTTTAAAAAATTGGACCCCCCTCCCCCCCCCCCCCCCCCCCCCCCTCCACAATCTTGCTAATCTTACATTGTATGATATTGGAATTTGGTTTGTTGGGTGTTTGTTATTGCCACCTCATGGTGGATTGCTACCACCATCTCTTGGATGCTCACTACCAACTCCGTTGAAAGGTCCACCATTGCCATTGCTAATAGGTACAATCCATCCACCAATAAGTGGTTTACTACCATCTCCAATCAGGGATGGTTTTCCTCTCCAGTCATGGTACATTTTTTTGATGGGAATGATTCATGGCATCTTGGGGTTGTGTTTTCTTTCAGAATAATCTTCGTCCTCATCTAAAGGCTCCCGCAATCTATTAGAATTCCAACTTGTACAATTCTTGAAACTAGCTTTAGTGATATTGTGGGGTTAGTTAAGGGGTCAAACATAGGAAGCCACATTGTGGGAACACCCCTTACACCCTTATAACTAGAACTAAAGTATGGTGTATAAGGTCCAACATGAAAATACATTGAATGTGGAAAACCTATCGAATTTTGCTCCATGACATTTCCAATAAGCAGAGTAGGGACAAGTGGAATAATTGGTTCCCTACAAGCTACATTTGGTAGTGCTAGAGAACAAACTAAATTTTGAATATTCACAACTAGATTTTGAATAAGTACAAATATTGGATATAATCAATGATCTATCAGTACTATGTGTGTAGGCAAGATTTTATGAGATCGATAAGAATAATTATTTGTTTAGTAACCTGAACTTTGACAAAAAAAATACAAGTTGGAAATTCATGAAGAGAAGCATGAATGTTAAAAACAAGTGTTTCTGAAATTTCCTGATGGAACTCTTATCATCCAAAATACTCATCCTTGAGGATTACATGTTTCGTACTTCATCAGAAGGCTCCTTCCCTGGAAATCGACGTAGTTCATCAATTCACCTCTAGAGTCGATCAATTTCATTCTTTTTGGTGTATGAACTTTGTTGCAATGGTTTCTTGGTATTAAATTTATTTTTTCTGGCAAGGTCCCACATTGATTCCTAACGAACTTTTAGTTTAGTCTTGATGCATCATAATTCTAATGGATGATTTTTTATTGGTCGTATAGTTTCCAGTTCAGTATTTTTAATAACGTCCTCTAATTCGTTTTGCTCCCCATTGTGAAAGGTCATAGCCTCCTC
The DNA here is from genome assembly GCA_963921925.1 of Sphagnum tenellum. Taxonomy (NCBI): domain Eukaryota; kingdom Viridiplantae; phylum Streptophyta; class Sphagnopsida; order Sphagnales; family Sphagnaceae; genus Sphagnum; species Sphagnum tenellum. The sequence goes on from OY998148.1 coordinate 11,800,112, forward strand.
TAAGTTGTTATTGGGTTGCATTATTCACTATGTGTTACTCACGTGGCCCACTTTAGCATTTTTTTGCAAAACCTATTCCATTCATTTTGTCATACTTCTTATCAACACTATTGGCATATTGTAAATGACTTTAAAAAATTTATAATATACTACTTTTTTAAAAAAATAATTATATTTGTCAAACAACAACAACAATTAATTTGTGGTTTGTTTTGGTAGAATCAAATAGCTCTAACCAATATTTGTCCAAATATGAATGATAATGAATTAGAAATTCTAGATTCAATATTTGTGGTATGATCACCAAATGTTAAGGGCACCAAGTGAACTATTGAGTTTTGAAAGAAATAAACTAAAAGAGTAGAAGAAAAAATCTCCTTACTTTCCTTAGGTGAGCAAAGAGCTTTAACATAAAGGGACTATCCAAACTCAATAGGGCAACCTCATAAACCTTCTACAAAAACAAACATGTAGCAAACATACAATATAAATTACTCACATATTGAAAGTTAAAATATTCCAAACATATGTAGGAAAACAACTACACATCAAATTCTACATACAAAAGGTATGGTAGGAAAAAATAGTTTCACTTCATAAAGTATTTTCATGTATAGTCCACAAAGTGACAAAAACTTAAGCATTTCAAAGGAAAAAGTTACAAATGATGGAATAGGTAATTAACGTAATCCCCAAAAAACCAGTCCTAAATATAAACAACCTAAACTAGAAATAAAAAGTGGTTTCAATATATAAAAAATTGATAAAGTAATTTTAGTTTTAGTTCTAGTAAACATTCGATAAAAATATGATTTCAGTAAAAATGTTTTAATATAAATTTACCTTCAACACCTATGTAAGCTAGTTAAATAAGTTTTGGGGTTAACTTTAAGTCTAAGGGAATAGGTTAGGGCATATGACCTTATCCCAATAGGACTTTGGGGGGGGGGGGGGGGGGAGTAGGTTGGTCAGATTAAATTGCAATCAAGTTTTCTTATCTTTGTTTGGGACTAGCTAAACTTGTTTGCCAAATAGGGGGGCACAAACAGGGTGAAGGATGTTTTTTAGAAGCTTCTAGCAATTAGGATTAGGGTAACATAATACTAGTGGTGTTTTTATGGAACTAAAAGGAAGGAAACTAGCTGCTAACATATTTTTCTTCTTCTTGAGTGATGATGATGGTTATAAGGAGAGGTAGGGGATATTGGCATATCATGAAAAGGTGAGGTAGTTGAAGGTGTGAGGCTACACTATCATGAAGAAGCCATCTTTTTAAAGGGTGGTCAACTCAACATTCGTTTTGATGAATGGGGGCAAGATCTTCAAGTCGTGGTGGTTATGGCAACACAAGTGGGGGGGGGAACTCATGAACATGGTGACTAGGGGTGAATGGTGGAAGTCAAGAAAAGGTATTTAAATCGTTGTTAAAATGAAAAGCTAGGAGTGAAAAAAATGATGAAGCTACTAGTTGTTGGGCGTGGGGCCCAAGAACAAGCAAGTGAGGGTCTACCCTCTTGTGAAGACAAAAGCTTCACAAGAGAATTACTGAACTAGGGGGGTTGGGTTGTCCCATAGAATGAAGGTGTGAAAAGACTGGTTTGAGGCAAAGCAAAAAGTTTTAGAAGTGTATTTATTGGTAGAGATAAGAGTCCTAATAATGGAAGGCAATATAGAAGCCAAGTTAGGTGTTAGTTAGAGCAAGGAGTGGAAGAAGTCGAATGTAAAAAAAATCTTTGTAACTTTTTTTTTTGAAGATGTGATATTTGTTGTGTACCAAAACTTGTTGGAATTCATGAATAATGATGTTTGCATGAATATGCACTAGGTTAAGTTTGTAGTTGGTCAAATGCAAAAAGACACATAATGGCTGATTGAAATAGGATAACTATCTACGATAAACAAAAAAAAGGAAATATAACTAAGAATCAAGGAAGGATGTTGTTATAAGAAATAGGGGTGTGAAGTTTAGGTAACAAGTTGGGATTTATGAATGATGATATTTGCATGAGTATGCATAAATTAGGGTTGTAGTTAGGTAAGAAAAAATAAAAAGGCAATAAGAATAAACATGACAACTATCTATAATAGACATGAGAAGGAAAGTATAACCAAGACCAAAAGAGATAGTTGTTAGAAGGTTATGAAATCTAGGTAATTAGTTGTGACTCCTCCCTTTGATCATCCACAAGGGGGTAAGGAGGAGTGGCCTAGGTTAAGGTGTCAAGTAGGTGCTAAATTTGCGCTTAACAATACCTTGCAATTCAACATTTTATCATGTTGGGAAATTAAAAATAATTTTCAATTCATATTTTTTGGTAGTTTGTTAAATATGGAAACTTTTTTTTTTAATGGAAACTTGAAGTGACACATTTACATAGGTTTGTCAAGTGCTATCAATGGTAAAAAAACCTTGCTAATTCTTAGTTTTGCAATGGAATGAAAAATAAAGATGTGCTCTTTAGTTCCCAACAAGGAAAGGGGTGTGTGAACTTGAAGATATGACTAAGACAAGCTCTTAAGTTGAACTCATGGTCATGCCAAATTACAAAAAACAAGAAAAGAAAATGATTAATGTAATTTGGAACCAAAATGGTGCATGGACAAATCACAAACTAACATGGAATCACAAGATTCATCACAACCCAAATTCAAGAGGACACACCACCCTACTCCTTATAATATATTTTTTACTTTTTTGTGGAGGTTACATCAAAATGAGATTTTGTTTTAAAACTCGTAAACAAGTTCATAATTTTTTCATTTTACCTCCAAATTGAAACCTTTTATTGGCAAAGTTGTAACTCTTGAATATAGTTTTCCAATAACATATCCACCTTCTCAATGTGAGTTGATTTGAACCCTTTGTTAAACAATTAAATGGTTGCGAATCATTTTGATAATTTGTTTCTCAAATGGGCACAACTTGTGTCAAATTTTTGTTTTGCGAATGTCACCCCACTTTAATATAAAGTATTCAAGACTTGTTAAATAGTGTAAAGATTCAAAATGACCTAAGGGACATGTGTTTGAATCAAAGGATGTTGGATTCTACGTTTAAACACATGCACCTAATCAACAATTATGTAAAACATAAATTTTAATTGCGAAATACAATGAACAATTGTTACTCCCTTTACCAATGGAATGTTACAAATTGATGCATAATGTGGTTAAAGAGCTTCAAGTGCAAGGTGAACATTAACCATCTTTACTAGTTAATAATTGCCAACAAGAGTTGGCCATCTAACGCATGAATTGGACAATTAAAGCCCATTAACTTTGCAAGCATTTATGAGGTAAAATCAATTTTATAGTAGAATATGATATTGAGTTTGAAGATGGAATGGAACATGAAGAATTTTGGGATGTCTATGAAGCACTTTGTGTGACTTTGTGATCAAAATATTGTGCATGAATCTTTTGTGGGAGTTTTATTGTTTTTGTTTCCAATGTGTAGGTGTTTGTGCAACTTTTGGGTGCATGATGATGATGTGCAATTACAGACACGATGATGAGATTGGTGTTTGTGTTGATGCTTGTTGTGGAACATAGTCTTGATGATTCCTTAGATGGGCTGTGTTGTCATGGTGTTTACTAGATTATATATGGTAGATGATATGTACGTTGCACATGTTTTATCACATTTGCATATATGCTTTAATGCGGTGTTTGAAAATGATGAAATGTGCAAGTTTCAAGGTTCTTGGCAAGAAATGCCTTGTGAAAGGACGGTTTCTTTAAGTGAACTTTTATGTTACAAACCATTTTGAGTGAAGTAGGAAGGGCTTGTTTTAGTGGGTACAATGTTAGTACTGGGCTTTGTTTCTTCGATGCATTGTTATTTGCGAAATTTTAGTTATTGAAGAGGAAGTTGAAAGTTGAGAAAGAGTTGGCATCTCTTGTTGGAAGAAATTTGCTATCAATTTGGGGGGTTTTTGGTATTTGATTTTCCTTGGACTATAAGGACATAGGACTAGGTGTATTTAATTGTGTGCATTCACAACAAGAAGGAGTAATCAATTACATTTAAGAAACACAATATTTATAATGCAAATGATATACAACAACGAGATATTCAAAGCTCATATGTATTGAATAAGCTTGTTGGAGTTGTGGGGTATTTTGTATGTTAGTGTTTGGTTCCAAAGTAGAAGAGTTGTTTCTTGACAAGGGTTAGGCATATGAGAGATGTTTTTTTGATGCTAGTTGATTGTTTTAGAGAGGTTCTGTAACGAGGCTGCAAATATGGAAGATGTGTCATAATTTGTGATGAGAGTTGGGCAATACAAGAGAACTATTGGGTATATCATTAGTGGGTGTCAAACCCATCATTAGGTCAAAGGAGATTAGTGCTAATAGCGTAAGTGAAAATCAGCACCAAATCGTGGAGGTATTTATTCACTGCATCACTTGTGTGTCACATACCTTCCGGCTCACCTCTCTCTCAATCCAAACAAGTTGCCCCTGATTCCCTTGGTGTGAAGTTTACTTGGCACTTATTTAAGGGCAAGGGCAACATTTGATGTGAGCTAAATCCAGAGAAACAAAAACTGCAACCTCTGTATGCTATTTTCCTTTGATAGAACAAACTAATTGTTAGAACTATAGATATCATATGACATGCTCTATTATATACCACATCTGCCTTGTATTCACAAAGATTGTAAAGGATAGATGACAGAGGTGCAGATACTCAAATATCACTTGTTTGCGACATCTTTGGCCCACCTGTAAATAATCCCCAACCTTTTCTATTTTCATCCTGACTAGATTAGAGACTAAATATTTACTCAAGGGATTTGAAGGGTTAGACCCATGTGCTCTAAGTGAGCCCAATCCAATCACAGAGCTTACACTAATGACAAATCAGCCACCAACATGTAGTGAACACTTCATTTGGCATTAACTTCATAAGAGAAAGCCAAATTTGGCTATGACAATTATAAGAAAGATATTGTACAGTCAAAAAAAGAACAGTTGAATCTGGTATACCCCAACACATGTAAGGGATGAAATCTTCCTATAATAGATAGCAGGCAAAGCCAATCACACAGCTTGCACTAATCATGAATCGATCAGCAACTGTGTAATGAGTCCTACATTTAGGGATAACTTCATAAAAAAAAGCCAAATTTGGCTGACAACTAAAAGAAAGATATCATATAGACAAAGAAAAGAGCAGCTAAATCTAGTGGACCCAACACATGTTAGGGTGGAAATCTTCCTATAATACATAGCAGACTATTATTAACAAAAAAGGCCATAACACATCATCAAGGAAAAACTAGAAAATTTTGAACCACCCCAAAAACTCAGTAAATAGTACAAAGCGTGTAGAGAATTACTAGATCACTTGCTTATCTAGTGAAGCTGGTTGCCAAAACCATTACACTAATTGGAGTAGATAATCTAGATCAAATTGGCAGGCAGTTGCAGATTCAACTCACTACAAAAGTCAATCTTTTCCCATGGTAATCAATCCAATAATGATCAACTTGTTGGTAAACTGGTCATCCATACTTGTGGTAACATAAGTTACAGTAGGGAAACTCTTGGGTCTCCTTCTAAGGATATGGAACAGGAATTGGGGTAACTATGTCGCCAACATTTCAATCTTTTCTTCCTCATCATGCATCTCTCAATAACTAACAATATATATTGCCTGTTACAAGAAGTTAACTCATTGCAGAGAACTGCCCAGTCATTGCAAGTTCAAACCAGAGAAAGTCAAAAGAAGAAATGTTCTATGCAGTTCCCAAAAATGAACTCATGGTTCACAGTAACACCTGGTGAACATTCCTCAGAATTGTGGGACCCAATGAAAACAATGCTAAATCAGAGTCAGGAAGAGCCAAGCCATCAAACTGTCCACATTTTGTCACTGTAAAGCTCATTCTCCTTTTACCAAGTAGTATTATAAATACAGCCTTCCCAATACACTTGGCTGCCCAGGATAAATGGTTACATGCAGAGTACAAGAGAAGGGGCTGTCAAGGGCCAGTTCTGCCAGGTGAGCCCTCACCCAGCATATGTGCGGCGAGGACAGCAGAATTGGCCATTGACTAGCTGCTATCTGGTGTTAAAAGCCAAGGAAACATCAGGGAACCTGTTCAAAATTGACACTTCCCACTTCTGCCTCCCAATCAGCCCACAAATGCATTTCTAGGTTATGTGAAGAAAGTGTAGAATTTTTTTAGTGTTTGTTGTGAGGTTGCCTTACCATCAGCAAATTTTTCATCTCAAGAGAGGATGGCACCATAGACTTAAACCTTGCATGTAAGGTGCCTCCTCTCCTCTCAAATAAAATCACAGCTGCCCACTTCAAAAGCAAAATGCTACCAGTCCCTTAGGCCAGATAAGGAACCTCAAATGGGTCATTCTGGGAATTCTGGCCACATGAGACAGGTGGGGCCATCATTTCTCAGGGGGGCCTGTTCTCAGTCCTTACCCTAAACATGTGATGCAGAAAATCAAAGCAGCAAAAGCTCACTGCAGAAATATGGAGGGTGGGTGATGGATTCCTACTTTTCTGGGGTCAGGCGTTACTTATGGCATGAAGTGAATGTAGAAAAATTAAGTGGGGTCACATGACAACAAGACAACAATGCACACACAAAAAGGATGAAGAAACTGCACAGAGAACTGTTGTACTGCCTATGAGCCTTTCATAACACAAGCAAATGTGTCTCCTGTTTACACAGTTTGACATAAGCATATGGTTACTTTTCATTGCCATCAAAAGTAGCCAGGTTCCAAGGAAGGATCACCTGTCTACTTTTTCTTTTTCCCCCACCCTGGTAAAAACTTTGAAGAGCTGCCTGCTGCTCTAGAGAGCACTCAAGATATCTTCTCCACCAGACAGCTTAAACTCTCCACCCTGTTCCACATTTGCTATCTTGACTATCAAATCGTCGATGAGGAGTGCATACCTTTTGGAACGGATGCCCATGCCATTACCAGACAGATCAAGTTCCAGCCCAAGTGCCTTGGTGTACTCTGCAGATCCATCAGCCAGAAACTTGAGGTCTTTCTTGTCGCTGTAAGATTTCTCCCATTGGCTCACAACGAAGGGGTCGTTCACTGCATAAAAGGTGAAGGCATCATAATTTGTGTGACAAATCCAGACTAGGTATGTTGCACACAGGTGAAGGCATCATACCATGTGTGATGCATCAAGACTAGGTATGTTGCAAAGGCATCATAACATGTGTGACAAATCCAGACTATGCCGTGATGAGTCCAAAACAAATGAGGATATATGAGCTAAGCAGTAGTAACCTTCTAGTGCCTTGGATCCTCCTCAGGCCAAAAAACCTTGTTCATGTCTCAGATCCCTTTGAAAGAAAACTTCCAAGGCAGGAGAGTAAGGATATCAAACCTGTAACGACAAGAATCTCGTCCACACCCTTGGCCTTGATGGCTTCAGCATTATCCAAGAAACTAGGGATGTGCTTCAAGCTGAACAGTTTCCCACATACCACAGCAGTTTGTTAGGCAGTTTCTGGGGTCTACATTACCGAAGACTCTGCACCTTAACTGCAACGTACAGAGCATGAAGGACTAATAATCGATATCAAGCATGAAACATCAAAACTGCCTGAAAATGATTCCACAAGGAACATACCATGACACGGTGCATTCACATGAGCAGCAAAACAAACTACACATACTCTGAACGACGCAAAACAAGGTCGAGAACCTCCAATTCCCAATCTGCTGTGCAGATCTTTAAGGAAATGAACACAGACATAGCAACGTTGATCGTTTGATCAAGAAAAGAGTATCGACATCTCCATTGCTTCATAAGCAACGAACAACGAACATCTTCCAATAGCAATCTCAGCTCGTCAGACTAACAGGGCAATGGTCATCTCACAAACAAAAGAAGAAGAAAATTCACAAACAAACAAGATAAAAACATATACAACAGCTGTGGAGTGAACAAAGTACTGCACATGAGAGCGAAGGCAGTTGATCTAACCTGCAAGTCGGAGTGAAGGCACCGGGAGCAGCAACGAGAACCACCTTCTTCCCCTTCAAGGACTCGTATACAGGGAAAGCCGTAGGCTTGCCATCGGAGTTCAAATAAAACAGAGTTCCGTCAGGAAGCTTGTCACCAACAGCGATGGGAGCCATTTCTCGCACTCTTTGTTTCACCGAAAAAAAGAAAAAAGATAGAAACCTCCCGGAAAAAAAAAAACAAGCACAAAGAGAATCAGAGGCAAATAAAACAATAGAAAGAGATCAAGAAAAAGAGAGAGTGCGCGAGAGACAGAGCGTTCGAGAGAGAGCGATGGTGTTATAGGCAGCAACAAGAGCTCCGTTGTGCGCCAGCATCGAATGTGTGTCAGAGGGCAAAGATCCGGGCAGTTCGAAATTGTGGGCAGCTGAAAAAGCTTCTTGTGTTTTTTCTTCTTTTGGTGAAAGCCTTTTTTTTCCCACGGGCAGATGTTCCTCCGCATTTATGGCAATAAAGTTGTAGAGGGTTTAGCCCTTTTTCCCCACCCAGTTTTATAAACTCTATAGCCTAGGTGGCTACTCATAACCGATATATTTCTGACAAGTGGTAGCCATGTGTGGTCTTAATGGGGGGGGGTGAATAGCCAGCTATTTGGGTTTGGAAGGGGGAATAGTGGCTACTGAGGTAATTGTTGAGTAAAGGACTATTAATGGCTATTAGTTTCTTACCATCATCAATTTTGTGGGTAAACCATATCCAAGTTGTAATAAGGAAATAGGCAATCAAATTGTAGAAGGAAAATTGGCAACCATGTTCAAATTGCAATAGGAAAATTGGCAACCAAACAAATGAATCAAATAGAAAATTTGAATAAGCTTTAATGTGGGTGATTTTCTTTGCTTTGGTGGAACAAAAATTAACAAAATTGCCTTTTCTTTGCTTTGGTCTTACAAAGCTCTATATTATTATTTTATTATTATTATTATTATTTAAATCTTCAAAAAAAATTGGTGTAAGGAAGTTAAAATATCATTGGTTTTCTTTGTTTTGGTGTCATAAAGCAAAGTACCACAACACAACTTCCAAGGCAAATTGCTAATTTTCACCAAGTTCAAAGAGCTAAAGGTTGAGAGAGAAAACTAGGATTTTAATTTACATTTGAGAAAGTGTAACACGACCACATTCAATGTTCAAGTTTGAACCTACTAGGTACCTTCCAATATTGAATTGATATTGAATTTTTTTAACATACTACACAAATTTGGGTATTAGAATAAAATTCAAATTTATATACCATGGCAATATTGGTATTATGGTAAAAATTTGAAAATGCGTATTAGGTGATATCACTATATAAAAGAGTTCAAATTTTGTACATAAGGGTATGAATTAAAACTTTGATACAAAAAAAAAACAGTATGAATATATAAGTTTATTGATTTAATGTGTGATGTCACAAAATAAACAGCTCTACCATAAAAGGCTCTATCTTGAAAATAAAATGTGACATTTAATGTTATATTATGAACTCAAGTTATATTGGATGAAAGTTTGTTGGTTTTATGAAAGACCATGAAATTGTTTTTTTCATGTTTGTACTAAAAAATAAAAATTTAAAACCCTTTTAGAATTCATTTGGGATGTAGAGATTGAAACTATAATTCCATTGTCTTTCCTTTAACCATACAAGTGAATATAAAATTGTAAATAATCATATTATTTAAAAAAATCCAAGTTTTCCAAACTTGAATAAAATAGTCAATTTTTAACAATGTGCATGATGTATTTCAATGCTTGAAACAAACATCAATCATGAATGGATATAATTTAGATGGAAAGATTTTCATTTTTAATCTCATTTTCATTTTTAACAAGTCTTCTATTTTTTTGGGTCACATTTTGAGTTTAGGTTTTTTTACGCATGGTCCAAGAAAAACAATGTAAAAATACAAACTCAAGCCACAAGGTGCCAACATTTTGGGAATAATTAATTAGTTGGAAAATGCAACACGAACATGCATATAACCACAAATGTTACACTTTAAATAAATAGAGACAATAATGGTTTTTCTTGTTATACATGGAAGGGTGTTTGGCAATTTGGATGCAATATAAATCGGTTTGTGAAAATCTAACCAATACACTTTTGTTACACAAGATTTGCATTCATTTCCAAGGACATTTGCCCATATATGGTCTAATGGATATCCAACTTTTGTGGTGCTTTCACTAAATTGTGATTTTAATTGGAATTTATCCATGAAATCTAATAGTTATTGTTCATTTTTTGTTTGGTTATTATCTTTTAAAATGTCAACATTAAAATCTCCCATAATGATGATTGGACAATGTTTGAAAGAATGTTGAATTATAGTTTGAAAATTATGTAGAAACTAAACATGAATGACCTTTATACACACATACAATATGTATTATTTTTCATGTATTAATATTAAAAGTTGTTGCTATATATTATGAACCATCACTAATTATTGTATTGAAAGAATTTAAGTGCATGTGTATGTCATACATCATCATTAACCCATGACCATCGTGGATTGATATATATGAATATTTCAATGAATTTATAAATTTGTACACATCTCTTGATGCATGGTGTTTTTTTGTTTTTATAAGACTAAGATATGAAACACTTGAAGGTTATGATCATGATTCATGTCTTTGTAATATTGGCATAATGAAGTTGTATTCAAGGCATGTATAATTGCATGAAATTTTTTAATTAAAGAATAAACAATATCCAAGTTCCAATTGTTTTTAATCCATTCATTTTTATATGTACTCTTGGATCCACATAAAAGAATTCTGTTGGAGAGGAACTAACAATAATATTTTTTGTTTGAATGCAAGATAATGTTATATATGTTAACCAATTAAAAAAAACTTTAGTGGGATAAAAAACCAATTCATCAATGATAATCTTTGAAAATGATAGATGGTTCTTGTTCCTACAAGTTGAATTGAAAATTGAATCATTATTGTGATAAATGATTAGGATTAACCAACTCTTATATTTGTGATGATAGGTTCAATTAGTGTCCATTTTGATTCAATGTTGTCGTCATAATATTAACTACATTTTTCTTTTATTAGTGTTCCAATTTTAAAATTTTGAAATATCATTCATATAATAGTTTTTCCGCAATATATTATTTATTCTTTTAAAATGTCATCAGTTCCATTCATAAGACCATGAGATGTTGCATAATTACTAGCACATAATTCAACCAACATATATATTTTTATGTGAATTGTAAAATGCAACACAATTTCACTTGGATCATTCAAGAGTTTGTAAAATCGTGGACATAATTAATGGTTGATGCCCATTGCTTTGAAAATAAACATGGGAGCTAATGTGTTAGTGAACACATTTTCATTGTGTTTTTGCACAAGTTTATTTGTATAAAATAAATATATAATAATAAAATTATTGTGTGGTTGTTGATTACAAATTGAATTTACAAATTGAATATCTTTTGCATTTTCTGTTATAATACAAAATTTGTTCAACATTTGTACAAATACCATATCAAATTATCGCATAATTTTATTTAGTTCATAACATTGGACATATGTTTGCCAAAAGTTTGGCGTTAATGCATTAACATTATCTTTGATATTTTGAAAAATCCAACTATCTTTCATAGGGGGTGCTTGAAAGAAATCACTTGTCATGATAACATCAATGCCACCAAAAAAATTGTTTTGAATGTGTTTTATGGACCTTAGCCTATTATCTATAACATTAAATATTTTAGCACCAACAAGTGATATTTTATCTATGACAGCAAGTTGCAATTGTTCATATCAACATGTAAGCCTATTTAATGAATTTGATGAAAAGTTTGGTAAAATATATAAGGATTGTTAGGCAAGTATGTTCAATGTTGAATGTATTGTTAAACCATCAATATTGAAATTAACTTTACATATTGATGCCATAACTAAAGCCTTGGTTTTTGTTAAATCAATAAACACATCTTTATTGCATAATTGGAATAACCCTTCAATTATGAACTTTAATGTAAAAGTTTTACCAGTTCTAGAACCCTTAGTCACAAATAAACATATTGGTGTATTAGGGTACAATTGTTTTTAATGCATAATATCATCAAATATTAATCTTTGGTCTTGATTTAATTATCTAAGTAAACTACAATTTTTAAATTTTTCCGTCATTATGGAATATGATGATTTTGTAAAATTTTCATTTTTTTAAATTTTGATTTTTTGTTTGACCCATTACGTGATTGAATGACAAAATTAGATTGTAAATCATAGTGTTCAATATTAACTATGTTTAGTACATGAATTGTATAATGTTCATCATTTACTTCATTATCTATATCATCAATTCAAATGTTAATTGAATGTAATGGTTTTGATTTTGAATCGAAACATTCATTTTTTATGTATTTGGATATGGCATTTGGTAGTTGAAAATAGATTTAATCTTAGAAATTTCATCATGTTATTGAAAATATCCATCATACCAAGTGACATTAATTCTAAGTTGTAGTTTTTTTGAATTTCAAAACAGTAAATACAATAAAACTTGTTCTCTTAACCAATTTTCAATATATTTATATTTATTATAATTTATAAACCTAATATTTTTGGGTATGCAATGTTTTGAATTTTTTAAATGTTATAAAAAGAACTAAATTTTGCTAATGGCAATGATTCATATTGATTAACATGATTAATATATTTGTATATGATTGATGAACACATTAGATCAGTTGAATTTGGTTCTAATTATTTAATGCAACTTGTGATTTTAACACAAAAGCTATTCTTCAAAAGGAAAAATATTTATGAATTGAAATGTTTGAAATGAATGATATAATGGTAAAGAAAACACAAAATAAGCAACAAGTTGAACAACCATATGTTGGGCATTCAGAAAAACGTTACTTAACTTTTGAATTCTTGAATTTGCATTTATATTATTTGTGATGCATTTTTTAATGATAGAATGTAATTATGATGTTATTGATTTATCTATTTTTATCATATATGATGCGCAATATGTTACAACTACATATGGGTCCAAGATAAATTGAATATATGTATTTATCAACCACAAATAACCAACACGTATATTAAATGCAATAATTTTTATGTTTTTAGGAATTTTTTTCAAGAAAATGTGCAGCTTTGTTAATTTACTTTTCAAACTTAGTATATATATGTATTTTCATCAGGGTTTAAGGAATTTAAATATTAAAATGATATATCATCATTTTATTTTAAATCTTTTAAAAAATGAATTATTATTTTTGCTTGTGTATGGAGGTATTGTTGTGAAAATGGATAATTCCCATTCGTTTGAATAAGATGTAAAATTTTTGTTTCATGCATAAAAGGTGATGGGTAATGAAATGTATAAACAAACATGGTTTTTTTTTTTACATGTACATGTGTGTTGATGTTGTTGTGAATTTTGTTATGGGTTTGGTAACAATGATAAATCATAAAAAATATACATGTTTACAAACCGTTCAATTTTTTCATTTGTGTGTACTCCATACATAGGTGCATTTTTTTATCCATAAAAGTTCATGGTCATGTTTGTTCCCACAATTTTGGAATTAAGTGACAAATTTTTTTAGAAATACACCCAAAAAGATAATTATCTTTTGCGATAAGTTTACAGAAACAAAATGTTTTGTGATTATAATATTTTGCACATGTGATAGGGTCAATTTGTATCACTTCTTCTACTTCATTTAGGAAATTTAATCTTGAAGCATGTAATGTGTGTAAAACTTTAATGAGAGGATTCCATAATCTTTTAGCAGATGTAAAAATGACAAAAAATGTTGGAAGATCAAGTTATCAAATCATTACAAACATTTTTTATAGAAATAATTAGATGAATTATGCAGACCTTCCAAATCACAATAACTTAAATATGATTTGAAAATAATATTTAAATTTGGTTTATCATGTACTTAATAAACTTTTAAAGTTTTACCACATAGTTTTCCTTTTTGTATTTGCACCCAACCACAACCTATGACTTTAACAACTTAAAAAAAAAGTTTAAAATATTTGTGAAAATTCCCCAAATTTATGAAGTAATTCCCATTGAGTTATTTTTTGATATGAAAAACCTTCAAAAAATTGTTGAGGTTGCCCATAAAATAATGTTGGAAAATTTAGTTCATTTATATGTTTATCTTTAAATGAACCTAAAGGGTGAAATTTTTGACTTGGGGCAATAAAATATATGTTATTTTCACATTCCATTATTTTTGGAACATTTAAAAAACTATGATCATTCTCCATCTACAATCAACAATTTTTGTTTTGTTTTGTTAATTTGTTATTCCCCTTACATCAATGACAATGACAACAATAGTTATAAGCTTCAAATGTTTAATAGAATTTTGGAATTCTTTAATCGAATTCATGTGGAAAAACATGGGAACCAACTCGAGCTAAATTATAAGAATTGATGACATAATGGTTGTTGATTCAACTATTATGACAACATGCATACCCTTTTATCAAAACCCCTTTTTGACTTTCATTCAATGCATAAAAAATTCACCTTCACATACATGTTTTTTTGCAAATGTTATTCATGTATATTTATATGAGGCGATTTCACCCTTAAGGTGATTGTGGTCAAAGCTGCCCTACCCAACAAATCACAATGCAAATATGCATAACTTGGATCTTCCATGCTCTTATTTGTAATTGATCAAAGGTGTCATACCTATTGAGCATCTTTGCCTCAAATGCAACATCTCTAATTCCAAAATCCAAATCATCCATCACAACAACTATTATAACTTCCTTCATTGGAATAATAGCCATTGTGCCAAAAAAAAAAAACTTACCAAAATGAATTTAACAATAAGAAAATGAAGTAGCACATGAAAAAATTAATGGTTGCAAAAACACATACTTGACAAAACATATAATTGCAGAATATCACACTTGCAAAAGAAATTTAAAAAATAGTTAACAAATGGTGAAAGCTCAAACCAAACACATTATTTTTGTTGTGAAAAAGAAAGACAATAAACATACAAAGTTATATTTGTATGAAACAAAACCTAACTTAAACCCTAAACTTAACTTTAAACCTAACCCTAAACCTTTTTTATTTTATATTGGCTTTAAGTTTTTTTGACTTTGGTAGATTCCAGCTTAACAATAAAAGGAAATATCCATGGTTTGGTGGTTAAATTATTATCTAATAAAAAAATAAAATTCAATACCCTTGGCATCTTATGAATTTAATTATGAACTTTTAATAGCTTTAACTATGGTAGATATATTCCATTAATCATGGATATTTGTCGTAACCTTAACCTTGGGCTCACGACTAAGGCAAGGGCTTGTGAAGGTGCGGGTCAAGAGTGAAGCTCCAATAGTCACATTTCATGCTCCCAAGAATGTGGGAAAATGTGAAGGAATGAACCTGCACACTCCAAAATGAGCTCCCACTTTGGGAGTTAGAGTCCCAATGGATTCTTGAATTTTTAAAGATCGATTGCAAGGGTCAAAACTCATTGGATTGAAGAGTTTTTTATATCATTGAAAAGAGATTGAAACACAGAGATATAAAATGGGCTCGTATGACCCATTTGGGTACTTAAAACACAAAGTTATGGCCAAAAGAAGGGCCAGGAGTCAAATTGACAATTTGACTTCCAACCACAAAAAGTCTGAAAAATCGCGTTAATTCCTTTGTGTGTAGTTGGTGTGGGACATATTCTTGGAAAGCTCTCAACAAAGGCTATAACTTTTCTTTCGACCTCACCTCAATCGAAGGTCTGCACATAAGTTATGGGCCCCCAAAGTTGCAAGAGTCCCAATTTCGGGAATTTCGAGATTCCTAACTCCCAGGACAAAATGACATTTGGGTATTGACCCGGTGGGCAGGCACAAATAATACTCTAAGGGGGGAGGTGATAGCTTCCCCCAAGTCCGGGTCGTGGCAAGTCTTGTGAGTCTGTGTTTGTTCGTGGTTCGTCCATGCACCAAAAGTGTTCAGATTAGGCACTAAACAATTTGTTTGGTTTGTGGAGGTCCATGTGAATAAGTGAACCGCTTGTTGCTTATCCTAATCCCATCCCACAGCTCCAGCACGCCTTTCTAACCCCGATGTGTTGTAAGCCAAGGATTGCACCCCAACTCTTTCTTCTTCGTTGTCTTCACCTTTGGATTCGTAGTTGAGTCCATCAAGGAGCTTGGGGGTGTGTCAATATTGATGAACCATGGTTTAACAATTAAATTATGATCTATTAATGAACATAACATCAATATCTTTAGCATCTTATGAATTTTAACTATGCACCTCATGCTTACACTTAAACCTTAAATATCTCAACCTAAAAAATTTGAAAATTATTAATACATAAACATTAATTTTTTTCCATTATTTAACCATTATTTTCATTTTCATTCAAATAAATTATTATTATTTGTTAAACATAATTTTTTTTTATGATGTACATAAAAATATTTAAACACACAAAAAGTCAAAATTGATTTTTACCCTTTTTTGGTTCAATGTATTAAATTTTGGTTTCAAACGAAATAATTTTTGTTCTTTTTGTTGAAGTTTCAAAATTAATTTTTTTTTATGAAAAATTTCCATTCCCAAAAAATATATATTAATTTTCAGAAAATATTTTATTGAGAATTTTTTTCATTAAGTCACCATGTCACAAGAGACAAAAATAAGAGGGGGGGAGGAAACCCCCAACCCTTTCTCCAACCACCCCATCCCACACCACCAAAAAAATAATTCCTTGGAAAATTTAAAAAATCCCACTTTCCTACCTTGAGAATCAACCAAACTTCTCCCGCTTGTGCCACCAAAGAAACAAACCCTTGGGTTAGTCCCCATCCCGAATAAAATTCATTTATCCCATTCCCTTAAAAAAGAACTCCTTTGGAAAGGGTTGGAATTGATCAATCCTCCCTTCTTCACCCAAAAAAAACCTTTTGGAAAAGAAAAAAAAAATCCTAACCCCTTGTCCCATTTTCTTAAAACTCCATTTACTTGTAATTCTTTCAATCTAATTGAATTATTCATTCCTTATACCTATTGAAACCCCATAATAAAAAACAAACCCGTGAGAGAAAAATAAATTAAATACCTTAACCTTTTCATTATCCTTAAATTTTCACCTACAAACCCCACTATGCCCCCACCCAACTTTTTGAATTAGTTGTGTTTGCCCCATGCATGCTTAGTAAAACCTAAAATCATACATGCATGTCTACTATCTTAAGGCAATAATAAATTTTTATAACATAAAAGCCAACAACAATACATATATATTTTAATCAATTAAAAATTAATTTCATTGTGATTTTTGCTATTAAATCTTCATCAAGGCCTTATTGAAGTTTTTAAAATAACATCAAAGTAATTAAAAACATTTATATTTCAAAAACGAATTTTACATTAAATTTATATTTATTTTAAAATTGACATGTTTTATTTTAATTAATTCTTGCATAATATTTCAAATCTCATTTAAATAATATTCAAAGGAATTGAATCAAATTCTTTATATGTTTATCAAACAAATTTCATTTAAAAAATTAATTATATGAATTGTTTTTTACATTTCATAGTGATATGAAACCTTGCAATACAAACAAAAAGTGACAATCCAATAATAATAATGATAAAGAAACATGATTCAATTAGTAACCCAACATTCATATGTCGAGAAAAAATCCAACAAGTAGATGGGTAGACTTCAAAACAACCCATCAATTGGATGGGTGCACCCAAAATCTACACAAGGGGGTCCATTAACTTGGGCCAATAAAAAACTTACACGTAAACCTATAACCTTATCCATTCATCCAAATTTTTGACCCCTATACCCGCTTAGAAGGCGTTCCCCCAATGCCTCTGTAGGATAGAACCAACAAATTGTTTTTGCACAAGTTGAAAAAAAATCATTTTAATGAAGACTAAAGGTAACCAACACATATATAAATTTGATTTGCTAAGGTGTCAAGTGGAAGAAAAAATCATTGATGAATCATAATCATGTGAAAGAACAATGGAACTTGCAATTCACACCCAAAAACACCTTATATTTGTACCAAGAGCAACAAATACTCAAAGAAAAATGCATATGAATATCAACCAAGGTAATTAAATGAAATGTTGCTATGAGTTGGATCAAGGTAAAAACTTTACACATAGTGCGCCAATTCAATTTTAAACACAATATCATTAGTAGTTAAGATTTGATTACTCGGGTGTTTTCATATCCATGTTGATAATCAAGTTGGTATCATAATACTTTGGCAACTTTGGCACAACTTTAGATTATTTTTAATTTTGTTAAAATTTTCTAAAAAATTAGTTTATTAAACCAAATAATTCAAAATTTATGGTAAGATTTGAACCTTGGCCTTTCACACTTTAATACAAGTTCATGAGGACAATCCAATTAGGAAGACAGTTGGAAACTTTTGGTAGTGGAGGCAGTTTTATTATATTTAATTTGTACATCAAAATCTTCAAAATCAAATTAAGTTGTCGAATTAAAATTCTCAAAATATATTAATTGTTTAAGAATTATTAATAAACTTGCCAAGGTATTATGGTACTTACCTTCAAGTTATATATTAGTCCAACATTGATATTTTCCTACCTTGTCTATCTTAAAGGAATAGAACCCTAGTCATTATGGACCATGTCGTTTGCATTCGGAAAGTATACATCAAGTTCCAACAACAAAATAAACGAAGGTTAAAACATATCATATGAAAATTTGTATCAATGAAGGTAAAAAAAAACATGAAATTTAAGATAATCAAAATCAAGAATCATATTCAAGTTATTTTAAACATCTACTTCACAAAATTTTCATACAATTTTAGGTGATTTTAAAAAAAAGGTGTACTAAAATCTTGTCACAACATCACCTTTTTCTGTTGTTCCCAATATGTTAAAACAACCCTCAAAGCAAAAGGATAAAAAAAAGAAACATGTTTAAACCTTTTTGATAATTACGTAACTGGTGGAAATTGGGCAATTTTCTTTATTTGGGCAAAAGTTTAGGTAGACAAGGTACAAATTTTAGGCATGGGGCAATTTGTAAAATAACTAATTGTGAGCAATTGGAAGAGCTTTGGGCAATCCACAAGATGACTTGTGGACTTGGCAAGTTGACAACAATACTTTCTTTTGGGGTGAAAATTTGCCAAAAGGCAATACTAAATCATTTTTTCAACAAAAAAATCATTTAAAAAAAATTGACAAAATTTCGCCTATTTTTCTTAAATTGTTTTAGGGGAGAGAAATTTAAACCTTCTTCTTTGTAAGGTCCCCAAATGGTTCATAGCCATTCATGGTCTGGTAGGGGCAAATTATGGAGTGGAGACCTGGACTTGCTCATTGTGCAGCAACTTTTGAACTGGTTGGTTGATGCTACTAGATATCATATGTTTGTCTCAAAGATTAAGCCATATGAGTGTAAGTAAAATATATTTTGCACTATGAAACCGCAAATGGCTCATTAAATTAGGTTCATTAAATCAATTATAGTTTTGTTTGATGGACTAGCCTTGCAACTCAGATAACTATAGTAATTCTCGATACATGCATGTACCCACTTCCAACCCCATAAGGTGAAGGGACATACTTATTAGATAAAAGGCCAACTAGAGGTCAATTGGTATTGCAAGTGAACCATGATAACTTTGTCAAATCACATGGCATTGGTCCTGGCCATGTTTCATGGCAACTTTTGCTCTATCAACTTTGAAGTGTAGGATAAAGGCCACAATGGAGAAGTAGGGTTCAATTCCAAAAGATGATGTAGACTTGGCGAATTGGAGAGGTGGATATAGACTTGGGCAATTGGCAAAGTGAACTTGACAAATGGGAAAAATCAAAAGATGAACCTCAAATTTATTTGGTTGCATGGGGAAATCAATATGTGTCCTTGTGTCTCTACTCAATGGAAGAAGTTCTAGTAGTTTCAAGATGATAAATACTGGAGGTTTCTGATGTCACTTTTGAGCAAAGGCTTTTGTGGGGGGTTTCCCCCCACCCCCAGCTCTGTTTGTGCTAGATCTGCCTGCAACAATCTGCATTGACAAGCTTCAAGATGTTACGAGTATTGCTTTTGTTGAGCTGTTGTTCCATTATTTCGTTCCTGCAAGATGTGCAATTTCACTCAAGAGCAGCAGCAGCCATCATCTTTGATCGATGGATGGTTCAGTGTATTGGACAAAGTCAGATTTCACCAGAGGACTTGTTAGGGGCTGTGTCATCTTATGGTTTTGACATTGGTTTTTATGCTTTGGACCTTATTTAGACTAAGTCTTTTGCTAGGGTAATGTCAATCTCAATCTACATAATACTGAACTGGTTAGAGCTCAAGGTGGGTGCTTGCAAGATGTGTCACTTGGTTCCAAATCGAAGGCCATCACAGGCTGTGAGGAATGGAGATAGTTTTCCAGACTCAATAACAAGACTTCATGGCTGATAAAAGTTTGAGGGGAGTGGGAGGGAACAGTATTTGGAGGCGGTCACTTGATTTGCTACATGGCATGTGTGACAGCAGCAATGCAAAGGATATTGTGAACTTGAACTCTTGCAGGTTTCCGGACTTGTTCCTAATCAAGATCTATTGGTGATGTATGCAAATGCAGCAATATATTGGGGGATTTGTTCTTTCTTTACTGATTTTCTTCTTTGGGATATATATTGCAGTATCTGACTATAGCAGGCTTTCACATTCATGAGAAGCTTGTGTTGCATAAATCTTGCAAATCTTTCAATTCTCCCAAGAATGGATGTGATGTGTATGCATGATGCAGCCCATTGGGAGTATTGCTCAGTGAGTGATTTTGTTACACTACACTGGTGAGCACTTTGTTGGTCCACCCACAAAGCTTCAAGATGCAGTAAGCTATTCTGGTGTTTCACACTCCCTGCCTGATCCGCTGGCTCTTGAGCTGGTTTTAGCTCTTATAAAATACTTCTTCAGACATCATCGATATATGGATTGTTGTTGAGACAGAAGAGATACAGGCTTATATGGACGATTCCTCGTTTTCCATCATAAGCTTTGAATTTCACAGAGTGGACGACAGCCCAATTTTTGGGTGGTGGCAGATTTGATGACAAACACCAGCATTTGTGTCTTTGCAGGATCTGAATGCAAATAACCTTGTAGCAGCAACGACTTTGGGATGGCACATGCTGGAATGCATGATATTCTAAAACTCAAAAACATTGTTTAATTGACATCAAGTTGATGGACTTTTGGGTTATATTGTGTTACTAATAAGTTCAATGGAAATTTAATTGGATTTTATTTAAGAACTTGAGAACAAAGTCTTGGTTTAGGGTTTAGGGCTGTGTATTTGCAAGAAACCTTAGGCTATTTGATCGAGCTTTGTGTTTTTCAATTGAGCCATCAATCTTAAGTTTTGTTTTCAAATACCCACATTGAACTGATAAGACTTTTGTATGGTGGAAGAAGTGTTGTCAATCAACTCCGATTTTATGGACTTCTTCTTTCACAGAATTTAAGTAAATTATCATTTGATTGTTGTTTGCCATTCTTTTACAATAAGAAGTTGTGCATGACATGCCTTAGAGCTTCTTGAAATTGTGTTGCATTAGGAGGTTTTTGAATTGATCTGAACAAAGTTTGCTTGATGATTTGGGGTTGGTGATGACAATGGATTGATCTCTTGAAATTTTCTTACTTTGTTGGTTTGCCTTTTGCATAGATTCAAATCAATCTTTTGAGGCTATTGAATATTTCTTTTAGGTCTTGAAGTAATAATAAGTATTGGGTGGAGGAATTATGTAATGCAAACTTTTGTGTTCAAAATTGTAAATTGTGCAAATGCTTTCAACAAGGTCATTATGAAAAGGTGAACCTTATGATTTCTCCTACCGCACTTTTGATTTATTTTGTTACAATTTGTTGAATACTTGGTGATTTTGCATGGGTTTTGCACATGGTTTAAAAAAATCCAAATCATTATTATTTAAACAAAACTAGTTTTGAAAATTTATTCTTTCAAAAAAAACTAATTCACTTTATTACCAACTTTTCCATAATTGGAGTGCCATTCTACTTTATGGGCAAATTCATGGGTTTGATTATATTCATAAGTTCCCATATTTTCCAATGAAATCGAAATACAATCCCAAAGTTTAAATACTTATGTGCACCCCTTGAAAATTTGAAAAAACAAAAAGAGTTCTTTGCACCACACTTAGTCAAATGCAAAGTGCATGTCACATTGTGGCTTTCACAATACGAAAAGATAGCAAACCTAAAGAGTAGGACTCCCGTCACACCATTCTTACACCATTCTTACTCAATTGCAAAGTAATGTCCTTGTTAGATCGACAAGTTTGCAACATAAAAAGGTAGTCAACTTAGCAATTGAGTCACCTTCACAAGTTGTATAATTTTTTTGTGAAATTGGCAAACCCTAGACCTCAAGTTGTTTTCACAATCTAAAGAAAATAATAATAAAACACTTTCACACCTATTGAAGAACAATACACAATCACACCGAATTCTTGGGAGGCAAAGTTGGGACCATCGTCTGGGGACCCAATATTGCATGGAATGCATTGCAATGGGAAGTGGCCCTACATTCTAAGTAGTGGTTGGCACCAAGATGACTTGTTTGGGTGGCGTAGTTGAAGTTTTGAAGTTTGGAATTTTTCAATGGAAGAGGTTTCAACGATAAACCAATAAGAAATTGGCACATTAGCTAATGGGATATAAAATCTGAAGATTCCGTGACATTTTTTTTTACCCCCCTCTTTGTTCCAAATATGAAGAAAAATGGGTACAACACACAACAACAAAATAAAGATGGCCACACTAACAACAAAAAATCTCTTAACTTTGCAAATCCAAATTGATATCACCAATAGATGATAATATGTAATTGTGTTAACCTCTCTTGGATTAGCATAATATAATTAGCAAATCATCAAACTAATCATCATCCATGCAATTTTGGTTTTTCCGTAAAAACAGAGGGAAAAAAAGGGGGGATTAAAAAAAAGAGATTAAGTAGGCACAACATAATTTTCTGGAGGAAACGTGAAACCTTGAAACTTGGGGATTCTAAAACTGGATAGAGAATTTATTTAATAATTAAATAATTATTAACTACCCAAAACTCTTAGAAACTCTTAGAAAAATGAAGATGTATGTACAAGAAAGAAGGATGGGTTTAGGTTTACATGGTTTAGTATTACTACCTACTTCTCTACTAGATAAGTAGACATAAAGATGCTTTGGTAAGTAGGCATAGGGTCCTCCCATTTCGAAAGGAGTACTCATAGGCAAGAGATTTAAGTTGATAAAAAATTTCGGATGAAATTTTGCCATTTTTAGTGAAAAAAAAATTGTCAAAAATCATCACAATTGGCAACTATATGAAAAGGTGCTTAAATATTTTATTTTCATATTTTGAATATCACCAAATTTGGCCAAATGTCCTTATGGGGACTATCATCATTTGAGCAACATCACAAAATTGTGGGGGAAAAAAAAAAAAAACCGTTTATCCCACCCACTCTTTAATATACTTTGCTAGGAGGGGATATTATTCATGGATATAATGTGCTTTCTAAATACAACAAGAAATTTCTCCAAGTGCTTTATGTGTAGGGTAAAAAAAAGCTTGTTGACCACATGCTTTACCAAAAAATCAGGGCTCACATGAGCAACAAAAAGTTGAGTAAAAGCCCTTGTTGGCCAAGGAAGAGCTGAAGGCAAGCAAGCAAGCCCAATTCCAATAAATCACTAGGCCAAGAAGGGCTTTACCGAGCATAAAGACTTATGCCAATTCTCTTCTAGTTTTAAAAAAATTCCCATGATACCTGGAAGACACCCAACGGGTATCATCAAGAAGGAGGGACAAAACAAAAAAAACATTCATAACAAACCAAAACAAACCAAAGCAAAACATTTCAAAAAATGAAAAAACCCACATATAACATAAGCATGCATAATGATGTTTTTGGAAATGCCCACCTTTTGCAAAGGAAAAAAATTCAGCCATGCCCACCAACTACACTATGAAAATCAACACAAGTCAGGTCAATTTTGTTTAGAAAAACAAAATTGAAGTGTAGTTGTGTAGTTGTGTGTGTGTGAGAGAGAAAGAGTTGTGTGTGTGAGAGAGAGAAAGAGAGAGAGAGAGAGAGAGAGAGAGAGATAGTGTGAGTGTGAGTGTGTGTGTTTGTGCATAATTTGGTTGTGACTAGAAAGCAAAAAAGAAGAAAAAGAAAAGAAAAGAGAAGAGGGGCTGAGTCAGTCAGTTGAAGGAATAAAGGCAGTTGTGTTGGGGGTGGAGAGAGAGAGAGGGAGACGGGGCAAGGGAGGAGTGGATGGGTGGTAGGGCCTCCTTCTCTTCCTTCTCCTCCTCCTCCTACTCCATTGCATGCAAAAAAGAAGTGTTTGTTGTCTTTGATTCCTAATGAAAACAAAAGAACAACCATGGCCCCACATACCCCCCACCAAGCTTTGCTTTGCTTTTGCTTTTGTTTTGCTTTTGTTTTGTTTTGTTTTGTTTCCCCACACAAGAACAACATCTCTCTCAGAGAGGATTTGATTTAGTTAAGTGGGGTTTTGTGTTGGGTGAGTCAAAAGCAAACACAAGAAGGGAAAAGTAGGGTGGATTGCTAGACAAATTTGTTTTTTTTTGAGATGGTGGTGGAATTTTTTTGGGTACTCAAATCTCCTGGAACAGCAACAACCAGCAAGTAGCAAACTACTTTGAAAGAAAGAAAGAAAGAATTGCTTTCAAGTTTCTTGTTGTAGGTCATGGGTGGTGGTGGTGGTGATGATAGTTGCTCTTCATCAATGAGGAATTGGGTGGTTGTTTGTGTATGAAAATCCAGGCCAAAATCGAAACCAGCAACAGAAAGTTAGCAACTTGCAAAAACAAGACCCTGTGTCTTCTTAGCGTTGTTGGAAGTTTAGTAAGATTTTGGATTCTTGAATGAAATCTCTGGCCGTGGTACATACATACATGCATGCATGCATGCATCAAAAACTTTGTGTCAGAATTTTTGTGGGTGGGTTTTGTTTTTGAGAGTTGAGCACTTCTCTCTCTCGCCACAATTTTGGTTACTAGAATGTATTCGTGTAGACACAATTGTTGAGAATTTGAGTGCAATTGTTTGCCTAAAATAATGCAAAGACGAGTTCCAAAAGGATGTTATGATTTCTGTTGGATCTATCTCAAATTTTGTTGTTGTGTCTTTGATTTTGCTTTTGGATTCCTTGTTTTAGTTTGTGTGCATGTGTTTTTCATTGTGATGATTTTACACTTGCTTGGCTCTTAGAGAATTGGTTATGGTTACTATCTAGTGCAATGGCCTCAAGAGTTTGCTTTCTTTGATGGCCAAAGTTTTTTTTTTTTTTTTTGTGTTTTTTTGGTTGCTTCTTTTGGTTTTCATTGTGTGTTGAATCTTGCTGCTGGAATTGGGATCAGTTACTGTCCCTATCAAGCAAGAAGCACACTTGAAATGTTTTTTGCAGTCTTTTGCAGTTGAAAGAATTTTTTCTTGCAAGACATGCTTCTTTTGTTTATAAGAAGAAGTAGAATTACTTGTGCATCAAGTTGTTCCCGGTATGCATGCATGTTGGGATGCTAATTTCAAGTCGAGAATTTTGTTTTGAAATGTACAAATGTGCAATCTTTCAAAGCACATTGGATTGGACAATGTTGTGCAATTGGGTAGCTTTGTGATGGAAACTATGTGGATTTGTGATGTATGTTCTGGATTTGTGTGTCTTGTGGGTTGCAGTGGGAAATTTGACAACTGAGAGAGTGGTGATGGGATGATGGCTGTGTGTGTGTGCAGAGAGAGTGCGGTGACAACAGTTGTTGTTGTTGTCTATGGGGTGGTTGCGCTCCCTTGTGTGCTTCTTATCAAACTCCAGGAGGCTCACAGAAGAGGAGGAGGAGGAGGAGCCTGGAAACGGTGGTGCTGCAATGGCACCCATTACAAGATCCCAATGCAAAATCTCAAGGCTTGTTGATTTGAACACTTTGGATGCCAAATTCAGCAATACCACCAGACCTTTTCTTTTGAGAAGCAGCAAACGTCAGCGGATCAAGGAAGAGGCCCTGACAGAATATGACATTGGTAAGAAGTGTGTTGTAACTTGGAAGAAAAACAAACCAAATGGGTGGCCTTTGGACAAACAAGCTGCATTGTTGTTCAAGGCTTTTTTTGCAAATGTTTGAAAATAGTGGCACGATGGATCCATAGACCACCTCTCTTACTCACACAATTTTTTTCCCCCACAGATCATGTTGAAGAGTCGCGATCAACAGCTGCTGATGCAGATGCTGAAGCATTGACAGTTCCATCACCATCACCTTCCAAATGCGAGCGTATCATCAGTAGTCCTGGTAGAAAGAAAAAAAAACTACTATCAATCTCAATATGTTTTTTCTTTCCATGCAATGCACATTCAAATCTCCTCCATTCTTCAAGTAAAAATGCCTCTCAAAGGAGCTACTACTATATTCTCAACTCAGTGACAATGGGTTTGCTTCTTTCTTCATTCAGGGAGCTTTGAGGAGGACTGTGGGCTATGCAAAAATTCAACTTCTAAGGATTTGTTTCTCACCAGCTGCCAGCATCGCTTTTGTTGCGGTTGTATCAAAGAGCATGTGCACACCATCATCCAGACACAAATGGCACTCACAAATCCTACTTTTGCAAATCTTGCTCCCTGTGCACAGTGTCCAATTTCCAGGTACCTACCCTTCAATCACAGCAGAATCTTTTACTGTGTTGAAATGTTGGTATAACATTGAAAATTCCATTCCATTGCATTTTGCAAAACTTTGCAAAACTAACTTAAAGTATTATTGACTTTGGACTTCTGAGACCATGTCAGATTGGATCCAGTTCTTGCCACCACCCCTCTGACAAGTTTCAATTTTTTTGGACTTGGGGTTTTAGTTGCAAGGAGGAGCTGAGTAGGAGTGAGGTGATGGAGCTCCTTGGGCACCAAATGTTGCAGGATTATGAGAGATGGCTGTTATCAGCCTATTGTGAGCTATTTGGGTCTCTTATTATAGGCCAAGGATTAGAGAAACCCACACCACTCAAGCTTTGTTTGAGCTCACTATGTGACCCAAGAAAACCAACCATGGTTCTTTCCACCAGTTTCCCAGATCTCTGCCCACTCAAAGGTATGTACATACATGGGTCGATGACTCTAGACTTCTAATGATTGTGAATTTATTAAGAGAGTAGGAAAAATTCTGCAAAACATCCCTCCAGCTTCTCTTTTGATTTTTCTCAAATGGGTTTTGGTTGTTTTTTGTGCAATGCATCATGGTCTTGAGGGATCGAACATAGAGATTTTTTTTGTTGAAGAAATCTTCATGTGTGAATCTCCTTTGCCCAGTGAGTGCAGAAGAGAAGACTTTGGAAGGGAGTAATGAGGTACAGTTTTGGTTGTGCACATCTTGTGATGCTGCATGGTGTGCATTCTGTGGAGTTCAATTGCCTGCAACAACGATCCAACAAAGTAAGCTCGGGGGCAAGGACTCTCCTCACCGAATGTATCATGCAGATTGTTCTGGAAGACAAAAGTTTCTACTATACAAATTCATGTTGGAGCTCGAAGATGCTCGTAAAATCTACACTCAAGGCCGCCAAGTATGATGACGATACATAATCATGTCCAATCTTTTTGTTGGCTCAAATGCCCATCTTTGGACATTGTGAAAAGCTCTAAAAAAAATTCACTAATTGGTTTTTAAAAAATAGCAAAGCTCAGCACATTTTGTTGCACATGACATATGTAGAACATGCACACTAAGATATTATACTTCAAACTTATATATTTGTCCTTGTAACTGAGTATTAATTGCAGGTAAATCCAGACCGCAAGATACCACAGAAGAGAGGTAGAATTACCATTTGGGCAGATGGCACAGGTAATTTTATTTTATTTTTCAACATCTGAAAAAGGTCCAAAACCATTCCTTTTATGGTATAAGTACTGTACATACTTTGAGTACATGTCGAACTTCTTCATAAGTTTTGACATCCAAATGTTTCTAAATCTGCAATTTGCCTCAAAACGTAGCTGAATTTAACTTAGTTGGAAAACTTTGAAATTTTGCAGGTTATGGAGGCGACTACAAAGAGAATAGGACACAGACAGAAAACATGCAAGCAGCAGCCAAGAGAAAGGAAGCAGAAATTGATTCCAAAGTTGCAAATGCATTTGAGTTTTTGACCTGTGTATTATTAAACAGTCACAGAGGAGTGGTTGAAGGAAGGGATGATGATGGTGGTGATTATGATGATGCCACCGCATGTTCTTCTGCGATTACAACAGGAACTTATGCTCTTCTTGGGTGGGGTAATACTCTACAACAATTATTGCAGCAACTTGCCACCAATGACTCCATGCTTGACATCTCCGAAAGAAGCAATCTTTACCTAAAAATGGTACAATTTTTTCATCTCCAATCAAAATTATGGTTTTGATCGTGATCATCATGGATTTGCACAGAATTGGGCCATTTTTTTGAATACCCATCACTTCATACGCTTTGTTTAAATTGTTGGCCCAATAGTGTTTTTTTGTCTCTTGAGCTCCATTGCAGGTGGCACTATTGAAAGCTATCAAGACACACAAAGAGCTTTTTCCAATTTTAACAGGCTGCACCACCGCATCCTCCTACAAGGTGGTTACAGAAGTGGTGGGCAAACATGTGACAACGGTCTTGCAAAGAAGCAGCACAAGTATGGTAGAAAACTCACCTGATGCAACAAAGGGTGCTTTTGTTGAGGTTGACAAGGACTACACTGTGATGAAAAAGATGGAAAATATATATAAACAAGCTAAGGTTAGTTGAAAAAACTCAAAACCCGACCCATCATTATTCCTTTGATGTGTAGTACAAAATTCAATGTCAAGATCTAAATTGTTGCATGTATGATTATTATTATTATGATCATTATTGTTTCCAAGTTCCAACCCAATTTACCAATTTCATTTGAACTGTAGTCAAAACCTTGTGTTGCTCTAGGTTATGTTGCAGCGATTTCAAAGCAGTGGGATGACAGATCAAGCAACTGCAACTGACATCAGTCTTGCAAAGCAGTTGTGTTTGTGCTATGAATCAATGCAAGAGTATGTAACAAAACATGGTAATCCTATGTCTGAGATGGTGGCACCAGAGATTATGGTTCAACCTCCACATCATGATGAGTTGGTTGAAGCTGTGACACTGCAATCAAGTCTGAAGAAAAAGAAGAATCTGGAAGCTGCTGCTGCTGCTACACATGATGAGAAGAACATCAACAACAAAACCAAGCCAGGCCCAACAAACTATAAAGAGAAACTTCGGCCTCTACAATTCAAACAAATGTCGATGGTTGATGAAAAGGCAGGGACGTATTTTCATCATTACAAGGATCACATCCTAGGCAAGGTATCAGGTTCCTCTTGCATTGACAAAAGAGGGGTTCATAACCAGAAGCGCATGCTGCATTTATCCAAAGAGATTGCTTCCCTCGCAACAACATTGCCATTGGAATGGGAATCCAGCATTCATCTATGTGTTGATGATCAACGAATTGATGTTTTGCGAGCCTTGATTATTGGCCCAAATGGTACCCCTTATCAAAATGGCATTTTCCTCTTTGACATCTTTCTTCCTCCTGGTATGTGATTTTAGGCCCCTCCTCCTCCTCCTCCTCCATCTTTTTCTCTCTATATTGCACAGATGGTAAATGGGTCTTCATCTTTTTTTCTCTATATTGAACAACAGATAAATGGGTCTTTGTCTTTTTCGCTCTATATTGCACGACAGGTAAATGGGTCTTCATCTTTTTCTCTCTATATTGCACAACAGGTAAATGGGTCTTCGTCTTTTTCTCTCCATATTGCACAACAGGTAAATGGGTCTTTTGCCTCTCTATATTGTGCAATAGGTGAATGGGTCTTCATCTTTTTCTCTCTATATTGCACAAAAGGTAAATGGGTGGACCCCTTTTTACTTCACAAGTACTAGATCTAGTAACTATGCAATATCCAATTGAATTTGGTGAACTCAGAATCAAACCCAAATAGAAGACAAATAGTTGCTAGTTTGTTGGCATTCTGAAGCAGGTGAAAAGGATTGGGATTTCCATTTGGTAGAGGGTTTAATCAAAGCTTGTGATTTGTTTTGCATACTATTTTTGCAGATTATCCTCAGATTCCACCATCTGTTCATTTCATGACAACCGGAGGTGGCAAAGTTCGCTTCAATCCAAATCTCTATAGTTCTGGCAAGATCTGTTTGAGCTTGCTGGGTACGTGGAACGGGCCCGGTTGGATTCCTGGCAAGTCCACACTTTTGCAAGTTCTTGTCTCCATCCAATCCCTCATCTTTGTACAAAACCCTTACTACAATGAGCCCGGATTTGAGGCCAAGAAAAGCCCTGCAGCAGAAAAGGAAAACATGCGGCATCGGGAGCACACACTTTCATTTGCTGTGTTGGCACCCTTGCGGAAGCCAGATGTCATGTTTGCTGATGTAATTAGCCAGCATTTCCAGCAGAAGCGGGAGGAGGTAGAACAGCAATGTCACCAATGGTGGGCCAAAGCATCAGATGCCAACACCAAGGATCGAATGGCTAACCTTATGAAGGCCATCAAATCCCAACTCCAAATTCTTTGCTCCTGATGTTGTTGAGGTTTGTTACACATTTGTTGATGATACTTATAACAAGAACACAAATCTTTGCAAATGGAAACATTTTATGTTGCTCACAAAACCTTAGATAAACAATGCAATTTAGCAAACATCAATATCTTGCATAGATTTAGTATTGTAGCTAACTTGTACATTGTGTAAGCCACATCCGAATGATGTGAACAACCCGATCCTTGAAAGATAGAACAAGACTTGTGATCTCATTTCAGTGTTTTTGGTTTTTTTTTCTTGGGGGGTTGAATTTGGTTACTGTAGGTTCCAGCTTTTAAATGGAACTAGCCATCAAGAAAAAAGTTGTACAGATCCTTTCATGTACGTATGGTGTGCGTTTTGATTGAGTTTTTTGAACTTGGCACACAACCATTTTGAACTTGGTTTGGATGTGGGTAAATTCCTATATCCATCCCACACAAAAATGCATCAACAAAACAGTTTCATTTTACATCAAACATAAATGTGATTGCAAAAGCAAAAAAAATTATAGAGTAAAATGATTGATTGTTTTGCCTTTTTTTTTTTTGGTGTGTTTACATGTGTGATTATCATCAGGCTTGGATTCTTGCATTGTGAATGGACTTGATTTTGATTTGTGTGCATCTCTTATTTGTGTGATTTTGTTAGATTTGATATTGTTGGCCGACACTAATTTTATAGTGCACAAAAACCATCAAAATACACAAACCACTTGTTGAAAATCAAGCATGCACAGAGAATGTCAACAAGAAAAACGAATTGGAGAAAATTTGCCAAGATGAAATATTGTTGGCTGAAGGTTGATATTCTTTAGTTCAGCAATCTTTGTGATCTTCTGCATGTTCCATCCCTGCTAAGGTCAAAGTACTTCGTGATCATGGAGATGACTATAACAGAGCCTTAGACATATGTCTTCAAGTGACTGGTAAGCATATGTGAAAGTGGCCAATCCATTTAAGTTTTTCCCACACATACATTTGCATAGAAGGAGAACTGTTTATGTTCTCAAAACCCATAATAACCCAACCCAGTTCTGCTAGGCATCACAAAACCCATGATAGCCAATCCAATTCTCCAAGTCCTTGGAAGAAGACTGGCAATTTTGCCCCACACAATGGCACATATGTGAAAACAAATTTGAGGGCGGCAAGAGAGAGAGAGAGAGAGAGAGAGAGAGAAGCAATGACTTGAATTGGCAATGGTGACCATGATGAAAGAGATCCTGATTTGGCTACAAAAGGAAGAAAAAATGAAAGAAAAGCAAGATGAACAACAAAGAGAAAGAGTCATAAGATTTTTTGATAAAAGCAAATCTATTTAACACACTAAAAAATACAGTATAATTCTGTCTAGATTATTCCAAATTTTTATGCCACCCATTTGATATTTATTCCATTGCTGATGGTCCTATTGCACGCAGAAGGGCAAATATGCCACAGACAAAACCTTTTACATACTTGAGTTCTTGTTCATGAGTTTTGCCTCCACTTCAAAGATGCAGGGAAACTTGGGTAAAGCTTAGCTTACTACTCAAGTCTCTAAACATTTGTCTCCATAAATCAATTGTATTTTGGTGAAGAGGCTTTCAGCTGTCTCAAGCAAGATGCTTCCTGCCAATTGTCCAGGATCTTCCCAACTTACACCTATGGGTTCAGGCATCTCACGTGATGTTCTTCAACTATGGAAAACCCAATGCTGTCATGGGTGTCATCATCGGTGTGAATCATCCATCCGCATGATGTTCTTCAACCATGGAAAACCCAATGCTGTCATGGGTGTGAATCATCCATCCGCATGATGTTCTTCAACTATGGAAAACCCAATGCTGTCCTGGGTGTCATCATCGGTGTGAATCATCCATCCGCATGATGTTCTTCAACTAAGAAAACCCAATGCTGTCATGGGTGGGTGCCATCTGTGTGAACCATTCTGAGTGAATGAGTAACACTGTTCCGGATGTGTTATTGCTGCTATCAAGGAAATTGGGGGCGTGACTCGTCCAGCACAGTTGCAGACAGAATTTGAACTAAAATGCCATTTCACCAGATCACTACTAGATATATGACACAATTTTGAGATATACTACAATGTATACTGCAATTGGCACCACTGCAAATACATGTTGCCAGAACAACAAAGCTGATGCTTCACGCTCAGCGTAGCCACGCAAACGTGTCATTCCCCCTGCCAGAATTGCAGTTGGCATTGTGTGTTGCAGAAGAAGCACAAACATGTACATCTTGTCACCCTCTGGCAGCATGCCAAGTTTGTGTGCAAGGAGGACAACACCAATACCTAATGGTGGCAACACCACCAGGCGTGTGAAAGAGATCCCAACCATTGTTCTTAAGCCAAGGTCAGAGTCTCCAGGTCCTCCTGACAAAGTGCTGCCGAGACCCAGCATCACAGAAGGAACCAAAGCTGCCCCTAGTATTGTGAGACTGTCAGTGAACCAGCTGAGGGGTGCATCATCTCCAAACAGGATTGAGCTTGCATGAGGAAATATTCCTATTGCGATTGCCAAGAGAGATGCAATTATTGGTGGTTGTAACATGTGCTGAATTGGCGTCTTCTCTGCCACAACTCGCATCTTTCGTATCACATGTGGTGCTGCCAGGCAGGGTACCCTGCCCCTTGGACTAATCTCTCCGTTGTGTGTACTGTTCACTGCATGAATGCTCCAAAACATCACAATTGGATTCAAAACAATGCATCCACAAAGGCCACTGCTGATAGTACACAACCCTCTAGCAAGAAAACACTGCAGTAATTCACAGACGCAAGAATCTGACATAACAGTAACAGAAACAGGTGCAAAATTAGTATATGCAAGCGAACACCTGAAACAGGTTGCGATGTCAGAGATGGATATCGGAACATGCGAGCAAGCAATGGCATGCGAGACTCCTCGTTCTGAGCATCTTTGACATCTGGCCACTCCACAGATGTGACAGAAGGCATCAGAGTCACACCACCAATGTCATCACCACCCTCAGGTCCTCCTCCATCTTCTGCATCTACACTATTGTCCGAGACTAGCTCATAGAACTCTTCTGGTGGCTCCAGCATATGATACACAAATGTATACATGATGATCACACTCACCCATTGAGAAAATGAAACATACGCAACTCCCCTGCTGTTGCACCTGATCAATTGCAAACCAAAAAATTCAATTCCCACAAGATGTACAAAAAGAATCAAGATCCCAACCACCAAAAGATTCTTCTTCTTCTGCTCTTGCCAATAATTTCAGGATCAACCTATCAGGAGATTCTTATTCTTTGACTCTTGCCAATTCCAGGATCAAATGTCAAGAGATTCTGATTCTTGTGCCCTTGCAAATTCAGGATCAAAATGTCAAGAGATTCTCATTCTTCTGCTCTTGCAGAAGATTCTCATGACTCTATGCCAAAGAAAGAGTTGCAACAACAACCAAAGATCCATCCAGGTGCAAAGAAGTCAGTCATCTTCTACAGGAAGTCTGAAGCCAAGAGCTCAAAAGGTTGTAAGACTGGACCAAAAAAAACCATAGTACAGCACCAGCAGAACTATGAAACCTTATAAAGAAGAAGAAAGAAAGAAACTAGAAAGCAAGCTTATTTTTGCTGCTGCAGAAAAAAAAACCCACCCCAGGGAAAAAAAAAACTCCCCAAGAATTGGAAAGAGCAGGAAGAAGAAGAAATCCAAAATAAGGAGAAAGAAAGAATGGTGATGGGGAGGATGGGTGTGGGAATTAGGGTTGAAGGAACGAGAGAGACAGAGAGAGAGAGACACAGAGAGAGAGAGAGAGAGAGAGAGAGAGAGAGAGAGAGAGCTAACTTCTTACTTACTTGGGTCCAAAGGGATTGGATTGCCCATGACAGATGGAGCCGATGATGGCGAGAGGGAAGTTGCCAGTGTTGCCGATGCCAGTCATGACGACAGTGAAGCGGAAGAATTGGGGAGGAGGACGACAAATAAGAGCCACCAAGACACCCACAAGACAGCCGATGATGGCACTCAGCATCACATTCACAGGAATGAACCACCAGTCCCACATGTTGGACAGAGTCACGGATTGTCCCAGCTCCGTGAAGATGAGACAGGGGAGAAACAGTGCAAACACCAGCTTGATCAACAGCTTGGAAGCCTCTGGGGTGATGATGCTGATTCTGGGTTGCGCTAGAATACATCCCAATCCACACATGGTCAACACCTTCAGCACTGGTACCACCGAAAGCTCAACCATGTACCAGAAGTCTTCTCCTCCTCCTCCTCCTCCTCCTCCTGCTATTGCTGTCAAATCCATGCTTCTTGCTGCTTGCATCCAAGACTGCATCTCTTCTACCGTGTTCTTCTTCTTGTTCTATTTGCCCTCCAGAGCCAAGCAGACTGTTTTACAAGCCAAAGCACCTTGAAGAGATTCTAGCCTCTATAGGAGGAGCTAAGAAAGACGGACTACAGAGGAAGAAGAAGAAGAAGAAAGCTCATAGCTTAAAACCCTAAAGCTTAGATTCCTTGATACGCATCTATCTATATATATATCTTCTATTCCCCTTGGCTTTCGGAGGTTTTGGATTCCCCCGTTTTGCTTGTGCGCCCATCCAGAGAGCACATTCTACAGTGCAGAAGAGATTTCATTTGTTGATGAGCTTCATCATCGTCATCAGCAGCAGCAGGTGCAAGATCGGGATCCTGGAAGGAACACTAGTGAGGGAATTGGGGTTGTATGGGCGATGGGTGCCTCGAGGGTCTACTACTGCTACAACTACCGTAAGTGGTGTCTTGTTGAGTTGTTGGTGTGTCTTGCTTTTCTGCAAGCTCCGCACTTCGCATGGGTTAGTGGGCACCAGCAGCAGCAGAAGAAGAATGATGACGATGATGCTTTAGCAGCAGCAGCACAAGTCCTGGAGCTCACGGATACTGGCTTGGAAGCAGCTCTCAACCGATATGATTACCTTCTGGTGGACTTCTATGCACCTTGGTGTCAGCACTGCAAAACCCTTGCACCTGAGGTACCTACCTCTCATCATTTTTCTCCTTCTTCTCCTCCTCCTTATTCTCACTGAGTATGTTGGGAATTTCTTGCTGCTTGTGCTTCTTCTTCTTCTGTCTCGTCAATGAGTTTGTTCATGATTTCTTGGTGGGTATGATCTCTATCTCTTGGACTAGGTTCTGACAGAATGGGAACTTTGGGGTGTTGCAAGTGATTGCCAGGGTTTTGTTCTGACTGTCTGTCACTTGTGTCATGTTGCAGTTAGATGTTGCTGCTCCATTGCTAGCAGATGATTCAAAGCCAATTATTGTCGCCAAGATCAATGCAGACAAGTACAGAAACGTTGCTGAAAAATATGATATAAGGTGAGCACTGTAGTTAGCTTGCTTGATCTTCATCTTCTTCTGTTTTGAGCCACTTTTGCTGTGACTTCATATGTTGAAGAGTTTTTCAAATTCTGTGTGTCTCTGTGTGTCTCTGTCTCTCTCTTCATTCTTGTGTGCACAACAAGCTGTGTGCATTGCAGCTTGCAACTCCAGAGTAGGCACAAGAGTTAGGTTTAGGGTTTAATGCTTGTTGCATTTGGGTTGTTTCCTTTCACACAAAGTATGATGTTATCATAATGCATCTGGATGCTTGAAAGAGCATTGTAAAGCTCCAATCTTCCTTCACAGGATTGCAAGAGAGTTAGTATTTGCGGAAGAGCAAGGCTGGTCTAAGAGCAGCAAGCTTTGACACTCACCATACCATGTGCGCGCTTGTGGTTCTTCATGTGTGTCCATCCATCCAGCTTCTTCCCAACGATGAAACTTTTCACCAATGGATATCCTACAGATCAGTATCAGGGTCCTCATCATGCTCATGCACTTGTGTCATATGCAAGACGTCTCACTGCTCCTGCGATCCAGGTATTCCAATCCAAATCAGCTCTCCACAAGTTTATTGAGTCGATGGTGAGCTCCTCTGAGCTACCGCTTTTTGTCGGATTTGAGCTGGAAGTATCCAATTTGGAGAGGTTTGCTCACAAGTTCAGAAGCAAGGCTTGGTTTGCAGCAGTAGTGGGAGAATATTCAGAGAAGGCAATGGCAGATTTCAGTTTCAGCAAAATACCAGCACTTGTTGTGTTGCACGGACAACAGTATGAGGAGATTCAGGATGTCTTCTATGGACCTTTTCAAGGTAATCAATCACAACAAGCTCTTTGAATACCTACTGGAGTTTCTCAATGAATGCATGCATGTTCCTGTGAAATTCTACAAGCATTTTCTGGAACATGATCTCTCAGCTTCATAGCGTAATATATGTATATTTATATATGTCTGTTGTTTTGCAGGCCATGACTTTGAGGATTTTGTGAAGCAAAATTTGCTGATGCTGGTGACACCATTGAATGCTGATAATCTCAACATTTTCAAAGAGGATGGACGACCGAATGTGGTGGCTGTTCTTGAGAATGACACAACACCCAAGTCTAAGGCCTTGATTGAGAAGATGAAGGCGGCTGCCCCTGCCAATCGTGCATTTGTATTCTCTTATGTGGTGGCCTCAGAGTGGCCAAAGTTTGTTCGTCCTTTTAAGCTTGGGAAGAAGCCGAAGTTGCCAACGATAGTGATCTGGGATGATAATTATTACTCCAAAGTAAAGTTGTGATGCTCCTTGTGCTCCTCATGTTAACTTTTGTGTATGCTGCCATTGGATGCTTATGCCAGCGAGCCAGCATCAGAAGAAGAGTTTATTGAGAGCTCCAATTTGCATGGGAGAAACACTAATGGGCTGCTGTTGGTTTCTTTTTTGCCATGTGCAGAGCTCCAATGCAGAGGCGTTTACAGGAGATATAGTGGAATCAGAGCTTTCAAAGCTGCTACAAGACTTCAAAGACAAAAGACTAAAGCAAGAGAAACTTCAGGCACCATCATTTTATGAGAAGGCTATGGAGAATAATGCCAGCTTCTTGCAATTTGTGGGGATGCTTGTGGTAATGTCCATCACAATATGGACAAAGAACCGAGCAAAGCGAAGCTCTCAAGTCAACACAAATCCAGAAGAGAACAATCCCATAGCACAGCCAGATGGGGAAGATGCTGGAGCAGACAAAGAGGACTAGAATAGGGTTTTTTGTCTTTAGGATGTAAAATCTCAGTTTGCTTCCAATTTGCTTTGCATGCACAGTCACAGATGATGTTGATATGTCCTGGGCATGCTCTGGAGGAGTAGACAAATATGGATCTACAAGCGGGTTAAAGGTATGGTGCACAAGAAGTTTTTTGGCATTTTTTCAGATGTGCAGTAAACTCAGTTAAGAACTAGAACAGTTGTTCAAAGTGCCAATGCTCAGAAAAGTGACTGGTGCTCTTCAGGCACCTCTCTTCAGCAAGCAACACATGCATTTGTGCTGAGAAAAGCTCCATCAGTAGAACTGCAGATTTGCATAGCAGCAGGTGGGGGATACTTCTGGTTAGATCAATAGGGTACCCAATTTTTTTGTCATCTCACCTGAAATGCTGCACTTGTGATGTTTGGATCAAAAATATTTTGACACTGGTTGTTTGTCTCTCTACTTGTTGGACCATCTCATTTTTGTGACTTCTATTTGCTTGTTTCTCAAGAGAACAAGATCTGCAATGTGGCAAATACTCTACATGTGAGGGACAATGCACAGTTT
Organism: Sphagnum tenellum; assembly: GCA_963921925.1. Taxonomy (NCBI): domain Eukaryota; kingdom Viridiplantae; phylum Streptophyta; class Sphagnopsida; order Sphagnales; family Sphagnaceae; genus Sphagnum; species Sphagnum tenellum. Next base: position 11,838,452 of record OY998148.1, read on the forward strand.
GTGCATCAACCAGTACTTCTGTGAGCTGCAAGATACTAATGGTCTCAGCCGCTGGATCAACAATGCACATCACAGACAAACTTATTACCATTTGAAGGCAACCACACTTATCTCATTCAGTTCTCATTTGCAGGCATGAGATTGATGTTAAGAGAAACAGGACAGTTTCAGATAAGTTTCGTCTCTCAACACCCCAAATAGCATTGCCTCTTAAAGTACCAACTACATAGGCTTGCCTTTAGCTGGCCAATATTAGATGCCTATCAACAGCTATCATATGCCACAACCACCACTCCATTTCATTCATTCACACAAATTGCAAAATATCAGCTGAGAAATGTGACACCATTTCATTCTCATTCACAATCAATTTTCCAGATGGACAACGTATCTACACTCTTGAGGAAACAAAACTTGATTGAACTTGTGTCCAAATGCCACATTGGCTTTCTACTGGAACCTAAGATTGATCTAAAAGAAATGGTGAAGTGCCATAAACAGAACTGACCCCAGAATCCTGTTTCTCACAGAAGAGGTGTTCAAATTTTGTAGACAAAAATTAAAGTTTAGGGATGCTGTGTTTCTTTGCAAAACATGAGTGCGTAAAAATTGCCACTCCATTGGCTGATCACAGATCTTCAAACTCTAAAAAGGTTAAAAGAAAGTCCAATGACTCTCATCTTGATGAATGTGCAACCATGTATGTCCCTCCCCACCTTTTTGAATTGAAGGTTACGTGCTCTCATTTCTCCTTGCAACCTGCACTAACGGATTGCAGGCATCAGCCAAAAAGAAGAGGATAAATAACAACCCCACCTTCATGTTCCAGGAGGTTCAGAAGCAGTATATCTAAAGAGCAGCAAAGTTCAAAGCCTGTCAAGCATCTCAAGACAGAGTACCAATTATTGACAATCAACAGTTGATGCTGGTTCTGCCCAGACAGTAGTTTCAAGCAGCAATGTGGTTTATGGGTGCAAGACACTGGATTTCCAGCAATATGATGGAGAATTTTTTAAAAACCCCTAGGAACATTGTGAGAGGTGTAAGGGACTGAGGAACAATGGTTACAAAAATCCAGACCTGATGAGCATGGTTGGTGGAAGATAAACCCGTCAACAGCTCGAGTTGCTTGATCCGCTTTTCCAACTGGTTGTAATACCCTTCCACCTGCATGACATGTGGACATGTGCACATGAAGGGTCCATGATTTGTTTGCACAAACAACTTGAGAAAACCCTAGAGCACCCAAGTTCCTTTCAACTCTACAAGCTGAAAATAGGCCAATCAGATGCAGAATTCATGCAACCGAATCAAACAAATCTCTCCATGATGATAGAGAAAACTGCGATTGCACAGAATTTTCTAGGCTCTAGATGCAGTAACAAGGACGTCACAAAGACACAGTTATTATTCCACAATTGTGTAAATCTAGGTGCTAAGGTGTAACAAAGTTCAGATTTAGGGTTTTCTCTCTATTGCAAACCCTAAACCCTGAGCACCCAGTTGAGATCCACACTCCAGCTCCCATTCCAACATACCAGAGAATCAGCGATGGAAAAGAGAAGACAGTGAGAATACAATGGTTCTTAAAAAAAAAGAACTGGGTTCTGATGGTAAGAAAATCAGGGGATAACAGTGAAGGAAAACCCTAGAAAACAGCGCAGAGCAGAGCAGAAGAAACAAACAAAACAACCAACTAACCTCATCCGCAAGTATTCGATGACTACCCATCACATCCCTCTGCAACTGGTACATGGCGATGGCTGAAGCTAAAGCAAAACCGGTGAAGAAAGAAGAGGCGCGTGTTCGAAACATAGCTGCTGTCTCCTTGGCTCTTGTTTCTGCTCTGCAACTACTACAAATCCAAAGCTCCTGCAATCTCTCTCACAACTGGGGCAGCAGTAGTATAATACTTGGAAACTCTGTGTTTTGCACAATGGGTAAATAATTCTAGGACCTGGAGGAAATCTAGATCTGGGGTCTTTCTCAGGTTACATCACCATGACTGCCACAAAAATGCAAGCAAGAATCATCAAATGCATGCAAGAATCATCAGAGTCCAGACCCCAGAAAAGAAATCATCAGATAATCCTTTCTGGGAAGATCTGTTTCCTGATTTTTAGGGTTACGTCTAAGAACTGCTAACTAGTTTTCTTTTTTGTTTTTTTTTTTTTTTTTTTGGGTTTTGTGGGTTTAGGGTTTTTCCTCCATTCTTTCTTTCTTTCTTGGGCTGGCTTTGGGTAACTTGCTACCCAACACTCTGGTTAGACCATGGGGAAAAATGGGATATATTCTCTTATATAAGCATTGACATGAGAATGTGAAGCAATATGGACTATGCACATTGAGTACATTTTGAGGAACTAAACCCTAAACCCTAATAGCTCTCAACTTCCCTATGCCACCTTTCCATCTAAGTGTTTCCAAAGAAGACAAATACTTCAGAGAAACTCAAGACTTCACATTGTAAGGTGGCATTCACATTCAAAGAATTTTAGTGAGGGTAAGGCAACCCCTCCACATACAACTAAGTATTTAAAGCCTGAGATTGAGAGATTGAGCCTGTAGTTTGGACTTGAACTCTCACAAAATTGAGACAAGATTCATGGGCCCTACTAAACTGGAAACCCTAAACCTTAAAAACCTAGACTCTGGACTGTTCTTCTTCATCTTCTTCATCATCTTCTTCTTCTTCTTCTTCTTCTTCTTCTCCTCCTCACTGGGCAGTTGCTACCAGAATACACAATACCCAATACACCTCTTCTTCTGTCTAGTAGCATCATCTGTTTGAAGATGAATCCAAAGGAGATAGCTAGGATCAGAATCATGCTAGGGTTTATTATTAGAATCCATTTGCTTTCTTTCTTTTATTAGTCAAGGCTTCCCAGGCTTCTCTCAGCTTTTTTTATCTAGCCTACCAACACCAAGCTTGAATCCTCTTGTCAGTCTAGAAGAGTCCAAAGTAAGAGTTACTAGCTTGTTTTCATTGATTGGGTTGGGTTGGGTTGGTTTGGTTTGTTTTGATGCCAACATTGGTCTGACTGGTGGGGTTCCCTGACTCTCCACCAGTTATAGATGACTGGTCTTCTCCAACTAGATCCAAATTTTATGGCAACAACTACATGCAAAGTATGAAATTGACAAACTGACAAAATTGTTGTGATTTCTAGCACTAGCCTACAACAGAATTTGGTTGTCTTTTCTAAGGCAATGGGTCTTTGGCTCATACCTTTTATGATGTTTTTACAACAAAGTTTTCTTTATGTCCCATGCCCTTGAAGGCCAAAATGCCCAACTGAAAAAAATAAAAATTAAATGTCCCTAAAACCAATTACTTATAATTTTTTTCACACTTCCATGGATTGAACAGAATCTATGACAAGTCCAAAATCTCAAATTAATTTGTATCATTAGTCATTGCCAAGAATGAGTGCCTAGTTAATATAATACCATATTTACAAGGCCAATTTGATAGCATGCCACCATCTTATATATAAAAGCAACAGTGGTGGTGTTTGTCTGTGTGGACAATGCCTGTGGACAATGACTGGAAGATTCTTCTAGTCACTGCCCGTTCCTTAAAAATAACTTATTTAAACACACTAAACAGGACGTTTTGAACTGTCTCAGTTTTTGGCCACCTGGAGTTTGCTTGCACTAGGGGGGTTCACCAAAACCTAGACATGGAATTTTTTAGGACATGATTTTCAGGACATGAAATTTCAGTTTTGGGACGTACATGGTGTGGGTTTCCAAGACCCAAACCTGGAAATTTTTTAGGGCATGATTTTCAGGACATGAAATTTCAGTTTTGGGACGTACATGGTGTGGGTTTCCAAGACCCAAACCTGGAAATTTTTTGGACATGATTTTCAGGACGTGGGATCCCCAGTTTTTGGAGACCTGGAGTTTGCACTCCGGGTTTTCAAGACCTAAAAATACCTGGGAATTTTAGGGTATGGTTTTCAAGACATGGTTTTCAAGACTTGGGATCTCAACTTTGGGGCCTGGAAAATTTTAAGATATGGTTTTCAAAACTTAGGATCTCAACTTTGGGGCCTGGGAAATTTTAGGATATGGTTTTCAAGACATGGTTTTCAAGACTTGGGATCTCAACTTTGGGGCCTAGAAAATTTTAAGATATGGTTTTCAGGACTTGGGATCTCAACTTTGGGGCCTGGATTTTCACACTCGCGATTTCCAAGACCGAAACCTGAAAACTTTTAGGACCTGATTTTCAGGATGTGGGATCTCAATTTTGAGACTTGGATTTCACACAGGGGCTTCACATGATTTAGGACTTGGAATTTTTTTGGCACATGATTTTCAGGACATGGATGGGGAACCAGGCGACTTCACAGTGTCCGAAGGTCATGGGCACCCACTAATATGATCTATTGAAAATCGTCCCAAGCTACCAACCAAGTTCGAAAGGAGTTTTGCTTTTTGCTAGGGTTCACATTTTCAACTATTCAAACTTTGAGGAGCATAAAAGCTCTAAGGCACACAAAAGTTGGGGTGCACTTGCATGAGTAGTGAGATAAACAAGTTACAAGGTACATAGTACACATCTTCATGGCTCTAAGGGGACTCAAACTACTATGATATTGTAACTATTGTACACGTGATGATAATCTTGGGACGTCATTATTTTTCGAAATTAGGTGAGTAGTAGCTAGAGACACAAAAAGGGAAAGAGGGAAGCAAATCATACTTGCATTTCTCCATCAACAAACATTGGAAGTGCACTTCCATATATGAAGTTGTATGTGCATAGTTATTGGGTTTGTGCATAAGATATTTTCAACTGTTGTCTTCCATTTTGAAGTTTTTTTTTTTACATTCTTATTCTTGGGTGTCTTTGAAAAAAGTTCAATGTTATATTTACTTGTGTTTGATTAATCATACATGTTTGCACGATCCTTGTTTGCAAGAATATGTAGCACATGCAAAGACCTCAATAGTATGAATTCATATTATTTATGGTTTGATTTTCTTAGTGTGGTAGAAGACACGATAAATCTCCAAGTACCATGCACCAATTACTACTATGTGTTTGAATAAAATGCCTTTTTCTTTTGCAAACACATTGCTATGTATTTTCATACATCCCAAAATGAAAGTTTTTCAAACAAGCATGTCCCCAAGACTTGAATTTTTTTGGGGGCATGCATCCCAAAAACCAAGTCAAATGATTACGTAAAAAATAACATTATACATAACAAATGTGTGAAGTAAACTATGTGAATGTTAAATAATATGTGTGATATTTATCATACCTAGTTTGACACACCAATATTTGAAGTGATAACATGTGCGTTTTAAAAATTTAGTGTCCATCTATGAGGACACTAATATTAAGAAAGTTGTTATTTGATAATATAGTTAGTTTTAGGGATGTATTTTTAGGTTAATATATTTTCCCTTGATGGATGGGGACTCTATTCTTACTAAGATTATTTAGTATGTTAGTTTTGGGTTTGTTCAAGTGTTCTACCTCTCATGTTTTCCATGGGTTTTGGACATCTCATGTATGTTTGTTTGTCGTCTTTTTGCAATTAGAAATCAAAGGTACCATAGACAACAACAACAACATTTAGCTCATGCAATGTGGAAATGAGCTTTCTCTTAGAATGTCTTATGAGAGACATTCAGTTTGTTGCTCTTAAGAAGAACCCTATTTATAGCTAAACCAAAGAAAATTCCAAACCCATAACCTCCAAGATAAGCTTTTGGAGTGGACAAATAGAGTCATCTATATAAAGAACCCCAAACTAGAGCTACTGGGCCCCAGTTTGACTGGGGGAACTCAACAATCAGGATGAAACTGACATACAACAAACCAAAAAAAAAGAAAAAAAAAGTGGGGACCAAAATTGGTTTTCTCTCACCTGAGTTGGTTGTCACAGGAGTTTCACCCCCAGTTTTGGATTTACTTTTTTTTGACATGTGCCTTCTTCAATGCTCTTCATTTTTGTTGGCCTTTGCCTACTACAAAGGCAAGGATATTGTGTTTTGATTCATTATAAGAGTATATAATAGCTTAAGGGATTTTGGCCCCTACTAGGTAATAATAAATTATAGGTCTATTTTTATACAAGGATTTTTGAAAGATGGTTTTTTTTTGGGCTTGTGTTGATACTTGAGATTAGTTATAGAGTTATAATAATATCTTGAAGGATTGTGGTTTCTTCTATTAGAGGATTTTTGGGAGATTAAAATTTTTGCATAGTGAAAATATTTGAGTTTTCATAATTCTTCTTTTGCCTTAAGATACTTTTAAAATGTAAATAGCAAGGCCATAGTGTGACACACCCATGTTATACATGTTTTGGGCATGTTACATGCCCCCCTTGTTACTCAAAACATGGGAGGTTATGGGGGTCCAAAACATGACAAGGTGAAAAGAAAGGGGGGCAAAGGGCAGACCGAGAGAAAATGTTTTTTGCAACTATGGGCATATATAATATTAGGGCATCCAATATAATGTTTTTAATTATCTCCCAATACCCACCCCTAAAACATGAAACAATAATGGGAAATACTATTTAAATGTCACCACCTCTTGGGCCAGAAATTATGATCAACCAATCAGAAAAAAATCATTTTCTTTTATAGACCCTTTTTGCAATTATTTATGTCCAAAACTCCAAACCTCAATTTCACTACTCTGCTTTGGTATGGCTGCCGTAGCATGCTATACTCAAATTGGGGATGAAACAAGGATGAAACTGGGGACCAAAGACAGGGGTGACACGGTCCAATCAACAAAGCCCGTTCATTTTGAATAAAAATTGAAATCTTTGTACCCGTAAATAATAGAGGGGCAGCTTCCACACACACACATGTCGGTCAAATAATAAAATTGAAAATTCCATGTCAAAAATTTGAATATTCTAAAATATTCTAACTTTTTGTGTATTTTCCTTCACAAAATTGTGTAATTTTTTTAACATGTGTGAACGAATCTCAACATTTCTGCAAATAATGTAATTTTAGTGCGGAAGCCACCAAGGTACTAACTAACATTTTATGAAAAAACAAAGAAGAAAAGATTTTTGCAAAGAATGTCTTCAAAGCCAACATCTACTCCTGAAAATATCAACATTGCACCCCCAAAAAAAAAACCCAAGAATAAAATTAGGGTTAACCTACAATCGAATGAATGAATGAATGAATGATGAGGAGTCTTTTTTAAATGTTGTGCAAATGGGTTGTGTTCCTTTGTCCCTCTTAGACAAGTGTTGGGTGCCAATATAACATTCAAAAGGAGTTAGTGCAACAAAGTGAAAAAATGAAATTCCTAAATCAACAACCTTTTTTGGCCAAAAGTTCTATACAAACCACTTCTAAAGAAGATTGCACAATACCATGAATGTCATGCACAACACAATTGAGACCTTTGAAAGCAAAATTCAAGCTCGTGTCCCACACAAATCCAATGAAAAAGAAGTGATGTTTTGTGAGTTTATGGTTTGTTGCCTTGTGTCACACCCCCCCCCCCCCTTCCCCACCCTCCACAATTGCCCTCACCATGCAAATGGTGAATCTCTCCACAATTGCCCCACCATGCAATCACCTTGACTTGCACATCTCCTTCTCTCTCTAAAGACCAAATCCAAGATTTCCATTTGTTTGTCCAACCTTTTTAGTAGTTAGGCCTTTCCACTTGGTGGGACACACAAGAAGAATATTATAAAAAAAACACAAATAGAAAGGAAGCAACAAGTGAGGTGTATCCATGAGGTTTGATACAACAATAGACAACAAATACCCAATGTCCACTCCACCCTCATAACTAGCTAGAGGAGGTGTACATACGTACATACCCATGAGGGATGGGATGATGTGAGGACAATGCCCTATTACGTCCTAGTCTTCTTCTTCCTCGTCCTCCTTGTGCACCACGTTGGAGGAGTTTGATTCTCACAATGTATGCACTAGACACACCCATGGAGGAGCATTTCAATTTACTACAATAATGAATTCCGAAAAAGGAGGATGACGAGGGAAGTCAATGAAAATAATAATAATAATAATAATAACAACAACAATGAACTCAAAAGAATTTTTTTAAAATAAAAATAATAATTTTATACAATTTTATTTTTGAAAACAAGCAAAACAAGGAGTTGATCTAGGTGTGGTGGATATGCAACATACAACATGCATCGCTTTTGTGTTCATTTGTTGTGACATGATACTCATTTGAAACTAGTATATTACTTGTAAGGTAAAGCTCAAGGTCATCAAAAGTTATGATGAACTACACATTTCTAGATCATGTAGGGTTTTTACACCTTAACCTTAAAAGTGAGAGGGGTTTTACACTTATAAATAGGCATAATTTCTATCCCACTTTAAGTTATACTCCAAATATTTAGGTGAAGAATTTTGTCTTCAAGAGTTAACGTATTACAACCATGGCAAAATCAACAAATTGTATTGGATTGTGTGTGTTGCACACTATGTATTATGCCCATCCCTATATGTGTTATGTTTGTTTGTTTGCATGGTGTTTTCCTTTTATATATGTGAAGTTGTCATCTCTTGTTCCCCATCCACATACCTAATAGAATTACCAAGGAAAAAAGGGTTTTAAAAGGTTGCAAGGAAGAGGGTTTTGGGGGGCGAGTGGTGAAGAATAGCATCTAGCCTTATATTTGTATTATTCAATTTATTTTTTAAATAACAAAGTTTCGGATTTGGTCCAACTCTTACCGATTTTTGGACCGTAAACGTGGAGTTATTTTTAGGGCGGTGGAAGGGAGAAACTTGTATATTGATCAATGCTCGGGTATGATATATGATTTTTGATACTTCACATTATTTTTTTGCTCTATATTCCATTTCAAGCAAAAGTATGGAATATCATAATACCTTGGTAGCTTTGACACATGTTTGTTGAATAATTAATTAATTTTGAATTTCTCATATGAACAATAAAATATTCTTGAAAATTCAATAATTCCTTATAGAATTATTTTTTTATTTGAGAAAAAAAAACATTTTCCAAAAATTTCAACATTTGTGAAAGTAATATTACTAATGTCGAACCTACCAAGGTAGGTGGCATATCGAAAAATCATAGAAGTAAGCCATTGAGTAGAAAGCTCTAGAAGAAGAAATCTATCACCAAAATCAATTTTAATTTTTTTTTAAATTTTTAAATTTTATTTTTTTGGAAAACTTGATATTCTTTTCCTTCACCGCCCAAAGATTCACTAAACATTTAATATTATTTAATATTTATTTTCAACCATGTCTAACCAATATTGAAGAACCACATTTTGAGGTATCATTAAAAAAAAGATGCACATATAATCTCTTCCTAAAAGATTGATTTCAATGCACACATATAATTTTTAATGTGCATTTGAATGTGATCCAAATATTCATAAATAGTCAAAACCACGGATTATTTTTTTTCAATTTTTTGATATCAAAACATGTAACAAGTTTTTCCAATAATTAGTCAAATTTAGTGAAATTTACATAAAATAAAATAAAATTCCAAAAATTTTCCGATTTTTTGGTCAAAAATCAACAAAATGTTTTGGCAAAACAAAACACTAAGTAAAACCATATATATTCTTGGAGAGCTTTTGAGGGAGGGAAAGAGGGTGTGGGCTAAGTAAAAGAAATGATATCATTAAATTGAGAAAACATTAAAAATTTATTTTTAAATTTATTTTCTTTTTCAACCATCCAATCAATCATATATAAAATATTATTCAAGAAATATGATATGAAATCAAAACCCAAACCATTTTGTGTAAGAAAAAACTCTCTTATAATTACTCAAACCAATAATGGTATATATATATATATACACAAAAAACTAGTAAGCAATAAATCAAATTCAAAAAAATGTGCAAGGAAAAAAAAAACTAATTATTTACTTAAATCATGCTAATAAACTCACTTATAAATAACTTTTAGAAATTATGATAATTTCATAAATACCCAACAAAGTGGTACAATATTACCCAATATTAATCTCTCCCATCAATGAAATAATAAACTAAAATAATAAATTTTAATATCATTCTTGTCATTCCTTCATTTGTTGAAAGAAAAAAGGAAAAGAAAACTCCAAATCTTCAAATTTTTTTGTGGAAATTTTCTTAACCGTTCGATCTAGATTTTGGTACGTTATCAAATGTACAATTTGTGCGGCCGTGATTTTACATCACACGTGTCCAAAGTCTGGTTGGAAACTCCGTCCCAAAACACTCATCCGTTCGTTCGTTCGTTCGTTGGTCTGTTTCGTCCGTCCGTCCGTCAGTTCGCCGGAACCAAACTTCCTCTTTTCTCTCTCTCTCTCTCTCTCTCTCTCTCTCTCCCCTCGCGCGCGCGCTCTCTCGTTGCTCTCGTTTTGCTTCCCTCCCTCTCGCGCCTCGCTCGCCCCCCTCATTTGCTCTACTTTTTGCTTCTCTCTTGCTTTCGTTGCTATGGTTTTGTTTCTGTCTCGAGTGCTCGCTTGTTGATTTCCATTTTTTTCTTTGTTTTTTTTTGGTCCCGGACTTTCTTCTTTCGTGTGTTTTGACGCAATTCTCGTAATCCTTCGAACTCAGCAGCAGCAGCAGCAGTAGCAGCTTTTGTCTTCGTGCGCGGTTTCTGTTGCCTTCACGTCCACGTCTCTTCTGTCTGGTTATCCATTGCTGGGGACGTCTTCATTAGTTTGTCTCAACTCGCGGTTTGTTGTACTTGTTTTTGTAAAAGAAGAAATTCAGACGGTTTTCGCCCTTGTTTCTTCTTGTTTGTGGTTGAATTCGCTCTGCAACAACTCGGCGGCAACAGCAGTGCCTCTCACTGTGGTGTGTGATGTTCTAAGATAATTGCAACAACTACCGCTGCTCTTGTTCTGGATACAGAGAGCGAGAGAGAAAAAAAAAACCTCTTTACCACCGCCTCTCTCTTTTCTCCTCCCTTCTTTTGCTGGTACCAACAGCAAATCTCGTGTACTTGTTGCCGCATTGGAATTGTGTTCATCTCGAGACAAACTTTCTTCGCATTTCCTTCCCCTCTTTCTTTTTGCCCACTTTCCAAGCATGTCAAACCATTGGAAACCTGTCGTAGTAACTTTCCAGAGCTTCGCCATCCCAGGTGCTACATAAAAACAAAGCCACCCATTCCTTCCTTCTATTGTGTTTTGTTTCTTTTTTTTCCTTCTTCTACGCGCAAACTCCCTCTCTCACCCTTGGCCTGCATACCCATCACCACTTGATTTTGGATTTCGTGGGCAGTTGAGCAAAACTACGCACCAGGAAAAAAAAAAAACCTCCACCAACCTCTCCTCTCCTCTCCTCTCCTCTCCTCCTGGGTTGGTTTGGTGAGGATCATCATTCGTCATCGTCACCATGACGCTTAGTGCTCCCTTGGTTGTGGTCGGGTCAGCCAATGCAGACATGTTTGTAGAGGTGGACAGGCTGCCGAAGGAAGGGGAAACCATCGCTGCCAAGAGTGGTCAGACCTTTGCTGGCGGTAAAGGTGCCAATCAAGCTTCTTGTGCGGCCCGGCTCTCATACCCCACTTACTTCGTTGGGCAGGTAAACCTACTACTACCACCTATGTGATGCTCTTGCTCCAATGCATTTTATTTTTTTCTCCCCATGATCTTCTAATGGATGCTTTGAATCCACAAAATGGGTTTCTGCGTTTTGTTTTCATGCTGTTTTTTTCGCTGTTTTGTGGGATTCCAAGAAATGGGTCGTGTGGTTTTCAGTTGATGGTTTCAAGCTCTCTGCTGATGACAATCCTGCTTTCCACTGCTCTTTTTGCCCTCCTCGTGATCTTCTGATGGACGCTTTGAAATCCACAAAATGGGTTTCCCGGTTTTTGTATTCTTGCTGTATTTTTTGCTGTTTTGCAGGATTCTTAGAAATATGTCATGTGCTTTTCAGTTGATGGTTTTGAGCTCTCTGATGATGACAACCCTGCTTTCCTTCTTAAAAGAAACTGTTGTTTTGATGTTTGGCATTAACAGGTTGGGAAGGATGGGCATGCTAGTCTGGTGCGTGATGCACTCACATCTGCTGGAGTGCGCTTGGACCATATGAACACTGTGAAAGGTCCGACTGGTCATGCATTGGTGATGCTGCAACCTGGAGGAAAAAGCTCAATTGTCTTAGTGCAAGGAGCAAATGTGTCTTGGCCTCGCTTAGCAGATGGAATCAATCGGTTGACAACCACTGTGCAACAATTAATTCGCCGAGCAGGTGCCGTGCTTTTGCAGCGGGAAGTTCCAGATAGTGTCAACATGGAAGCTGCTAAGGTGCAAAATCTTGGACTACAATTCTTGATTAGGAAAAATCTGAGTAGCTTCTTTTGTTGCTGCACGTTCCTTTTTCTCTCCTTCTGCTGCCATATAGTTTCTTACAAGAGGCTCAACCACAATCAAAGGCGGGATGCTTTGATCAGAGGATGCATCATACTTGCAACTTCATGATACATTTCACAAAATCTGCAAGAGAGATGGCCCTATTTGCTTTTGTCCTGGATGGATTCTGAATTTAAAGTCTTGAAAAACATTGTTTTAGCACAACATGCAATCGACCAGCTACACATCAGACCTCATCTTCTCAGGGACTACTAGTTGAAAATGCATTAAAATACATAAACCTGTTTCATGTACATCTCAGATCATGTCAGATGTCTTGAAATCGGTAGCATGAATCTGTGACCTGATCTAGCAGGATGTGTGCAGATTGCTCGGAGTGCAAATATACCCGTAATCTTGGATGCAGGGGGCACTGGAACCCCAATTCCTCAAGAGCTCCTCAAGTGTGTGACAGTCCTGAGTGTGAATGAGTTGGAGGTGGCTCGTCTAACAGGGATGCCGACAAACACTTGGGAGCAAGTCATCAAAGCTGCTGCCAAGATCCAACTGATGGTTTGGTTCTTCTCTTGCCAGCAGTTGCAAATTTTGTTTGGTAGGAGTTAAAAATTGTAGCAACTCTTACACTGCCACTGCTGTCTTTGATGTGAGAAAATGGTTTTTGGGTCAGATGTAAATTATGATAGACAATGGGGTTTGCTTTGTCACTTGTTACCCCAACCAAAGAACTTATGAGCTGCTTCTGAACCACTAAGAATGATGCATGTTGTTTGCCCAATGGCAGGGTGTTAAGAATGTCTTGGTGAAGCTGGGTGAAAGAGGTGCAATTCTAGTCCCGCAAGATGGGCCTCCCCTGATTCAGCGTGCCATTCAAGCTCCAGTGGTGGTTGACACAACAGGTGCTGGTGACACCTTTACGGCTGCATATGCTGTTGCTCTCGTTGAGCACCAATCACCCAGTGAATCCCTGAGATTTGCAGGTAGTATTTTTCCCCTCAGCATTTGGTAATTTCCATCTTCAGATTGGATTGATGTGGGCACTGGAGTATGGCAATTAGGCTCTTGTCATCAATCTCTCAGGAGTGCTACTTGATGACATCTAAGATTCTTGAATATTTGTAATGTTGGTGGTACAATTGTTTGGATTGAAACTTGACCATACTTTGTGGGGAATGGATGTTGGCACAGCTGCTGCAGCATCCCTTTGTGTCAGAGCAAAAGGCGCAATTATAAGCATGCCTGAGAGACAGGCAGTTTTGAAGATTTTGGTCAACCATATTGACATTGAACAGGAAATGCCGCTTCCTGATGAGCACGTCTTACAGCTCCTGGAGGAGCACACTCTGTTTCCACATGAGAACACTCCAGGAACCTCTTCCCAAGTTGAGGAGAAGATGCAGCTGATGCAAATTCAGCCGGAATCAGTCACAGTTTGAATCAAGTTTTTGTGTGTGTTTTACTCAGCAGAGGCCGAGTGTGCACAGTTTGTAGTGAGCTAGCTTAATGATGCATACAGAATAGGAGCTAAGTCAGATTTCACCCCCCAACAAAAGCGAGAAGTCCCCAATGACTGAGAAACCTCGTGGACAGGCAGGTTTGGGCTGCCTACCTTGAAGCCAAACTTGAAATTGCATCTGGCATTGTTGTTGCTGTTACAATCAGGTGTACAGATATGTGTTGGGGGTGTGTCTGGATATGATGACCCTGTAGTGTTTTTTACTATGAACACCTTGAGCAGAGTAGCAAGTTTTCTACGAACCGATAGTATACATGAATACTCAGCTTGCTCTATGTGCAATCTGGTTGTACTTTTAACACTTGTACACATCTTACCAGCTATACCAAGATGGTCATTGTACATGGGTTACTCTCAGTCACTCTAGTGATCCTCATATTTTTTGGTCATGATACTTTCATGCTTCTGTCAGTTTTTTGGTTTTGCTGGAACTGGCAGAATGGTTATCCTTCAAAGTGTTGTTGTGGAGTGCTTTCACTGCAACATATCATGGATATATTTTCATGACTCTGTTGATCGTGTGGTGGTTTTGTTAGTGGGGTGCCAACAAACCAATAGAGACTACATCAAGCTTCCTCTCTCCTAACAGTCAGGTAAGTTCTCAGACAAGTCTTGGAGTATTTTTGCATTTGTTTCTTGCACAATTTGTAGATTGCAAGGCATAGGAGGGTGAGGCTCCTTACACTTACCAAGCATGCAAGGGATCTTATGCCTACTTACAGGTTTAAGATACCTCCTCTTTTCTATGAGGGATATTGATGGATATAAGGTGAGCTCCACATATACCAGGAAAATCCTCTGAGTGCTTTCCAATTACAAAGGAGAATGTAGAGTTGGAAGTTCTTCATATTTTTGGAGACACTTAAAATGTGCTTGGCTCAGTCATACTCTTGAATTCTTTTTTCTTCATAGAGCCTACATTACAAGTTGGTAGGAACAAAAATTTGCAATTGGTGGTTTTGTGATCTCTGTGTAAAGGCCTCGTAGATTCACCAAGTTCAACCTCTGGCGTTGCTGGGTCTGGGGTTAGGGACACACATTGGGTCCTTGAATCAATGTGTGTGTTTCAAGTCCCACACCTCTCTTGAGACATTCGGTTGGGAATTTGAGTGGGATCCCAATCCCGTTTTGGTCTCCTCCCTTTGTTCACTCATCATTTTGCACTTTGTTTTCTTACACAGCACAATGTAGATTTTGTACAAGCTATGAAAACCACATTTTGATCTGCATGGAATTGCATGGTAGTTTGATGAGATTCAATCGTGACTACATATGTAGATTGTGAAGTGTAGGAGGGGAGGGTTCATATAGGTACTCCTTCAATGTTGGAGGGATCTTACACCTACTCCTTCCAAGTGGGAGGGATCCTAAAGGAGTAGGTGTAAGATCCCTCCTCTCTTCTAGGAAGGATATTCATGGACGCAAGGCGCCTTCCAAATACAATAGGAAATTTCTCCAAGTGCATTACAATTAGATTTATGATGAACTAAACAATCATGGACGACAACTTGTGCACTACATGAACACAATGCCATGAATTTTTTTCCACTACGTAAATATAATTTATAATGCAGTACTAGTGTTGGTTTCGTATTGATTTTTTGATGTACAAACCTCATCTTGGTATAGGGTGATTCAAAAAAAATGAAGCCAAAAATATTGAGTTTAATAACAATAACATGAATGGTAATGCCACTCAATAAAATGAATTGAATGGAGACTAGAATTTTGTGGTGGAATGATGAAACTTGGATTTTTTTTGTAATTTCCTGCCAAATGGCTTTGAAATAAAAAATTTACTTGTAAACTCTAAATAGAAAGGGTGGATATATTCTTATTTAATTATTCATTATTTCTAATTAATCTACTGGAAAAAAAAATTAAACTTCTATTGAATATTAATTGATAGCTAGTGAGAAATATTCATAGGTTCAACAAGTCTTGATTTAAGAATCTTTCAATTCTATTGCATTAGGTAAAATCTATGAGAAGACATGTAATTAACTAATTTCTCAAGCTTCAACATATCTCAAAACCTCAAGTGAACAAAAATGCATTACCCAAAAAACATAAAGTGTAAATGTACACTCCCTCTTCTAGATAAAAATCTCTATGGAGCAACTTGGTGACAAGGGGTTTTTATCAAACATGAGAGGTTGGTGGATTGGCAATCCTCTAGAAAGAGGACTTAGCCAAGTCAAAGAGCCAAGTATAATTCTTTTGGAAAAACCATATATTCTAGAAACATCCTAAAAGCTATAGTTTATATTTGGATAATATAAATTTTTAATCTCAAAATGTGGCAACTTTATGCCATTTTTTTATTAAAAAAACCTTTGAAGGATTCACAACCCCTTTTTGTCACCAAGTCGTGAAATTTTGCTAAGAAGAAAAAACATTTTGGTGACTTTAATAAAAAAATATTATTTATGAAGATATGACATGAAAAATGGATGGATGAAATACACAAGGTTATATTAATTATATATTGGTGTTATTGGGTTAATTTGTTTTCCTAATTTCCTTTAACACAATGGGAGTTCCCCTTTTGACATAGTTATCCCTTTCATAAACACACTTGCAATAGACATTTATTTTACATTACTATCTTTCACCATTGAAAATTGGTTTAAATCAACCACAACCATATTTGAGCTCGTTGTTTTGATGTAAAGTCATATGCCCTTAAAACAAATATCATGTGATATAAAAGTCATAATGAACAACAACATGATAACTTTTTCCATCTACAAACCATGGTTTAGTTGTTCAATTAACTATCATTTTTTGAAAGCATTTCCATTTTTTTGCTACAAGTTGGGTGGTGGGCCAACTTGAAATGCATAATTTGAAGTTTTTCTCATGTATGGTATTTTTGAATCCCAACAAACTTTTATTCAACATTTATCTGAAATTTTTGATTCAATGGGTCAAATGCAAATGGTTGTCTTGTAAATTCCACTATTATAATATGTACCAAATACCCACCTTCTTAAGAAAGAAGGGGAATTTGTGTTAAAAAAATGTTGACAAAGAGTTTTAATAATAAAATTTTCATGCAATCAATGAAATAACTCAACATGCACCTCCAAAAGCTTAATTATTTTCCTTTTAGGGGAGTGTTGTTTGAGGTTTTTTTATATTTTTGTGTTTCGCCATGTTATAATAATGTTCCCACCATGTTGTCACTTGTTCCCAATGATGTTCCCCATGTATTCCTGAAGTAGTTGTTGATAACATCATATTTATCCCATATCTTTTACCGAAGATTCTACCATTCATCACAAACTTACAAGCTTCATGGGTTTCTTCCAAATTTGTCGAAACATGTTATTTCATACTGCTTAAAATTGAATGTCATGCATTATTTAAACACACAAGTCATTTGCATGACCTTCATGTGTAAAAAACATAAATAAACATATAACATCTCTGTCTAAACAATATGAATAATCATATGTCATTTGTGTTTAAATAATGTGCACAACATCGATGTTCAAACAATACAAATAGATGAATGAGATCTATGTCTATTCCATACAAACCTATGAAATATAGATTTCACATGATTATTATTGCTAATCATGACCCATGAAGTTTATGATGTTGTAATTTACATAAGTATTATATGATGCATTACACAGCCTTGTGTGTAGGGTCCAATATTAGTGCCAACATATTGTGAACCATGTTTCCATTAAAAATCAACAAAGAAAAACATAAAAAAGTTGCAAGACAATCTTTGTCTCATATGGTTATTTTACGGCATAAAGGATTTCAACTTTTGAATCAAAATTTCACATTGAAAAAGGGGAATTATTGTTGCCCTATGACATACTACTCAAGTCCCAAAGTTTCAAATAGGTGGTTATGGTGGCATGTAAAACATCAAACAAAAACCAATAACCCCTCTATTGATTCAAAATGCACTAATGAACACCATAATTCAAAATCTTAATGATCATTCAAGTTATTGCCCATCATGTATATGCCCATTAGGAAGTTAAGCTTGCAAATATAACAATTGTCAACCATATTATGATTAGATGATTATATAACATATTATAGAGTCTCATCAAAAATATATCATTAAAACAAAATTTGACAAATGCCTTCAATTTTCATTTTGCAAAACTTTCAACACATGTTTTTTGCCTACATTGACCAAGTTACATCTTGGTTCAAGTGATAGTTTTTTTTAAAGATGATTGTGCCTTATTCAAAGACATTTCCTTCATGACAAGACAAACCTTCTCATCATCTATTGTAGCATATTGACAAGTTTTTGACATTACATGCCCAAAACAAGCTCTTGCATAAGGCTTCTAAAGTTCCAATGGTGCTCATGGTAAGATTCTTGCCTTCATCTTTCATATAAACGTTATTAGAAATGACTTCACTTGTTCAACTAGAGCTATTCTTGAAGTGTTTGGAACTTCAAACAATTCAATAGTAATGTGACAACATAGACATTATTTGTTAATCTAAAATTCACAATTAATGCAAAAATATCAAACCCTATATTAAACAAACACAAGTCTAATGTAATGGTAGTAATTGCAAAATCTACATTACCACATAGCACATACCACCCCATTGTTTTAGCCAATGTTACAAATATATGCTCATGCACAAGAGGTTTCTAAAAATTAAACAACACCTTCCCAATTTGTCACATGATTAGTTGATGAAAAAAATCATTATTTACAATTTAGACAAAGTTTCATTCCCCTTTGCTATATACGTCAATAAATTAATTTTAAGTTGGATCATTCATATTGTAATGATTATCCTTTCCAAAATAATGCGTTATGGTAGAAAGGTGTACCACCTTTCATTTCTTCCCATTTTGACATCCAAGATCTTTCACCTTAGTAGTTGTTGTTGCATTATTTTAAGCTTTCTATCACCCCCTTTCAATGGCATCCTCATTCCAATGTTTTTTTTTTTCCCTTCCAATTTTGCAATCTTTTTCAAGTGGCAATTATTTGTAAATATATTTAGCCAAATTTGAAAATATTCAAAATATGAAAGTAGAAAATCTTAAACACCTTTTCAAAATTTAAGAAACTTTTGCAAAATTTTATGAGTTAAAAAAAAATCCAAAAAAGAAATTTTTGATTTTTTTTAAAAATCGCAAAATTGTGAAAATGTTCCCAAAAAAAACATGGGTCACTCACCACATGTTTCTTTATGGAAGTGATTGGATATGAGAAGAATTTCTTCCCATTGGGATCAAGGGTCAACCATCTCAAATAAAACACAACAAGAAACAAAGCCTAACACAAAACAAAACATTGATATGCAAAATGTGAATGGACAAATGCAAAGTTTGGAGTCTTCCCATTGGCCTCGAAAGTCTATTGCTTCAAATTGAATGCAAAGAAAAACAAAAAACCTAAACATTAATGAAAGAGGAATCTTTGCATCACAAAGATGACCTCATCCACAAAACTTATCATGTGAATGATGATGAGAGCAACAACCAAAATAATCACAAAAGCTTGTTAGTCACCTCATACAAAATGAACAATCAACCAAGGGAAAACATGATCACAACCACTAACCCATTGAGAGTAACCCATAAGAGTGACATAAAGCACCACAAAATGAAAACAACCCACACATAAATAATCATTGTTGTGTGAAATGGATAACATTATGACATGGAGGATTGTTGATTGCAAAAAAAAAAACACATGCATAGACATTCAGTTATTTCAATCACATATAAAAATGATGACCATGCCAAATCTTAGGTTTGACGTGAAAAATCTTTGCGCATGAATGTTGGCAACATAGTAGTACATACACTCAATTCGATTCAAACATACGCGTATTATACGTTTTTTTGGGCTTTTAAAAAAACATTTGAAAATACTTCTTTTTGAGCACCTTCGAAAAATACGCGTATTTCGTATGTCACTACTATGGTTGGCAATGACATTCAATGAGACAACAATGATCACTCCAAATCTTTATAATTACCAAATTTTTAATTGTTGCAAATTCATGCCATACCAAGCAAAATTGGACAAATGTTAGGGTTTAGGAGGATATGAATATTATGATTTTACAAATCATACCATGTGAGTATGTTAATGAACAAGGTATAAAAACCACATGTTAAGGTCAACACAAGGATCCCTTGGGTATCAACTTTTAAAGGACCAACTTTCTAGATTTTTATAAACTTGTACATAATATTATTGACATCAATCCAACATTAGAGATACATTGCTACAACACTAAAATGAGCCCTCATTTTTGGAATGCCTAATAGACTCTTAGGGCCTTACCCAACATTTAAAAAAGAAAACTCCATTGAATAGATAGAATAGGACATTACCCAATATGCACAATACACATTCAAAACATTGTGAGTTTTAAAACAATAGAAACCTACTCAAATTTATTTAAAAAATGGACTACTTTACATGGCCAACCAAATTTTATGAATTGGCCAACACAATAGTATCAAAATTTTCCCCTCTTTTCAAATTTTGCATTGACATAAGGAAAATAAACAAACACAAAATTGGAGCAATTTGAGTGCAATGAATTAAATGCAACAATGGCCTTGATGTTATTGCAAGACAAGCCCCAAACAAAAAAATGTTTCCTAATTTTTTTTTGATTTTATCCAAATTATCATAAATGTATAAACTATAATTATTTCCCTATATTTTAAGATTAAAGGGGCATGATGTATTGGTTAAAAATCACATCTTCAAGAAATAGATTTTTTGTTCAATTTTTTCTCGTAACATCCATCTTCTTCCTTGAATGGTTTCCCTAGTTGAACTACAAAGAAGGTAACTCTAGAGGTGCTTATGCTATGCAACTTGGCCTCACTTCCATTGTCAAGTTGTTTTGGGGGAAAAAAATGGTCCAACCAAGTTTCCCACAATTCTTCGCCAATCTCTCTTGGAATGGAATAAAAATAGTGAGATAAATAAAAGGAGAGGAACTAAGTTGGGACCACATTTTCCTAGAAGATCTTCGCTACAATATTTCCACAAGGAGAATGTATAAGGAACTTGAAAATCCATAATTTTTTTGAAATTTCACAACAAATGAATCTATCATTTCATTTTTCCAGCTTTTCATCATTCATTTTGCAAAAAAAATTGAACCAATGATTCATTCATTTGCAAACTTTTTCTTCCATCCATGTTGCAACTTTCATTTATTGTGCAAGTTTCTTCTTCAAATTTTTATGCATCATGCAAATTTTCATCCATTACGTGACTTTCATTGATTACATTTCATCCAATGTGTAACTTTACTAGAAGAAAAAAAATTCTCGTAATTTGATGCATAAATCGAATGGTTGGCGAATTTTTAAATGCAATCCAAATTCCCCAAGGAAGAGATTCACAACAAAATGAAATGTTGCCTAACATTTCACATGGCAACACAACTATTTCCCAAAGAAAATTTCTTTAGAACAACACAACCACATCCAAAGGCAACCTTGGGCAATAAAACCATGTTTTAGGGCGATTGCCTTAGGCAACACAATCATTTCCCACAACAATTGCCACAAAACACATTTCCCTCAAGGGAAGGCTATTTCTTATGGCAACAAAACCATTCCCAAGGAATGACTCTTCATTTTCTTTTTCTTCTTTGGATGAAAGCCATCAAGAATAACACATTTGCCTTAAGGAAAGGCCATTATGACAAGCAACACAACCAAATCCTTAGGAATGGTTGTTCATTTTCCTTAAATGAAAGCCATTGCACATGAAGATGGTAAAACAAATTTGAACACAAAATGCCATGCTTAAAGTAAAAGTGGTTATATATTGTGCTACACCATTTGTTTAAACAAATTTTTATTGTAGCTATACTTGACACAATTATTAGAACTAGGGACAATAAAAAATATTTCAAGATTAGTTTCTTGGTAAGCATCATTGGCAAACATACATATTATTGTGTCAAAGATTGAGTTGCATTTAACTTGTTGCTTTTAATTACTACTTGCCATGAAGACAAACCTAAAAACCTATTGTGAGGAGGAATGTAAGAGAAAAATGTGAACATTTTAAAAAAAGTCATCCACTTTTTACTTTTTTTGGGTATATTTTTTACAATTGATTCACCTTAATTATGCTAATTGAAATTTTGAAACAAAAAAGATCCAAAAGAAATCATACAAAAAGTTGTTTCGCATGCAAACAAAATAGAAAGAACCACACTTGTTATTTAGGGTGATTGTGCAAAAAATGATGGGTTTGCTTGTTAAGATGATAGATGGCAAATTGGGATTGGTTATAAAAGGGGATGGATTAAATATCTAGGTTTATTATGATGACAAAAAATGTCACAATACACTATTATGTAAAGGTGTGGTTGATTATTGTTCATAATTATGTCATTTTCAATATGTTTCAAGTCATTCAAAAATTGAAAAAATAGTAAAAATGCTAGTTATTGTGTTTCCAATTTTTAAAAACAGATTTTACCCATTAGATTCATTACAAATTGTTTCATATGTTCCCATAATGATTGGCCTATCACCAAAAACAATCCAAACCAAACAAGGCCTCCCAACAACAAAAACAAAATGACATGCTTTTACATGGACATGTAAAATCAAATAAGTGTAATGCATAATTTTTTACATTAAAACTATTTTACACATAAAAAAAAAGATTTACATGGTTTTACATTTACACATAGACATCTTGTGTTTTAGACTTTCACTTACATGAACATAGATAAACTTTATGCATTTACAATTACATGGAATGTAAATAAATTTCATAATAACATTTACATTTATATAAAGTGTAAGTCCTAAACGATACACACACAAAAATTGGTTAAAATATGAAGCTCTTCAATCAAAGTTCTTATGTAATAGTTGTGAAAACACAAAATTGCAATATTCATAACCTGACAAGATAAAAAAAATTCAAGACTTCGATTTATGAGTTTCAATTTGTTTTGGCCTTTTGATATAATACTCATCACCAATTGTAAAATATATAATAAGGATGAGAGTGGTGGTTTTTTTCAAGTTTGGGGTGTAGTAAGTTTTGTGAGAGTTTCTTCTTTATTCCTTATTTATGCATCATTTTAGATTCAACTTTGTTAATAACCTTTGAAAAAAATTTGTGCACATTGACTTAACCTTGAACTCACACATTTTTGAACTCATCTTAATCCCATCTTAAAAATCTCATCCGTTTCCTTTCTTGGGAACTACAAAACATGTCATGAGTTTACATTTCATTACAAAACCGAGAATTGATTGATTTTTTTACCCTTGATACCATTTAATGAACTAAAGAATGTGTCACATGTTGTGGCTCCTATTATTTTGATCACATATTTATTTTCCTTGAATTCCTTGGGTTAGTTGATGATCACCTTTACGATCTTGTCCCCCATTTGCTCATTACAAATAACCTAAAAATGCATTAGAATTTCCAATTATGATAAAAATATCAAAAAGTCATAATAAATAATAACTTCATTGGTAGGCATTTCCTTTCATGAAACATCCTACATAACATCCACATGTATGGTGGGCCTTTTTACCGGTACAATGGAAGTTTACTAAAACATAGGGCAAGTCATTCTGTTGGCATGGTAGGAGTTAGTTTATTTCATACGAATAAAAGGGCCCATCATAAGTGTGAGCTTCAAGTTCAAATCTCAAGTTCCATGTAATGCCATGCTATTAAGGCATATGGTAAAAACACATAAAAAATTTCAAAATAAGCATTGTGAGTGAATTAAACTTCAAATTTCTTTTACACTTATTTTTCAATTAAAGAAAATAAAAATGAAACTCAACCCAAGTTGAAGTTAAATATTTGGACATGTTTTTTAATTTATTTTGAATTTTTGAAAAGACTACATTAGGGGCGCTTCCTCAATGGTGAATAGGCGCCTTTTTGAATCATGGGTGTAACACTTCAAAATCCAACAAATCTAACATGGTCCAACAAGGATCCTAATACCTTCAAAAGAAGAATTTTTAATTTGGTCATCATACAAAGGATCCTAAAATAATTCAAGTCACATTTGCTCAAATTGAGATTTGGAATGAGTTGATTTTCAAAGGCATTGGGGAAAGGAGGGGAAGGGACAAAAACCAACTTAAGAATTTAGACATTTAAAAATCACTTAGCAAGGTAACCTAAAATAAAGAGATTATCATCTAAAATTATACTTTAAATCATCATAAATAAGCGAACCCAATTTTTAAAATCACAACTTTAATAATATTGTATGGCTTTTAAAACCACCCTAAACAACTTATTATTATTATAGTCTCACATTCTCAAAAAAAAATTGAACAAATATAATGGACAATAGTAACCCTAAATGCCCTAAACACCTCCCCATAACGGCCGCCTATCTAGACTTTGGTGCACATGCAGATGGCATTAAGTTTTTTAAGGTGACCATATACCATGTGGAAGTACATTCTTTGGGGGGGTGGAAGCAAAGAATGTACAACCACGAGCATCATCTTTTAGTAGTGGGCTACGCCTAGTTTAAAATATTGTAAATTGGGGGTTTGTTGAACGTCTTTGATCGGCTTTTAGAAGGTATGCATATTATTTGTGACGGTACATTTGGATGATTTTGCATTGTGACGAATCATGGCTTCTCAAGTGGCTCCTTTAAGCATTTTTAGTTATGTCCAAAGTAGGCCCGTACAAAATAGGAGTTCACAAAATAGGGGGAGTCCGAGCCTATAAGTTGAGATTTCGTCAAATGTTATCCTTTACCACCAAAATTGTGGCTCCTTAAAGGGGGGGGCCCCCTTTGCTCAACCGACTTATTGCACATGCACCTTTGAATCTCACCAAGAAGGCAATGTTGTTGATGACACTAAAGAAGGCAAAAAAAAAAAGCCCTCACAACAAGCCTCCCATTCAGAAAACCACAATAAAAAAATGTAACTCTATAACTTGTGAGATGTGAACGCATCTTGGACTTTTACGGGTCTAGGATCCATGCAAAAAAAATAGGCTTTAAAAAATTTCCTTAATGCTTTTGGGTGGTTGATTTCGGGGATCTAACCCCCAAAAAATTGTTTGTCCCACAAGAGGCAATTAGGAAAAAGAGTTTAAAATCACAACTCAAAAGAGACAAAAATGGTAGATATTATTATTATTATTATTATTATTATGTTGGCCTATCACAAGATTAGTGACAATACATAACCAAGTTCTTCCTCTTCTATTATTTTTTGCATACATCATTTGAACAAAGAATGGTTATTGGATTTTTTGTCCTTGGAGAGGAAGGTTATATAAATAACTTAGAAGCAAACAAACATTGTGATACAGAGCAAATTCGTTGATCTTCATTCATCCAACATGGATAAAAATAATTCAAATAACATGGAACTACACTTGCAATTAGTATAGTTGCATCATATATTATTTCGTAACTAAGAATTTGATTATTGGTTCCAAAGCAATCATCCGATAGTTGATCTTAATATTACAATACAACTCTTGAAAATGGCGTAAATATTGTTGTATGACTTTTCTTAATGACTATATATGCACATTGCAAAATGTGAAGAGAAAGACAATTGCAAATGGATTGGAGTCATATCAATTAAACAAACTAACAATTGGTGAATGTGATTACTAGGTTGGTAAGCGAAGAGTTCACCACAAGAAATAATAACCATTTCTTTCGGTCTCAAATTACATAAGTGGCATTTAGTGGTTCATGACAAAAAAAAGTCTTTAGTTTCAAAATGGAGCAACCCACAATTTTCAAATACGAGTGTAAACAACACAAGAAGAAGCTACTAAGGGTATTGGGAAAAAAGAGATTGCAAGAAAAGGAAAATTGACACTAAACTATGAGAAAGGCGAGCTAAACAACAATCATGACATTAGTGACCACATTTTGAGGATGAATTTTGTTACCTTAGAAGTTAGAATCAATGAATATCTACTTACTTTACTACCAATGATGTTTTCGTACACAAAACTTATTTGGCATTTGGGGTATGTATGATCTCACCCTCCAAAACTAGGCATAATTTGAAGGCTTTTTCCCCCTCTTATATTATTCACGAGGTGAATTACTTGGTCATCAATGTGACTAGATATGTGCGATGAAAAAATCATTAAATGAACACTTTTTGTGTGCATCTCATGAGCATAGTGAAATAGTTCACCTGGTTAGTTCTAGATAGAAGCGGGCTTTGTACTCTCTGGATAACCTCTGCTCTCGAGGGCAAAACAGAACGTGTTGCCATTGGAAGGACCAACTTGGCCAGGCAGAGCAAGTGACCAGCCAGACAGAAGCAAGTTGAGTATCATCTTGAGCAAAGCAGAAAGTGTTGTCATATTGTTGGGTGATGGCCATTGGAAGGAGGAACAGGCCAGACAGATGCAAGTTGGGTATCATCAAGTTGGGTTGCCAGAACACGAGCACAATAATTTGGCACTCAACATTGAGACTCCGTCGCACATCATTGAGAACTTTGTAAAAGAATTTGCTAGATATCCTCATGATGTTGTAACGCATGTGCATGGTCACGTGCATTTGAAAAGAATGAGCCAATTGAGCCTAAGAAGAAGCTCAGGGTGATTTGCAGAATTGTCGTCTCTTAATTAAAGCCTTTTTTAAACTTTCATATCTAGTCTATAACCAAATTTGGCTAAATCTTGTTGAGGAAAGATCATCAGTTTGGCTACATCAATCACAAAATTGACAAATAAAAATGAAACACTGGCTCCAACCGTGCTTACAATACCAAATCACACACAATCCCAATGCTGGTTTCTTACAACACAAAAGGAACAAAAACACCGTGCCACCACCACCACCGACCATGTTGTTACAAGTCAAGCTTGAGCCATCATGTTTTAGTTCCATTTCCAATGGAGAGGTGCGCTACAAGGTCCTGCTGAGATGTCAAATGTTCTGTTCTCCTTCCACCCATGAAGCAAAATCATTAAAAAACTAATCCCATATCCTTTGCCCAAAAAGTTCTCCTCTTGAAACTACATAACTAGCCCAAAAGGAAAAATTCATCCCTGAAAAATGTTTGAATTTCCAAAGATTAGTCTAACATGGCATAACAAGCACCAAAAAACATCTGTTCCAATATCAATAGTCTAAACACTTTCACCAAAAAAACACCAACTCATCTAATGTGAAACTGATTCTAATAAGGTAAAACTTCCAAAAGTTAGATCCAATGTGATAGTCCCACAAAATAGGCCCACAAAATAAATATCATCTTGGAACTTAGGTTTTTTTTTAAGGCTAGTAGTAAGTAACAAGTGGAATTCATGAAGTAAAAGTTTGGCTTTCTTTTCTTTTCTTTGCTTGTCTTGTCTTTTCCTTAAGGTGCGTACACACTTGGTGTTAGGGACTCTAGTGTTGAGAGTCTCTTGCGACCATACTAGTCATTTAAGACTTAAATGACTTACTTATCATGAAAATTTTATGTTAAACTAACATTCACATAACATTAAACTATTGGCCATTTAACATTGGGTGCCACCTTGGATGCCACCTAGATTTACGTTCAACAATGATTTAACATCAAGTGTGAACACCCCATTAGGTGAATTGACATCATGCTCCTAATTTCTAGGGTCATCTTTTGTCATGCAATACACAAGAAGCACATGGAATCAAGTATTATTATTACTAAGGAAAATGTGAGATATCCATTTGTACAATAAATATTGCCCAGGCAGGTCCTGAACTACTCAGCACAAGGACTTCACAAACATTGTGGGTGCATTTCATTTGTGCAAACAACTACTAGGCTAGCTAGACTTTTTTTGTGCATGTAGAAAGAGAAAAGAAGAACCCAAAATTCCAACCCATTCACATTCTATGGTACTATTTTCATTCATATTAATTAGTTAGTATATAGGGTTGTATTGGCAAGAGTTGAACTTGGGGCACAAGGCATATGAAAGAAGGTGAGGGTCACAATTGGTTTTATAAGTTTGAAGGAGAGAAGAACTCAAGACAATGTGAAGTGGCATCTTGCTTTCGTGAAGTGGTCAAACTTACTTATTACCCAAGACCATTATGCAACCTATTTCTTCATTGATAGCAAGAAATTTCTTGCTTACTTGTGTTCTTTGTCATTTTTGGCCTAGCAAGGGCACGAACATAATTCATGCTTTGCTTTGGTCGTAATGTGTTGTACACATTGAGAGGGAAAAAAAACTTTTAAACGATCCAACACCCATCCACCCCTTTGCCCAAAGATTTGCCATCATCCTAAGAAGTGTTTGATTTTTTTTTGGGGGGCAAAAAATGACCCCAAGTCACCATGCCCATTTTTTTCCTAGATTTAGATATGCCATAATACCTGTACCAATTACCAAGACAATAATTATATTATTTTAAAGAAACATTGAAATGCTCAAAAGAATTTTTTTTCCCAGAAATATTAAAAAAAAGGAAAACAAAGAATTTGCACACAAGAATATTTGGGTATATATCATTTTGTCAAAATGGAATAGGTACTCAAAAAAAATAAAATTACTTAATTAATTATTTGACAAACATGTGTTGAAGTGGCCAAGTTATTCACTTGTGTTGTAGTAGTAGTGATGTGGAAGCCACACAAAACTCAAGAAGGTGAAGAAGGTGGGGTTTAGTAGTGGGGTTTAGGGTTTAGGGTTTAGTCTATAGGGGTTTAGTCCACACCAAAAGCCTTGGATACCCGAGTCTTAAAGCAAAAACAAAAGTCCTTGACAAAACAAAAAGTTTTACTTATTTTCTTCTGAGAAAAACAAAACTCTCCTCCACCCACAAAAAAAAGGAAAAGAAGAAGAAGGGAAAAAAAAAAAGAGCAACAGATCTGCTGCAATACCCATCCCTCCTCATCTTGCAGGCCAAGCAAAGCTTGAATTCACTACTAGCTCAGTGAGAGAGAGAGGCTCTACCGACAGAAAGAAGAGATTTGCTTCAGGATTTTGGTTTTGTTGGGAACTGAATCAAGTCACAAAATACACAATCTCGAAGATTCACCTCTGTCGGCAAAGAAATTTTGGTACCCAATTTCTCAAAAATTCAAAAAAAAGAAAAGAAAAAAGTACAGAGATTCTTCCATATCCCTCTAGGAACAAAACCCATCTTTTTTGCTTGATCAAGAAGCTCTGGAGTTGTTGCTGCTTTCATTTATGTCATCAAAGGGTGAGGATATGGAAATTAGCTGCCATCAATAAATTAGAGTCAGATGGGAGTGTGTAGCTGAGTTGAAACAAAAGTTTCTCATCATATATCTCTGCAACTGTGTGTTTTTGCTTGCTTGAGGTATTATACCTTGTACCCCTAACATAGTAAGTACTTGCAAAAAGTATTGAGGAAGGCGAGGGGGAGAGAGGGTGTTGTCATGGCTGATTCAAAAAGGAGGTTGTGGTTCGTGAGAGTGTTTGTAGTGAATATGTGTTGCACAGTATACAAGTATGTGCTAGTTAATGTTGCAGTTCAAACAGTGTTGGAGAATCCATGTACCGAGTTATGGATTCCTGTACCATTTGTGGTGGAATTTTGTAATAATGGAAGAGGCTTTTTTTTAGGGTTGTCCAAAGTATGGATCAATGGCATCATATTTGCAGCAGTTGTGGATTGGCTCAATAATTTCCATTTCTTCAATGTCTTGTACAAGCTTCTTCTCTGCACAGTGTTGAAGTTGAGAGGACACTTCTATTCAGAGCTCAGGAAGATGCTGTACTCTTCTTCAGCCATCAAGGAAGGTGGACTGGGTTCTTGCAACCCTGCTACGCTGTGGCCATCCATATTGCAAGTGCCTAAACAGGGCTTCCTCCATGCGGTTGATGCCAAGGCCCTGGAAGTCAAGGGAGAGGCAAGAGCTGAGGAGAGAGGTGTTTTCAGATTTTTGATTGGGCAACTCGACATCAACATAAAGACCAACCAGTTGAGCAGCAACAAAGAAATGTGGCATATGGAGTCCATCACGAACGTAGAAGGCTCCAAAACAGAGGTGCTGTTATGTGAGTTGAGCAGCCAGCAAGTGAATCTGCTGGTCAAGGTTTTGCAAGCTTGGCAGGATCACATGACTTTGGTGGGTGTCATCGAATCCACATCCAGATTCCTGGGCTTGACTGTCCTCAAACCTATGCAGCTGTCTGACATCTTGGAGCACATCAAAGATGGCAAAGAAATTTTGATCTACGACACCAGCCTCGGAGGAAAGCATGTTTTTGTGGAGTAGATCCCAAGTCCATGGCCTCTTTTGGGTGTAGGCCAAATTCAGCTGTGTGAAATGTAAGCAAAAAATTTACTCAAAGCCCATAAAACCCAATGCTTCTTAAATTCAGATTTGCTCTGTAGATTTAGGTGGAAACTTTGGTGGTGGGAATATAGGTCTGGATGCTGCTTTGCCAATCAGGTTCATGTGTTAATTGTAAACCCAACGATAAATGACAAATAAAATAGTCATGAAGAGATTTATTTCTACAGCAATCTTGGTATTTAGGTTTTTACGGATGTGGACTAATAATGAGGACTCAGCCATTTTGGGATTCATTTATTGAATGGATAATTCTTGGACTGTTATGGCAAGGAATGAAATGTATGTAATGTTTGTATGCATGTTCTGGGTGATGATTGTATGGTTGCAATCTTCTCCACTTTTCTCTTCTCTTGGATTAATTGCATTGTGTGATTGACTCATGTGTTTTTCTAGGTCATTTGGCCAAGACCCAATTACATGTCTAGAAACTTGTAATTGGCATGAAATTAGCATTTTTGCCTTATTAGAACATGTTGCTGCTTTACTATGTGTTGCCTGTGCAATATATGAGAAAGATATATGCATTGAAGATGAAAATATTAGCAGATATATTGAGGAATGACACTCTCAAGCTGACAGTTGGGATGATGGCTATGCTAAGAGAGTGCAATGCGTGAATGAGTTTGGCAATGGAAAAAGGCATGAGGGATCATATCAAGGAGCCGTGATCATCCAAGTCCCAACTTATCTTTTAGATCTAAGAATTGTTGGGATAAACCTCACTGTGGCTATGATTGGGACCTTGTTATACAGATGTCTCATAGTGGTTTTTAAGATGTGAATCGTTGTTTGGTTCAAAGCTGGAAATGAGTAGATAAAAATTGGCAACAAGAAGTTTTAGCACAGCTTCCCCTGGAGTGATTTGAGGACATAATGGTGATGCCGAGGGAGCAAAAGGGTGTAATGCCTTTAGTAGGAGACATTTTGGGTAGCTTCAAAGAGGTGTAAAGGAATTAGTTTTGTTGTTTCGGAGGGAAGAAGTGTGAAGCAATGAATGTTCAAGACATTTCCATTATGGGTGAAGAGCACTTGTCAAAAATTGTTACAGAGAAACAAGGATATTGATATGAGATTTAAGGGTTTGTCAATTGTAATAGAGTTTTTGAAAGGATGTCAGCAATTGGACTGTTCAGCATTCTCGTTTAAACCCTAAACCATGTCAAATGAAATGACATGGAAGACCCACATTGATGAATTGGAAAATAATTCTTATGGAGGAAATTGAAAGAAAAATTGGGAACAACTGTGACACAATAGTTAGCACAATGTTGTGAAGATTCCATACATGGTTATAATTTCATGACTTTAAATTGGTATCGAGCAACTCCTTGATATGAGTTGTAGTGAAAATGTTTGGAGTTGTGCAATACCGACCTTTTAATATTCCATAACCAAGTACAAGTACAAACTCTTTTACTTCAATATCATATTTGTTGTGCAAATGAGGATGGATAAATTTAGGAACACATTGTAGATTCATCACAAACAGGACCTTTTGTATGATAAGTAAGCAACACTCTCTAAATATATTTGTTTCTATGTTCATAAGCCTGGCATCTCAACAGCCAAATTTGTTGGACCATTATTCCCAAGACGAACCCCAGCTCAAAATCAGACACTTGGGTTTCTTGAATATCCTGATAGTCATAATTTGTGGACAACTTATCAAATTGAGGTTGCACACAATGCTGGATAGATTTCAGCAAAACTTCGGATAAAGGGTTCATCCCAAACATATAGGATTACTTCCTCCAAATCACTCTCTAATTATGTGAGACTCCTCACAAATCCTAATATTTGTAATAAATGAAAATGCATTTGGAATTCTTCAGAGCTTTTGTTTATACCAACGCTATACCCTTTTTTTAGGTCACTTTCCCCTTCACCTTATTCTTTGTTTCTACCTAGTTCCGCGGCCAACCTTGGTCATGAGCCCAAGGGGTGATTGGATTTTGGTGTGAAGGGAACTACAGGGGTTTAGATAGATTTGTGATATGTTAAAGCCAACAATTTATTCATGTTTTGAGGAAGAAGCTTTTGGCAGTAACACAAAAGTTGTACAATGTGATGATTGTAAGGTGTAGCAAAAACCACTAAGTAGCCAAATCCTAATGAAGAATCTAAAGCTGACAAAAAATCACGCTTCAAGATTTAGAATCACAAATTGATAAAAGTAGGAATAGAAGAGATGAAAAGTTGCAAGAGAAGTGCAAAAAAGGACTTTTAAATTTTCCCTACTATAGTTGGAATCATAATTTGGGTGGACATGAAATTTTCCAATACGGAGAAGCTAGATATATAGCACAGAAAAGAATGAAATCTACCACAATAGATTGCATGATGATCTTGGAAAGTCAATGAACCACAATGCTAACAGAAAGTCTTGATTCCTCTATGGTATGTTGACAAAGTTTGAAGTATTCTCGTAAGGCCATTGAGATGGGGCTCAAATGAGCTGCTGATGTATATTCACCAAGTCTTTTGAAACTAACTACTCTATGTCAACAAGTACCTCAATGCAGTACGTCAAGTCTGCTCAAAGAGTTGCACTAAAAAATTCACCATTTCTGCACATAGGAAAATATAGTGACACTAACAGTCTTTTGCAAAATCCATAACATAAAAGCAATCACCATTTGGACATCATAAAATTCACAAGGGTGCACTTACAATTCAAGATTCTCATTTGAGTAGAAAACTCCACCATGTACACAAGCACCCTGGTGTACAACTAGTACACACCAGTTAGGGAGATGTGGCACACCTCTGTGGCCTGCCATGTTAATCTCTTCATTGCTCCAAAGCTCTGGAATTGCTGTTAATGCAGATTCCAAATATGCAGAATACCAGGACGAACCCAAAGTCCATAATCACACAATTAGTGTGGCCCTACGCGTCTGACAATATTTGTAACCCCCACTCCAATCACAGTGGATCTACAGTAGCAGTAAAAGGGACATGTTATCACCTTGGGAAAGTAACAAACCAGAATTTAGCTACACTAAAACCCATGAGCCATGACCCACTTAAACAAGATTCAGAACCAAACTCCTCACCAAAACACCCACACAAATTGCCAAAAAATAAACTCCACATACCTTTGGGTATTCACTTTCTCTGCTCACAGGTTGCAGCCTAGCATGAGCAATGGCTTCAATGTGATGAGCATGCTTAACAATGAGAACTCAAATTAAGGCCAGAATGGGGGACCACCCACCTCACCAAAGATGGATCAACTGTTTCATCTTGTGAACAGTGTCTCATCAAGCACCCATGCCAGCAGTACCAGGTTAAAAAATCAAAGTCAGGAGGAGGAAGAGATAGAAGGTGCAAAGAATGCACTCTAGGAATCACAGAATGCAAAGCAAAGCTTATCTGAGGAGAGGAGCAGACATGTGTCTGAGAAGTTAGGGCTCCCCAATGAGACAAGTTATATCAGAGTGACTAATCATTGAAAGTCATATTAGAGAGACAAATCAACAACGGTTAGAACTCTAGACTACCATCCAAATAAGAACACATATGAAAAATTATACCAGCCATCAGAAAGAAAAGCTTCTTCACTGTAGGAGTGATAAAAAAGAACCAAGGGTTTAAATGGTAAGTGCTCTGAAGTTGAAACAGACCTTCCCAATGAGAACTAGATTCCAAGTTCCTTCTTTAACTTTGCCAGCATATCCTCAATCTCTGCAGTTTCTGTCTCCACTTTGCGCTTGTCATCAGGAGCATCCTGCCTAGAGGCCTTGCTGCTATCATAAGCTCCTTTAGGGGATTGTCTCTGCTGCTTTGCAAAGTCAGCACCCTGCTTTTTATCACCCTCTCCCTCATCAATATTCAGCTCCTTCTCTAAAAATTCAACAAATTCCTCTCCAATGTCCTGCAAGAGCACCACCACCAAGGAGCCATCCAAATCAGCACATTTTCTGTTGCAGTCATAATTTTCTGTAGAGGAGGAGGAGGAGGAGTCAATGGGTTTTGAAGCACTTCTTACCGCAAGTTCTTCCCACAAACTCTTCATCTTTCCCTGTTTACTTCTGGAACCTTGTCGTTTGCTCATGTCAGACTCAAGATCCCTCAAGAAGTCCTCTGCAGCACCATAGGGAACAATGCTAGAATCAGTTTACATGATGCCCCATGCCCCACAGAGTCCCTGCCCCCAGAGCAATGTATTTGCAGTGTAGTTAAAGGTGGCAACTCTACCAAAAGACCCTTTCAGATCCCTCCAGAATTCACCTGCACTCCATCCATGCCCCCTTTGTGAGTTCATTATACAGTTTGTGTTGTCAGACTCTGTTGGAGTCACTGCAACATCAGAGACAGCTACTTCCAAGCTAAAGCTACAAGAGGCAGCTAGGATCTGCTGGCAAGTATGGACATATGCAAAGGGCAATGCTGCCAAAAACAGAGGGGCTTTACCAAATCCATAGAAATCCTCCTCCTGTACTGTAGAATTGCCTTTTGGTCTTGAAGGACTCCACTGGAATGGATCCCAATCAGCTGCTGTCCTTGAATGTTGGCTTGCATCATACTTTGCTCGACTGTTGCTATCCACCAGTGTTTGGTATGCATTCTTTATGCGCAAAAACTGCTCTTGTGCATCAGCCTGATTCAGCCCATGAAAAATTTACCCACAATCAATTGTTCTTCAATCCTGCAAGTTTTCACATCAATGAATTTGCAACAATCATAACCAAAACCAGCATATGTTTTTTTCTTGACCACTTTATATGACATAATCTTCTGATGATATCATATACTCTTCATAGTAGCGTCCAAAATGTGTCTGTTGAACATGATTTTTTTTCTTGAATCATCAAAACTGCAACCCCGCCCTTCTGATGATATCATACACTCTTCATAATAGTGAACAAAATGTGTCTGTTGAACATGATTTTTTTTCTTAAATCATCAAATCTGCCACCCCATCCCAGACCTTAATGTCATGGAATGTCTCACCCTTGCCCATTAGGTCGGGTGTGTTGCCTGGCTCACCTGGCACCTTACCCAACATAAATTGCAGGGGCTTGACTATTCCTGATGTTGGACATGTCACCTAGCTCACCTGGCACCTTACCCAACGTAACAGGCAGGGATTTGACCACTGATAATGTTGGGTGTGTTGCCTGGCTTGCCTAGTGCCTTACCCAACATAAAGGGCAGGGGCTTGACCATTCCATAGTACGAAAAGGTCTTCAAGTTGCACAATCTCAAGAAGACAAATGCATTCCATTTCAGAAATTGTTCTGTCCTCCTCCTCCAAATAAAAATCATGGAATTAGGTCTGACAAGAAAAAAAGGACAAGATTGACAGACAGATGAACGGTAGGCGTTTACCTTCTTGTTAACATCAGGGTGGTATTTGAGAGCCAAGCGTCTGTAAGCTTGCCTAATTTCTTTCTCTGATGCAGAAGATGCCACACCCAAAGTCTCATACAAAGACTGCTGAGCAAAACAGACAAAAACTGATGATCCCTTGCGACCAACACCACGCCCACTCCCTCCTGTCCATCCTCTCCCATCATCATCATCTTTGCAACACCATCTCACACCCAACACTCGCTCCAAACTTCTTCTTCGTCTTCTTCTCCTTGGCACATAATAACTAGAACATACTCCTTTGCCTAGTATTGTTGTGCTTACAATCCCACACCTTCTTCTGCTGGTGCTGAGGGAGCAATTGTTGTACCTTGATATCGTTCCTATGCATTCACCCACACACAATAGCTCTCCTCTTGTGAGAATTGCCATTTGGGTTGTGAGGGGAAGTTGCTAATAAACCCACCCACAAAACCCAAAACACACACTTCTTTCTTACTTCCTTCCTCCCTTCCTTCCTTCCTTCCTTTGGTGATCACCAACAAGCAGCTTCCCTTCTTCTTCTGCTCCCCTTGGCAGCAACCTCAACTCTACCAGCACCAAAATATCCAACACTTCAATCTAGCAACAACAATCAAAATAGGAAATGTTCCATAGAAGTTTTTAGTTCTCACAAAAATGAATACACAACTCAGGTCTGTTCGGTATGTTGAAGTTATATATGTCTGGTATTGAGACATATTATGAAGATTAATAAGAAGTAATTATGAAATAGTTAGGCTTGAAAATGAGATAGTTATTTTTGAATTGTCTTTGATATGATGCACATCATCTTGTTGCATCTTCATTTCTCTTCCATGATCTAGCAATAACCAAAGGATTACTCAATTAAAAAAAAAGTGAATTTACCATGCACTTTGGTGTAGTATCAAGTCATCTTTTCACTTGTATCATGTATATTTCTTTGTTGGTGATGACCCCAAGGTAGGTGTTCCATTGTTTCCTCTACTTCCCATGCAAAATCTAGTACTTCTAATAATGCTCATACCAAAAAGATGATTAGAGCATGATGGTTTTTTCTCTTATGATTTTTGTAAGAGAAAAAAATGTTACAGATAAATTAAATTGCTCATTTGCCCATTCCTAAACTTTTCAAATCTTTGATTGGAAACATGTTTAAAAATGTATACCTTTTTTATTAAATTAAATAGGGCAAGAAAAAAGTGGTTGCTAATGCACACATATGGTTATGGTTGGCAAATTTCTGGAATTGCCATTGATTTTGTGAAGATACACAAAAATGTGATAAAACATTGTTGCATTTTCCTTCAGAAATGGCATTTAATTTTGTTGGAGATTATTATGTGCATCATCTTGTCTTTTCATGCATGAGATCATGTAGAGCATTGCTTGGTGAGTGAGTTTTTTGGCATTTTGTAATGATATTTGCTCTTTGATTTGGTTGCTTGGAATGCCACAGCGGGCCATTGAATTTTGTTGGGAGATTATGCCTGTGATTTTTGTTGCATTCGTGCATCAATTCATTTAGAGCATTGCTTTGTAGTGAGTGTGATGGTGCAACGATGATATCCACCATTGTGATGATTTGGTTGTGCTTGGAATGCCATGCTGGATTTGAATTGTTTGGAAGACCATTGGTTTTGTTGGGAGATTATTCTACGCCCACGACTTTTGTTGCATTCATGCATCAGATCATTTAGAGCATGGCTTTGGGTGACTGTTTTTGCAACAATGATATCTGCCATTGTGATGATTTGGTTGTGCTTGGAAGGCCATCTTGGGATCAGAATTGTGGGGAAGGGCATCTACAATTTTGTTTGCATTCATTTGAAGCATTGCTTGATGAGTGTGTTTTTGCAGCAATTGTGAAGATTTGATGGCTCAGAATACCATAATGGACTTGAATTCATATTCAATGGAATATGAGTTGCTTCACAAATGCAATGGGAACGAGCCAGAAGATCCTATAAAAAAAACATTTCAATTTTTTTAAGGGGACTTGAATGTGTGTTCTCTGGTGTTGCCAGCACTCAAAGAGGGGGAGGAATTCAATTCATGGTGGGTTCTGTCATGAATGATCATGAAGCAGTTGCAAATCGAATCGATTTGATTTTCTGAGGAAAAAATTATAGCCCGATTGAGATTGAGATTGACATTGTTCTGATTTGATTGTGAAATAATTTGCATTCTACATTCTGAATTGTAGCGAACAATTAATTTCCCATTTGCATTCTGACTTTGAACATGATTGCATAATTCTACATGATTCATCAATGGGTAGCCAAGAAATGAATTTCCCATTTGCATCCAGACTTTGAAGATTGCAGTCCCAAGTAGGTTGTTCTGAATGGTAGTGAAGAATTTTTTTCCATTTTGCTTGCACTCACTCAGCCTTTGTGTTGCAGCAGCAGCAGCAGCAGCAGCAGCAGTCTTTAAGGATTTCTCATTCTCAAATTGATTAGAAATCTTATTTTTCAGCGCATTGCATTGCATTGCATTGCATTGTTGTGAGTGAATGCTGGATTGCTGCATTGTCTGACTGATTGCTGAAGAATTTGCCAGCCAAAAGAAGTTTGTTGCCACCTCAAGAGTTGGAGGAGATTGTTGTTTGTGCTAGAAAAGATTGTCGTCTTTGTCGCGTCCGCATCAGCTCTGGCCCTCTCCTTCCTTATCCTGTCGATTTCGCCGTCCGATTCCGCATCGTTGCTCTCTTTGCCATCCGATGTGCCTCCGACACTGCCCACCACAAACCAGGATATGGTGCACACAATCTCGCTCTCTCTCTCTCTCACGCTTCACTAGTGTTGTCGCCATCTCTCTCTCTCTCTCTCTCTCTCTCTCTCTCTCTAGACCTCTTTGTTGCTGCAGCGTCTTTGCTTCTTCTGTGCGCTCCCTTTGCTTGCTCGCTTTCTCTCTCTCTCTCTCTCTCTCGCATTTCCCTCGCTCGTGTTCAGCGGCTGTAGCCACTATCAGTAGTAAAGTGTCATGGCAGCTGTTGCGATGTCCGCGGGTGTGGCATTCTCCCAAGGAATGAGCCTAGGGAAGTCAGAATTTGCGGGGAAGCTGATGAAGCAGTCTGCTGCAACAATTGCTCCTGCTAAGTTTCAGAACGCGGCCGTCTCCGTGCGTGCTGCTGGCTACGATGAGGAGCTCGTCAAGACCGCGGTACGAGTTCTTTTTTTTGTTTTTTTGTTTTTTGGTGTGTCTCTCTCTCTTGGCGTCGTGTTTGTTTCTTTTGACGCTCAATTGTGCGGTGGTTTTCTTGGTGCCGAGAGAATGGCATGCAGTTCTTCCTGTTGACTACTCCTGACCCGTCAGGACTGGATTCTTGATGACATGATGTGATGCAACAACTTCCTATATGTGTGATGATGTTTCATGTGAGAGTGCAGAAAAAAATTGCATCTCCAGGACGTGGTATTCTGGCTATGGATGAATCAAATGCAACTTGCGGTTTGCGTCTGGCATCCATCGGACTTGAGAACACAGAAGTCAATCGTCAAGCTTACAGACAGCTGCTAGTCGGCACCCCAGGTCTTGGAGAGTATGTGTCTGGAGCTATCCTTTTTGAGGAGACATTGTACCAGTCCACAACTGATGGCAACAAGATGGTGGACGTTTTGACACAGGCTGGCATCGTCCCTGGCATCAAGGTGGACAAGGTATGGAGGCATTACACAGACACTCAGAATTCTTCATCATCACTTTTGAAACACTGCACTAGTACTACCCCTCCTCTGGACTCTCACTCTCTCTCTCTTTGTGTGCATTGGAGCTTGAGCTGAACATTGTTTTGCTGCTTGTGTGGAATTTTGCCTTTTTTCCCAGGGTCTTGTTCCTTTGGCTGGATCTAACAACGAGTCATGGTGCCAAGGCCTTGATGGTCTTGCATCAAGGACAGCTGCTTACTACAAGCAGGGAGCTAGGTTTGCGAAGTGGTAAGCCTGCAAATCCCCTTATATCTCTGCTGATTGCATTCTTCAGACACAGATCCAAGGAAGTTTTTCTTTTGTGGTGGTGGTGGTGGTGGTGATTAGACCAAGTACATACCTTTGATTACCTGCTGCACTGGGTCATGGTGCCATTGGTGTTTGTGCAGGCGCACAGTGATCAGCATTCCAAACGGTCCTTCAGAGTTGGCTGTGACTGAAGCTGCATGGGGTCTTGCTCGATATGCTGCTATTTCTCAGGTATTGTCTGTCACCCATGTTTGGTTCTGGGTGTTGCCTACTCTTGTATGGTTGTTGTTCAGTGGGACTCACAGAAGCTCTCAAACTATTTTCAGAAGTTTTCTGCTATCATCTTTGACCTTGACTACTACTGTATTTTGTGAAGAGAAAGTGTGCTAGAGCATTGTTTTCAACAATCTCAGCTTCCGTGTTTTCACGACAGATACTAATCTGTGCCCTGCATTCCTCCTGCAAATTTGTTTTTTTTTTAACATGCAGGATAATGGATTGGTGCCCATTGTTGAACCCGAGATTCTCCTTGATGGGAGCCATGGGATTGACAGAACTTTGGAGGTTGCCCAGAAGGTTTGGTCAAAAGTCTTCTTCTTCTTGGCAGAGAACAATGTCCTGTTTGAGGGTATTCTGTTGAAGCCCAGCATGGTTACCCCTGGAGCAGAGTGTCCTGAGAGGGCAGCACCTGAGAAAGTGGCAGAGTATACTCTCACATTGTTGAAGAGACGAGTGCCACCATCTGTCCCAGGCATTATGGTAAGTCATTCACCTTTAAATAAATGTCAAGGGGTCTATGCTCTACAAACGAGATAACTTTGTTGCATCTGTTGTATCCAGTGACAGATACACTGGTTTGAACAAGCTGATTGTGCAGAACATGATTGCATCCCTTAAGTGGGAGAAGGGTTTCTGATTTGTGATGAATCTGGGATGTACAGTTCTTGTCTGGAGGCCAATCCGAGGTGGAAGCAACATTGAACTTGAATGCAATGAACCAGAGCCCCAACCCATGGCATGTGTCCTTCTCTTATGCTCGTGCTCTTCAGAACTCAGTATTGAAGACATGGAAGGGCCAACCTGAGAATGTTGAAGCTGCTCAGAAAGCTCTTCTGGTTCGTGCAAAGGCCAACTCTTTGGCTCAGCTTGGAAAGTACTCTGCTGAAGGTGAAGCTGAGGAAGCAAAGAAGGGAATGTTTGTGAAAGGCTATACTTACTAAGTGACAAAATTAATTACTGATGCTAAAACTTGTAGTAGAGCTTGAGTTAAAGGGGACTTTTGAATTGTAGGTAGGGAATTTAGGGTTGTGACAACCATGGCGTGGTGTGAGAATTCATTTGAGGAAAGTAAAGAAATAAAAACTCCATCTTCTGTCTTTAAAGTGTGAGACCAATTATGGGCATGCATAAATTTTCTGGGATCATGGCTTGGCTTTGGGAGGGTGATCAGTTTTTGCCTTTTGCTCACTTGAAAGGAAAAGATGGGTGTCACATAATTTGTAAGTGTGGAGCTCTGAGCCTTTTTCAAACCGATCTCGTTCTGTAGAGATACACTGAACTTTCTTGTCAATGATAAATGACATATAATATGCTTCCTCAATTGTTGAGGTAGAAATATATTGAAATTCTGTAGATTGTGTATTGCAACTTTGCTGCTGTTTTCCCACTAGATATTCTGGAAAATCATATTGCACTATTGTTTACTGCAAAAACTCTGCTCTGGGCATAGCCTTTACTCAAAGCCAACAACAGAAATGAATGCTTCAGTATACATTCTGAATCCATTCAGGAAACAGAACTGTAGGTAGAGAAATGCAAAGTTTCCTGCCTCAAAACACAGAGACAAAAGCAAATGTGAAAGAAACTTGTTTTCAGTTACAGTGATTAAAGCACTGGCACAGCATCCTTCTCACTGATCATTTACCTTCACAACAATCATGTGCATGGAATGGTGTAAATGGTCTTTCTATGAATCTTTCACAAATAGACCTCATGTTTCCAGATATTGTCCATAGCAGCTGGAGTATGGTACCAACCAGCATCCCTTTCCCTTACGGGAACTCACCGTACTTAGTACCTGCACAAATTGAACAAGAACCATGGGGTTTTCACCACCAATCCTTACTGCAAGTCTTCTCAAAGTCTAATTCCACAACAAAGTGCCAGTTCAACAATCTATGATAAAATCTAGTGCGGTGGGTCTTGAAGACAATTGTTAAGAGAGGGGGGGAAAAAAAAACAAATTCTCACTCTGTGTTTCCATAAGCTTGTAACGTTTCTCTTGCACTCCTGTCACTCCCATTTGAATCTCAATAATAGTGTGTAACGGCATCTGCATCCCGACAACCATTGCTAAGGATACTCTAGCTATTTGGAGGGAACTTCAAAAGTGTACTTCTGAATCTTGATGTGTAAATGGGTCACCAGATGATTGAAGTTCTTATCCAGCAAGAAGACCAACTGTTTGCAAGCAAACTCTGATGTTGCAGCAGTCAGTGGGACCAGTAAAAACAATAAGGAGCTGAAAAGACAGAAAGACAAAAAAGAGACCTCAACATGTGGAGCTTCTTTCAATGGCTTGTCTGCAAAATATGCGTACAGAGACCGTAATAT
Organism: Sphagnum tenellum; assembly: GCA_963921925.1. Lineage (NCBI taxonomy): Eukaryota > Viridiplantae > Streptophyta > Sphagnopsida > Sphagnales > Sphagnaceae > Sphagnum > Sphagnum tenellum. Next base: position 11,880,508 of record OY998148.1, read on the forward strand.
TGCCTGATGGTAAATGATCAATCACCGAAAAGAAAGTCAGGTTCAGAGAATGCTCTGTTGGAAGTCATAAACTTTCATTGTGTCACAAAATAAAGATTAACAGGTTTAGGGTTTAGGGTTTAGAAGTCCTAATCTTTCCTTGCACATGTCACAAAATAAGAGAGTTGTCACAAAATGTTTTTTCATGTCATAGACAAAACCTGATATGGAGACTTAATGTGTTTGTGAGCACTTACTTGATGAGCGATCACTACCACCGGTGAGCGCTGCCTTTCAAGCTCAATAATAACAGGCTCTAACCTGCAGCAAGGAGACAGTTCCATTGTTCTTATCCTTAGTGACCAACAGCTTAAAAACAAAATGAATTCTGAGATGCTAACAACACAATGGAATTACATATCAGCTCTAACAGTATCCACCTGTAGACAGACCAACAAGATTCATTACCGTTGAATGACATCAAGGTATGATTCTCCTCGTGGGTATCTATATCGCAGTTTGTCTTGCTTCCGAGCCCTGTCATAAGGGAACCCTCATGAGCCAAAAGTATCATTAAGACAGTAAAAGAAAAGCAGATATCACTTGGTTCATTTCCGCTCTCTCCTGCCCTAACGGCTACATATGAGTCAGTCTGCTACATGGATAGATTTTGAGAATGTTGAGAGCACTGTCTTCAAATCTATCTACTGGAGACTCTTCCAGGAAGTGGGTAATGGGTGCACAGAAACAAATCAAGGCATGGTAACTTCTTCTGCACAAAGGTGAGTGGAATTTTGAAAACCCCAAGTTTGTTTTGTGACTGAAACTGTTTTCTCAACTGTGAATTGTACATAAGAAACAACACTGGGGAATTTATGAAACAATGGCAAATTGTATGTGTATGCCGATTGATCTCAAGGATTTTTGCTTACTGGTAGTCTTCAGGCATGGTCTCTTTGATCTCAAGGTATGTCATGCCATCACAAACACCGGCATTTATTTCATCCAGTGCCCGCCATTGCACCTTCATCATCACACACCCATCACTGTCAGACTGTTGGATGATTGATTTCTCTCCACAAATACCTGACCCTTGTCCCTCCCATCAGGAATTTGGATTCGACTCCTTAACAAGGCTGAATTGAAAAATTGGGTACACTAACAAAATTGTATGTTATGCTTATATAACCCAAAACTACACACAGCTTAGCAGCAAACAACCCACCAATGATGGCAAGCTCGCCAGGTTCATGAACACTTCTATACTGATGAAAATAGAATCTGCCTCACACCTTTGGAAAACCAACAATGTGGCTTGCTGTGAGTAAAGTCCTCTGCAAAGTACTTGTCCATATCTGCAACCATGTCAAATATGATAAGTAAGTACTTAGACAGGATCAGCATAATCAGAATATAAAGAGCAAGATATACCTTAGGGACACAAAAGTCTGATGGTCCAGTTGTCACAGATCAGGTGCACAAACTATCCAGCTATGATAATGCAGATTTGAAAGAAGAGGGATACAAAACTCCTGATGATTGGTGCCTAAGCATCGATGTGTTCCGTGTCATTGTAGACGAAAAAGAGAAAGAGATAAACAGCTTACTGATGCAGCGGCCTCAGTTTTGAGCCGCTTGTGCACAAAATCAGCGAGCCTGAGTGCATACTTCTCTCCTTGGTCACTGTAAAAAAAATACCCAACTCCAGACTGACTTACTCCACAATCAATCCATGTGCATACATACTGGCATGAATCCTAAGCAATGACTGTGCCTGTCCTTAGTGAAGGTGCAAAGACCCTGTTAATGAATGAAGAGCACACCATAGTCATGCTAAGATTTGACACGTCTGAAGGAAAAGTAAATATCATGTGATACAGACTCAAAAAAGCTGAAGTACCTCAGAGGTGGATCACCACCAATGCGACCTCTTATGTTGTCTTGACTCTCACCATGACGGGTCAACAAAATTGGCCGTGGTGTGATGTGTGTATTCACCTGTAAACCCAAAGAAAAATTATCTGTTTTTAAACTTCCAAAAATCAATCTACAGCAGCATGCAGTTAGCCTGGATTCTTCACAATCAGTATAACCACACAACAACCACAAATCTTCCATCTTTGAGCTGGGTGATTATCCTTTGTTGCCAACCTAACCGAACTTCCACCATATTCACAGAAACTGCTTGTTGAGCAGCTTGCAAAACCATGGCAAAACTAAACAGCAAAATGTTACATGGGACACAAAACTTGGAACTGTGTCAACCAAACAAAGCGGGAAGCATCTAACCCACCACAGTCTGTGACATACCAAGAAGAAGACAATGCGGCCAGGTAAATATCCACTGATACTGTTCACCTGCATTGTTTACAGTGTAAAAGCTCATGATACAGGTGAAGAAAATGTATGTCAGAGATGTGACACCCAAGACATGATTACACCATACATACACCTCATGTATTTTGAGACTATAAGACAAGTATGATGAAATTCTCTTGGGCAAGAAAACAAAAGCGAGCTGAAAAATAAACCCTTCTTACAGCAAAAGCATCAAGAGGGTGTTTGGAACATGCACGAGTTGTACTAACCTGAATTTGACCTCCCTGGCCACTGACCATGTCAATCATCTTTATATAAGAGCCCTCTGTCACTGGCTCATACATCTGCAATCCACACAAATTCATGTATTTGTTGTAACTTGCAAGATTTTGCAAAAAGCTACATGCATGTTCATTAATTTCAAATTTCATTTCCACTACAACAATTGAATAACAAGCAGGTACAAAGAAAGAGAAGCAATCAAGTTCCAATTATGTTAATCAGCACAGAAAAAACATTATAGGATGCAATCTACAAAGATTTTGCATGATTTTTTTACCTTTTCATAGTTCAAAAGCCGTGCTTTAAAGTCTTCAAGTGCAACTTCATAATCCTGCCTGTTGGGCAGTAGATAGAAAACAGACCCACCTCTCAGTTTTGGGTTTTATGTGCTCTGGCCACAAGAGAGAGCTTATCAGCAGCAGTGTGTCAAGAGGATTAAGGTTTGAATGTTATGCCCCTGGACTCTTGACACAGGTGTTGTTCAAGCAGGTAGATGAACCACCCCTCTCTATGCATAAGGGTGGTTCCTGATACTTTCTTGTTCAGTTCTGGAAAAAAAGATGTACTCAAAAACTCTTGGTGAATCCTATAGCAGATCTGCTTTAAACCCACCATTTAGAAGAGGAAGATCCAGTGGGAACTTACATATCAGCATAGTCAGGGCTCTGCTGGATCTTCAACCGAATATTAGTATCAATCACTGATCGATCATTGCAAATGGTCTCCAGGAAAATCACCTGCAAAAAATTGCACAAGAGAGAATGCAGGAAAAGGGGGGTTTGTCATAATCTGAAGGATGATGATGGATGACCTACCACAGTCACTGTCCAGAAGTGAAGGGTTAGTTTCAAATGATGTATGCAAATGAACTGATTCCAATAGGACACCCATGATGGCATTTCACAATTGTAACACTGACACACATATACACATGTACCAAAGTAAGGAAAAAGATGTATCTGGTTTTGCCTGCATGGGTTCCAAATACATGTAGTTTAATGAAAGTGAAGAACACATGCCTTGCATTTTCCTTCTGCCAACTTCAGAAGCATATTGCGGCGTGCATTTGTGCTGTTGGTAGCATCAAAGACACCCACCTGCAAAACTCAATTTCTTGACCATTTATCTTTTAGCAAGAAGCAATTTATCCTTGAGCTTTTCATAACTTCAACCAAGAAGACATTGAACCACTTGATGGCCAGAATGAATTATACAACCATCTCTCAATTGTGCCAAATGTTTTGTTAGTGTGGAAATCACTTCACAAGGATGGGTAACATTCGTTAGTCCTGATCAAGAGGGTAAAAAAAGAGAGCACCTGGCCTCCCTCTTCCATCCATGCAAGCATGTCCTCCATAGCAAGAACTGCCACCTGCATATTGGTGTACAGAGAAACCAGCTGCATGCATCAGTAAATCTGAGAGATGGAAAATTTGGCAATTCAACCATTCACAAACAAATCCAAAATACCCATTGCATCTAAGGCTGCATGCTGTCAAACATACCTCATTCCTGGCATCGATCCCTTCTTGGTTATCACCTCTGAAAAAGTCTGCAGACTGCAGCACCCCACCACTCAAGCAATTTTTTCTGTAAAAATTGTGACATATTTGCACCCTTTTTTGCAATGTTTGTAGTCCAGAGAAATGAATGATGAAACCTCTTGATTCAAATCACAGTCTGCAACTATGACTTGATTTGCATACTACATTACAAGTAACACTACTATGTGGGGAAGCAATCCTATAATATTCAGAAGCTGAAAAGGACTGACCTGACTGGAGCCAAGCTTCAGACGCCGATACTGGAGAGTTTTACACAAACCCATGTCATTGTTGTCAGAAAATAGAACACTGATCACAAGTGGTACACATATCTATAGGGTGGCAAGAATAACTGTTGTATAGTTTCTTCTGTAGCAATCAAGGTAGTTCAGCGCAGGAGAAATTTAACTGGATATGAACAACACCCAACAGAAGATACATGTTCCACATGACACCTTCCACAATGTATATTAGAAGAGTCTCGAAGAGGGCAGAGAGCATGCATCCCCATACAATCTATAGTGAAAAAAAACAAGAATTCCTTTTGAACTTTGGAACTTACTTTGCCAACGTTGAAGTGCTTGGTGTCATGACCTAGCCAGCGTAGGTATCTTGTAAGCTTTGCTGCAGTGAATGTCTTTCCTCGTGCAGGCAAGCCAACCTACAGCAGGATCACAACACAGAACTCCATGTTACATACTACTTGCTTCCTCTGCAGACATAGTAATTGTAGAGTTTTCAAGACACACAACAAAAAAGTCGCATCCTGTTACACATATATCGCACATGAGTGAGCATGCCATGGCAGAGGTCTACTACCAGAATAATTGCAAGCTGGCGTCGCTCTCTTGGTCCCAAAAGTCGATCTGCCACAGCACCAGCTGCAACAGCTCCAGCTGCTTCCGGCATTGCCTGGACACAACTGCCTCAGACACTTCCCATAGTGATAGCTTTTTGCTTCAGTTCAGCACATGGTTTCTCCAATGCTTGAACCTGCCATGACTGATGCTTGCAGAAAGAGTAAAAAGAATGGAAAAAATGCAAACCTCACAGTCAACATCCAACTGGAGCTGTGTCTCAATCAGATTGACATCACTAATTGATGTCAACGGTTTTGGTGATGGACCCACTCCTTTGTCCACACGGCCGCCTGGCAAGAGAGAGCTAGTTGACAAAGATTTTGCTTCATCAACAGGTGCAATAGCAGCACCTATGTTTGCAGCTGTTCCAGGAGAGAACTCAGAGCTCCTCGGCACCACAAGATCCTGGCATTGAAAGCAGTAGAGAGCAACAAACAATTCCCTAAATTATGATTCACAACCTGCAAAGCAACTTGTGGTGGACATGTTTTTCAGAAGGTGAAAGGAAGACATACAGAGTAAGGTCTAAGTCTTATTAGTATCATGCACCTTGACAGAGATACTGTAGTGATGATCTTGAGGGGCATTGTAGGTCTCGCCCTGCATGAGTTGATATCTACGACTCTCTCCATAAAAGGGAATAGGCACAGAGGCTGAGCGTTGCAGTCCGTGTGGAGTTTCAGTGGTGTCAGCTGCATACTGTACACCAGAGTTTGTGCTTGATGTGGGAGGTGGAACTTCATAGTGCTCCAAATCGAGCTCTAAGGCCTGCAGGCCAGTTTGCACATTATGTGCAAGCACATTTTGATCAAGTGACACATCTGGAATCCCCCGAACCCTATTGGCACTGTGAGGTTTAAGGTTCTTCTTGAGTGCCCGCCAGCTTGCTGCCAATGCAAATGGTGACACTGGGTCTGTTGTCATGCTAACAGCTAGCTCCACACTCTGCATACCATATTCCTCAGGAAGCTCGAACTTTGCAAATGAACCTGGCCCACTGAGCATTTTGCCAACCTTCAAGACCCGATTTGGACCGTCTTCAAGAATATCTTGTGCCATATTGTCCATTGGTCTGAGAACAAACTTGAACTCCAAGGATTCTATCCAAGCCCAAGGAAAGCCACCCAACACAAATCTCATGAGAACAAGCCCAAGGAAAGCAACCCAACACAAATCTCATGGGAACAATGACCTTACACTTAAGCATTGCCATTGGCCTAGCATCATCCTCCACATCAACAATGTATGCAGATCAGAGTATAACATTCAAATTCCATATGAGTTGCATACCATGGTCAGAAGGAACAATGAAACTTAGCTCCCAAAGATCTGCTGCCTCACGCTCCATGGAAACCTGTTAAAGTGGGTTGGAAAACACAAAATTGTTTGTTTGCTCCAACAAAATTGTGTGCTACTCTTCAATGCATTTTAGTGCAGCTTTTTGTTAGAGATCGAACACTAGAAGATGGGTACTGACTGGCTATGAATAAGAAGTTTTGGAGGACAAAGTGCATGGCTTGCATTTAAAGAAACAAAAGGATACCATCGAATCACAAAGAGAGAGAGAGCTTACTGCTTTGTCCAGGTCCCAGAATCCAATGATTGGCAATGATCCAGTGATATGTGGCACTGCATTGAGTGGCAAAGGCTCACCGTCGAGCTTGTGCAACTTGAGTGCAACAAAGAGCTGGCCTCCTAAACAGTCAGTTCCACTTTCATTCAATGATTGTGAATTCCCCATCTCAGCTGGCTGCTCTACCCTCTTGTTTTCTACAAATCACAACTTTTTGCCAACATGTTTGGAAGAGTTGAAATCTCCAGAACTAGTTGTGGTTTGACACTTTGTTGTTCCACATTCTGGAAGCCAGTCAGTTGCTACCTAATGCAGAGAACCACAACCCTGCAATCCAGTCAAAAAATCCAATTCAGAATCCACCCTATTTTCACACAAGTGAAGAACCGCAATATTCAGTTGAATGCTCATCTTTCTGAACCTACGAGAATTCCACTGGAGGTGTTTCTTGAATGAATGACACACTTCAAAAATCTGCCAACTACAAATTGATCATGAATAGAAGAGAGAGAGAGTGAATCAAGGAAAACTCATCCCCATTTGGTTGGCTTCCCAGCACACACCTAATGCAGGAAGTTTTCTGTGGAATTGCAAACATTTCATGGTTGCAGCCAACAGGGAAACATGATTACAGACTGTTGTGTGCTTACCAAATTTTGTAAGCAACTTTCTTCAAAACAGACACATGACTGGAGAAGCTGAAACCACCACTTGAAGCAAAATACAGAGAGTTTTGACAAAGTTGCAATTCTCAAATCATTGAAATATTTTTGAGCTTTTGAGCTCATCTTGAATTCAACCTAGGAATTGGCTTACAGAAGAAGGTGGCAGAACTGGCATGTATCATGATGCCAGCGTTTCCTGGTCGTGGGTATTAAACAAAATTGGTGTTTCTCCACAAAGCCACAGAGCAACGCTTAAAGCTCATGACTTTCCACACACACACACACACCAAATCATAAAACAAAAATCTAAAACCAATGCATTGCAATTGCTATATAGTAAGAAAAAGACTGCCATTGCGGTTCTCTCTAAAGCCTTATCCACAAACAGAAGAAATGTGACCAGAGCTACTGAAAACGCTTTTCTTCACCACATCAAGCTCTCGTCCACTGCCACTGACTTCTTCTAATCAGAAGCCACCAAGCAAAAAAACAAAACAAAAGAGAAAACCAAAAACCATAAACAGAGTACTCCACAAACACAAACACAAGATTGTCTAAAACACCTAATTTTGTGAACCACTAGCTAACAAAGCACCATGACCCAACACCCAACAACAACAAAAGAGGAAGCCAACGGATTGCAAAAATCACATGATTGATGGATTGATTACCTTCATTGCATTTGCTCTCTCTATCTTTACCCAAAACAGAGAACTCCAGAAACACAACCACAAGAAATTTGTCTGGAAAAACCAATGTTGTGAAACACTAACTAGTTCACAACAACAACCAACACCCAACACCCAAAAACAACAAAAAGAGGAACCCAATGGATTGCAAACATCACATGACTGATTGATTGATTGATTGATTCATTACCTTGATTGAATTGCACTCTCTGTCTTCAATCTGTTCTTCCTCCTTTCTTCTTTACCACCACCACACAAAGAAAGCCTGACACAAAAGCTGCATCATCACAGGCGGGTATTTGATTTATAGATAATAATTAGGTTGAACTCATTCTATGCACTTTGCAGATATTGCAAACTTTTGATTCTAATATGAGAAATGTCAAGAGTGTTGTAACATTTTACAATGGCAAATTGTTGTGTTTGGTTTGGTTGCATTTGTTTAAGTCATGTAAAAACTCTTGAGGAAAAAAGAAAGATATTTTTTTTGTAGGGTCAATTTCAATTCTTTATTATTCCAATCTTGTTAACTTTTCAAGTGACCTTTTCAACTTGTTTCAAATTTCACTTGTTTCAAGTAAACCTTTGACTAGTTCAAATTCTTGTACAAGCTCACTTCATTTATCATGGTCATTTCATTCACCCATAGGCTAAGTATGCTTTGCTTCATACTCATTTTTTAATAAAAAAACAAGTAGTGTCTTGTGGTCAGCCTTTTTGTTAATATTGGCAAATTGTTTTTCCAAAAAGAGAGATTAAAAAGCAAAATTGAAGTGATTTTTACAAGGTTTCAAATCACTAGAAATGAAATAAAAAAACTTTTTTGGCCAGGTCTCTCTCTCTATATATATATTTGCTATGTAGAAATACAGAAGGATAAATATAAGATTTGTACTTAATATCTGGCTTATAGTTAGATTTGGCTAAATCCCCCCTAGGATCACTACTTTTTCTACATCATCCCATGGAAGATCAAAACTTTGGCAAAACAAAATAATTCCTCAAAAAATCATTGCAAGTTGTGGTTCTTTCAATCACAAGTTTGTGGGTGGTCCCATAAATATTTCCAAGATTTTCATAAAGTGTTTTATGTTTCTTACCAAGTCCATGCTATCCATTCATCTATCACACCACATAATTGGCCAATAAATAAATGCTTTCCAAAAGTTCATTAAATTTTGTCTATTGCAAATTTTCTCACGATGCATCAATATTGACAAACAATTGATGAGAGTTCATGATTGACTTTCAATATTGGAAGATAAGATGATTAGAGTTTTTTTTGTGTGATGAATTTTCACATCTTGGTGTTTTCTTTTCCAAAAAAAGAGAAGAAAACATGAAAAATTGATGGTTTCTAAGGGGTTTTTTATTGCCATTTTTTTGAAAAGAATTTTCAAATGTTCATTAGATTTTGACCTCCGTACTACCTAGATAGATAGATAGATATCTTGGAAAAAGTCTCATGTCCATCCAAATGCATTGCCAATTGTTGCCGTATCTTTTTTTGAGATGCTCATCATTGTGGCTACATCAAAAAACCGCAAAAAGAAGTCCTTGTGGACGAGTACACATGAGCATAGAATCAAGACATTTATGAGGGGAAAAGAAAAACATGTTAATAAGCAAAAAAAAATGAAAGGTTTGATGCTAAGCTTCAGGAAGGCAAAAAAAAATCCTTTTCAACTATTTTGCATGGTGCCATTAAAGGTATTGTCTCCTTTTGAGAGTGAGTTACAAGCATCTTCATGACACCATAATCTTCATAAGTAACCCATCCCAAGACTATTTTTGACCTAAGGTGTTTAATCTTTTGTAGAACAAAAGAAATATTATCAAATCACAAGTGGGACATCAAAAGTCAAAGATTTAGGGATATAAGGAGGAGGAAGTCACAATGGGCCAATGAAAGAAACATCATTAATTAATGGAAAGTTAACTAACAAAATAATAACGAATGGGAAAACCCAATCATGTAATAAATTCTTTTACATCATAATACACAAGGATGCACATGAAATGAAAATATGTGTTGAATACTGAAATGACTACAAAACCCATGTTTTTATAGTCATCATTTTCAATTGTGTTTTCACTCGAAAAAAACTTCATATTTTTTCATGTGGGCTTTGCACCATTAGTCATCATTACCTTCAAAATCGACCAAACCATGATATCTAGATGGTGATCATTGATTTATTCACCAAGAGTTTTGATATCTAGATGGTGATCATTGATTCATTCACCAAGGATTTTGCATGAGAACAAACATGTGTGTACAAAATTATCATTGAGATCACACCCAATTCTATCTTACTTACTACCTCAAGGTCTTTTGTATGAATTTGGCTCATGGTCAAGTGTTTGAGTGAGATTATGAATCGCCAAGAAGAAGAAGAAGAAGAAGAAGAAGAAGAAGAAGAGGATTGTGCCAGACTCATGAGCTGCTTCAGAATCTTGACTTGTAAAATCCCCCTTCTTCTTCTTGTTCTTGTTCTTGTCTCTTTCAAATCTCACCCAAGGGTTTACTTGCTCAATGTTTAGAGGATCACACGAAATCAATGGAGAACCATGAGCTTTGCGAACACGAGAACCGAATGTGATTCACAAAGCATCACCAATGGTAGCAGCAGCAGCAGCAGCAGCAATAGCAATAGCAACAGCAGGACAATCCCTTTGAAAACTGGTGAGAATGAGCAAGAGTGCAGCATTAATAGCATGAATTATGTAACAGATTCCAGGCTTTGTCAAGGAAAACATTCGTGGGGGTTTGCTTTGTCAACGGCGTCGCCCACTACATTCCATCGTGGTCACTTGCATAACCCTTCTCGGAAGTCGATCATTCGTCCATCATCGCAAGAAGAACATAATTCCTGAACCAAGCAAGATGTTCTTCTCGCAAGGGACATCACGTAACCCTACTGCAAAAGCTGCTATAACTTCCCACCAAAAAAGAAAGAGTCTATCAAGCTATGGAACAACCACCAAGACCTCACGATTCATACCCGAAGACATCATCATCAAGCTATGGAAAGAAACACAAACAAAATTGCTTACAATCTGAGTCTAGAAAGTCAAGTCCTTGTACAGAAAAAGCCCACCCAAGAATCTGGTGACAAAAGCTTTGAACACAAGAGGAGCGATGGAGGCGAAGGAAGCGGGCGGTTAGAGGAGGGATTCCTAGCCTTGTCACCGCCATCACGAGTCTATTGTGAAAATGCCTTTGGAACGAGGCTGATGCTGATGGTTCAAGGGGTAAAATATCACGATCGTGGTTGCGAGAGAGTTCACGTGGTATGCAAAACAAGCAATTGGTGCAACGGGATCGCGCCACCGCCAGATGGGGTCGGGGCGAGCGATCGTGCAAAGCACACAACTTCCCAAGTCGCAACACGACACTTGTTAATAGCTCTGCAAATGGGACAGCTCTGACCAGTTTAGGAGCGCCACGAATTGCAATGTCTGCTTTTTACAGCGATTGTCGCTATGGAGTTTCGCGGCTGTTGTAGATTATGGCTGGAAAACTCCTGCACCGCACAAAGAGTAGAGAGAAGAGAGAGGGGCCCAGTCTGGTCTGATTCTATCGAACTGGTCCAGATTCGGTGGAGCCCGGCCCTGTGATGGCTTGATTCAGCTCCGTCTCTAACACCCGCCGTCTGTGCGACATCATGAGATTCTTTCTTCTGGATGAAAGACTACCTCCCATTTTTATTCATCCACATTCTTCCGGATTCCTCCGGATTCCAGCAGTGCCAGATTCAAGCTTGCAAGTTGTGAACTAGACGGAGAGCTTCTCAGTGTCTTGTCCAAGCTGCTTCATTGCTTGCTTGCTTGTTTGCTGAACTACTGTCTCTAGTACTGTCAGCTGTGGTGGTTGGTTCAAGCGCTCACACAGCTGCTGCCCCAGACCGACAGGATTCGTCTACTCCTTGTTCAAAGGATTCTCATATGGTGAGCAAGCTGCTCCTTCTGCTGCTGCTGCTGCTGATGCTTCTTCTTCGGTTTGGTTTTGTAGAAGTGAGAGCTGATTTCCCAGAGACAGATATGACAACACAACTGCTGGAAGAATTTCCAGAAGAGATTTGGGTGATGAGATGAGCCAACAACCATTCTATTATTGCAAAATTCTTGCAAGGACACCTTCCCTTCTTCCATCATGCTTTCAAGCTCACAATGTGTTCCCAAATTTGTTCCAAGAATGTGCTTGCTTGTTTGCTTCTTAGACATATCTTCAACATTTTTGCTCCGGCAGAAAACCACAATCCCAAATAGCTTCCAGGATTTGGTGATTTCAGCAAGCAGAGAACAGTACATTTTCTATCATCATGGCATGTGCAGTGAATAATTGTGATTCTTCAAAGTATGCATGCATGCCGTGACCATGCCTGCTGCCACAGTTTATGTTTGCCACAAGGACCTTCTTCTTGTTCTTCTTGTTCTTGACAATCTGTGTTGTTTCCTTCTTGGTGCTCATCAGGTCCTTTGGCTCCTGAGCTTAGACTGGGCTTCTTCTGAAGATTGAGGTTCTGTGTGATCAAAGTAAAGGAGTATTGCCCCAGAAAAAAACTAGATTCAAAGTACCAGTGCAATGTCTTCTAGGCTGGTGATCTCAATACCTGCATGCAGTCGATCTCACTATCTTTTCCAGGACTCCAAGGTGAAGAACCCCTTGTATATTGTTCTGCTTCTAGAGATTTCTTTGTTGATTTTGTTTCTCAACAACTGTATGAAGAAGCTGCTGTGAATGAAGATCTTTTTGCACTTGGTTAGTGGTCATGATATGAGCTCCAAGAAACATGGTGTGTATCTGACTTTGATTTATCCAAAGTTTTCAGGACTACAAGACTCATGTAGTAGCACAGACTCTGCTCCATGGAAGAGAGTTATTCAACACAGAGGAAGAGAGACGGATAATCAAGGAGGGAAGCAAGATCCCTGGTGATCTGCAACCTCAAGTCTTATCAGCTTCAAAGAGGTGTGAACCTCATGGTATGGTCATCATCAGAGGTTCAAGTTCACATGAAGCTTCAAAACCACAGCAGCAGCAGCAGCAGCAGAGGCATGTGAAGATGACTGCAACAACAACAGAGGCAATGGAATTAGCCTCCACAGCTTCAAAGTCTTTGTCAAAAAAGTCCCCTCTGAGAAAACCTTCTGTTGAAGAAACAAGGAGTCCAAATGAAAAATCTGTATCATTGGAAAACAAATTCGCTAACAAAAAAAGCCCTTTGACTCATGTCCTGCTTGGGAAGAAAAAGATCAAGCTATCAAAGAAAAAAAGTCGACTCAGGGAAGGGCAGGTTGCAGATTCAGCTGGACAAGCGACAGTCCCTGATTTGGTTGCATCAGCTATTATGAACTGCTCGGAAAGCATGGACAACCACAGACCTGGAGAAAGTTTTGTTTCAGATTCTCCTGATGAGCATGAAAAATCAGTCACAGATCTGATTTACCAGCTTCAAGGGATTCAATTACAAGCAATTGCACTTGAGCAATGGTACAGCCCCCAGCTGGCGAAGATCGACAGGTGTGTTCATAAGAAAACATTGGATGCTCAATCAGTTTCTCCTGGTCCTTGCTCTGCAAAACATCTCTCCTACACCATCTCTCACATATGTTGTTGCGGTCATGATGACCTACCTTGATGCTGCTCTAGACTCAATCAGTTTGTGGAACATGAATCTTGTACAGTTTCTCTAGAGATTGTGGTTGGAGACAGGATTTGCACCAGCTCCTTCTTGTTGACCCACTTGTGATGCACTTTCTTCATGGTTCTTCTTGGTGCAGGGTATATAGAGAGAGTGCAAGAAACTTGGTTCATTACATGGCTTTTCGGTCATTTGATGTTGCCGGGGTGCAGGGCACTCTTGCCTCTCTTGGACTATCAAGCCTGGAGAGTTGTGAAGCTCATACACGCGCTAGTGTCAATTTGGTTCTCTCATGCCTTGAATCATTGGTGCAACGCCAGCCACTTGCAATGGAGGAGGAGGAGGATGGTTTGTCGCTTTCATCTCAAATGGTACAAAAGAAAGCTATCCAGAGGAGGTCGACAAGCTATCCAGGGTCTTTGGCAGACCTCCCGAGAGACATTTTACAGACAACATCCCAACAGATTTCGATTCAAACTGGCAAAAAGATGCTCTCTAACAATGCAGAAGTGCTCCTAGGGCCTTCTCCTAGGGGACGGAATACACAGGTGATGGTCACCTTGCCTTTGGAAGCTGCAGATGATGACGAGCTTATGCGAAGCCTGTTTGTAGCAGGCATGAATGTTGCAAGACTGAATTGTGCACACAATGATCCAGAGATATGGAGGAAATTGATTCACAAAGTGCGCTTATTCTCTCAGTTGTTACAGATGCCATGTCGAATTCTAATGGATCTGGCAGGCCCGAAACTGCGAACAGGGCCCTTGAAACCAGGACCTGCTGTTTTGAAAATCAAACCAGTTAAAAACAGTCTAGGAAATGTTGTTGCTCCTGCTTGTGTGTGGTTGTCAAGTGCACCTGTGATCATCACAAAGTGCTCAGGAGCACAGAGATTTCCTGATGCCACAATACCCATAATGGAGGAGGGATCACAAAGGTTGAAGAAACTTCGACCTGGTGATGTGCTGAAATTCAAGGATGGGAGAAGAAGGTCCCGGGAGTTTCATGTGGTGGATAAAGGTTCAGCAAATGGAGTGTGGGCTGAATGCTATAAAACCTCATATGTGGAGTCAGGAGCTGAGCTTGTCATTGTTGCCACCTCTGGGGGTGTCAAGGGAAAGGTTCATGTGGGCCAAGTTCCAGAAGCTGAGGAAGCTCTTGTGTTGAAAACAGGTGACACCTTTGTGCTTGCAAGAGAACTTGGCAGCATCTTTGGCAGCCCTGATGCAGCTGCCAAAGCTGGAACTGGCAAGATCATAACCCATCCCATGATGACATGCACACATGCAGAAGTGTTTGAAAAACCTAAGGCTGGTGACCCTGTTATATTTGATGATGGGAAGATTGAAGGCGTCATTTCCAGTGTCTCTCCTTCCCTTATCCATGTTGACATTACAGATGCTGGAGATCACAAGGGACGAAAAATGTGGGGAGAGAAAGCAATCAACCTACCAGAAAGCAACTTGTGTGTCTCTGGACTGACACCAAAGGATGCTGAAGATCTGGATTTTGTGGTAGCCAATGCAGATATGGTGGCCTTGTCATTTGTCAATGGACCCATTGATGTCCAATTTCTGCAAGAGGAGCTTATTAGGAGAGGGGCTGAAAACCTTGGGATTGTATTGAAGATTGAGACAGGTTTAGGTTTCAAGAGATTACCTTCCATACTCTTGCAAGCTATGGAGACAAGGAATCCAGTTGGGGTGATGATTGCACGAGGTGACTTGGCTGTAGAATGTGGGTGGGAGAGACTTGCTGAAATGCAGGACCAGATTTTGCTCATGTGTGAAGCTTCACATGTCCCCACAATCTGGGCAACGCAAGTGCTTGAAGGCTTGACAAAATCTGGCTTACCTACTCGACCAGAAATTACTGATGCTGCATCTGCATCAAGGTGCAGCTCTTGCCTTCTCTCTCTATATTCTGTTTGCATATGCTTCATAGAATTTTGCAAGCTTTGAAGTAACATCTTTGAATCTCAAAATAACGCATGAGAAGCAACTGAACTGAAATGGAACTGATTACCTAGTCTCATGGTGCTAAACAATGTGCTGTGGCAGGGCCGAGTGTGTGATGCTGAACAAAGGTCCACACATTGTGAAAGCTTTGACCACCTTGGATGACATCCTTCGGCTTCAAGCTCACCGCCACAAGAAAAACCATATGATTTTACACCCTCTTCCTCACAAAATAGGCCTGTAGCCAAAAACAATTGTAGTAGATTTCTCAGCCAATATATATATATATATATCTCTCAAACAAAATCATGGATTAGAGATCCATTGTCCTTTCACGATGTCCTTCTTTGTTCAATTTTTTTGGGTAAGTGCCAGAGGTTTGTGACCCTGGTTGCAAAGTGTTTGCACACTGTCTCCAAGAATTTACTCGAGAAGAATCCTTTTGCTCAACCTCATACTATTAAATTATTGTCGCTAAGCTTTCATTGCTGATTTCTGTGAGGAAACATGATTTGAGAGAGAGAGAGATGCACATGGTGTGGCACAACACAACTGCAACAGATGTCTGCAATAGGTCAGGTAACTTTGACTCTGAGATTTGTTTTTAGTCTTGTGTAGATCTGGCTCTGCATCTACTCTTTTAGCAAGCTCTGGTTAAGGTAGTATGCTCTGGTTGGGTACCCATTTGCTGTGTGTTGTTGTTTTTATCAGCAAATTCATGTTATCCTTCAAACAGTCTCTCTGATGGGCAGTGTTTTTCCGTAACAAATCCACAAGTGTGTCCAGTTGCCCCATGTGTGTGTGGAGGAGGATTGCAATTGTGGAATTGTGCTGTGTCCCATTGTGTCATAACAATTGTACACATCTGGTGCTTTGCAATACTGGTTCTACAGATCACTTAAGAACACATGATGCTCATTTGAATTGCTGGAGTAATATCACATCACAGCAGAAGCAGGGCTAAAAAATGAAGAAGGTAAAAAGCATTTATGCAAGTTTTCAGCATAGTTGATCCTCACCCCAAGCTCTGCATGGAAATAGACACAAAACCACAGCAGTAGGTTTTGTGCCCTCTCCAATTCCCAGCTGTTTTCCTGCCCCCACCATCACTACTTTATGTCACAGGAAGACAACATGGAACACAGATCTTCAGTCCGCCAACAAAAACAATACGAGATTGTGCAGGCAAAAGAAGGATGTGCTTGTTTCAGAGTCCAGTTGCCCGAGAAGGGAAAAGAGGAGGCTGTGAAGGATCAAACGGCAGCAGAGGGTTGTCATTGTCCTAGGGGATTTGATGAGGACAGGACTGGAAACAGTTGAGAAGGCAATAACTCATTTTCCTTTTTCCTTTATCGAAAACCTTGTCTTTTTGAAGTAAAATTTCCAGATTGTAATCGAATCATTCAATCTTCAGTTGCTTGCAAATTCTTGTAGACTCTGCTTGTGAGCAACCCTTTCAGAGTTTCAAGGCTCAAGCAATTCTAGAAACTTTTTGCACAGCTGGTTTTTAAAATTTCAATACACTTGCCATGTTCTTGCTGTTTCTGAATGCCAAATATTGCATCTGCTGGTATTCTTGTGAGACTTCGAGGAATTATTGCATATTTTGATCGAAGTATTCTCTGATGTTGCACAAACTTGGCACAGTTGTACAGCAGAAACCAATGGAACTTGATCCAAATCAACTCCGTCAATGACAGAAGCAAATTGACTACGGCAAAAACAGGCTTGGTTAACATGAGCCTGATACCTTGAAATTCTTACAAGCCATTTTATCTCTTTGACATTGACATAGGGTCTTATGGAATAGACACAAGATCCTTGCACCCTTCACATTTGACAAATTTGCAACAAGTGCAATTGGATGGTTAGGTCCAAAAGTGATGGTGTTTGTTGCATAGATTATATGATCCACCCAATGTGGATGATGAAGAAGATCGAAAGATGTTTGGCTTGATGAGGGGGGCAAGAAAGCTTGAAAAGTTCTCCAATGAACAACAACATTTCAAGGGTGCAATATTCAAAGGCAAATAAATTAATTCTAGACAAGGATTTGACAATGTATTCAATTGGTGTGATGAAGAATCCTAGTCCTTAATTTCTTGAGATTCTTGCAAGTAAGAAAACAAATATTACATTTCAATACATCGAAAGATAAAAAGGTTTAGCAACATGTTCTAGAGTTAATAATTTCTAAGATGTAACTATTTGTGCTAAATATAATTGTTTTGGTCAAAACCCCCTTTGCATCCAATACATTGGTGTTGGGAGCTAGGCAACCTTATGTTTAACAATGGGGTTTGAGAGGATGTAGTGCTTACTATAAAGAGGAGCTACTTTTCACCATTCCTAATTCTTCATTTTAGTAAGTGTTCACTAGAGCTATTTGGCTACCATATATGAGTTTTGTGGAATGGGATAATTCATGCCTACAAATATGTCAAGTAATGATTCAAATTCCAATAGAGTTCTTAGTATCACTTGTCTCAAAACCAACCATTTGAAATTGACAACAATAGCATTTGCAAGCTTTATGCATATCAAATTGTTGATTATGAACATGTTGTTTAAGTTTATTACGCATAAGTTGTAAATGGGATTGGTGTTAGCAACCATCATGGTTTTAGCATACTACTACATATGTTGTCATATAAAATTTCACCATAACTTATACACATCAAGTACTATGAATGTTAAATTTTTAAATAGAAAAAATATAATTTTTGAAAACAAAAGTTTAGAAATAACTAGCAAAAGTTGAAGTGTAGTCAACTCCCCAAGTTTAATCTCTCTTCATGAGATAAGGAATCACAATGACGACTCAAACTTTGGAGTAGTTGCCAAGTCCCAATATTATGCAAAAATGTTTGAAGAGTTTAGTGACAAATCTTGTAGACAAAAACAAAAGATATTCACAAAAGAAACTTTAGTAAGGAAACAAACAAGATTAAATAAACGTGCCATCAAAAAATCAAAGAAACCAACAACAAAACAAACACAAATAAATTGACCAAACAAGCAAATGAATGAAAAAGAAAGATAAAAAGCTTACCTATAATCGTAATCAAATTATTTGATGACTTTTGAGAATTGAAAAAAAATTGAACTTCAAAGATAAAAAAGGGGGGATACATGCAAAGGTGCACAAAACAAGGAGTTGAAAACCAAGAACCAAAGAGCAATAATGTAAGACCAAGGGCCAACAAGTAAGAACATGGGACTAGAGGCCAACAAGTTGGAACACAAGATGAAGAACCGATAAACAAGAACATGAGACCAAAAGTTGATGAGCAAAAACATAAATTCAATAGCTTATTAAACACACAATTAATTTGCATTTAAATGAAAGTGGCAAGCCTTGCTTAAGAAAGTATGTGGGTTCATATATTTACTCAATTTGTCCATAGTTAAAAGTGATTGTCTATTTTGGACATGCTCACTACCCCAATCCACATAATTGCCTCACTTCAACCTATTAGTCCTACTCAATTAAACAATAGACAACATACAGTAAATAGACTACAAACAACATACAGCTCCATTCTAAAGTTTTCATTTTCTTACAACTACCATTTTGTTTTCTAAAATATATCTCAAAGGGGGGATCTCCATGCATAAAAAAGACTTTACAATTAGTGACATTGCATACCCACAACCTTTCTCCCCATATTTTTACTTCAACTTCCAAGTACATTTGCTTCAACCCTTTAAGAATTCCCAAAAACCTTAAGCCAATTTATAATTCAAAAAGACATTTTCTTATCCATTTTTTTTTGGTTCAAACCACAAAAATCAGAGTTGAAAGATTCAAGAAAAAACTATAGACACATATGCACATGTGAAGCTTTTCTCCTCCTCTTACCTGCCTCTTATTTGACTTTTACAAAAATCAGCATTACACAAAAACAACTTTAAGTTCTTATTCCTTCCCTCCTTCCTTTTTTTTCTCATTTTATCAATATTTGTTTCTTATATCCTTGGCTATACCATGAAGGAAAATCTCATCACCTCCAAAAACTTGAGTGCCTTTCCCCATCAAAATTTCCATGCCTCCCTCTTCTTACTTCCAAAAGTCTTCCATTGCCAATCATTATGGTCACCCTTTTTTTTGCCTTTAGAAATCATTTTCATAAAAAGCTCCACTCAAAGTTCTTGCTACCAACCTCCCCACCCCTCCCCCCCCCCTCCCCCCCCCCTCACTTGCCACATGTCATTTCTTGGTTCTTGAACTTCATCCACACTTTAATTAATGTAAACAATTTGCTTGCTAAGGGAATAAAATCTTTGTCTATTTTATGGAAAGCATGAAATAAAGTGGCATTATAATATATTAAAAGAATATTTTATTAAGATTGAATTCTTTTAAATTGAGATATATTCACATAATTCAATTTTAAGGACCTTATTTAAATTCAAGTAAATTAAAAATATCTATTTTCTCAATAAGTTGCACCTTATATTTTTTTTACACATCATTTGGAGAAATGAAAGCAAATTCCTTTTGATAGGTTATCACAAACTTTGCATCAAACAATTTGATAATGGAATCATGTGAATTTTTTTTCATATATTCATAATCTTTGCACATAGATGTTGTGTGTTTGAAACACATATAAATATGATGAAATGTTTTTATCCATTATGAAAATGGATAAAAACATTTCATCATATTTATATGTGCTTTAAACATGTTTTAAATGCATGACATTTATGTGCAAAAGAATCAAACTTATGAAAAATGAATTTCACATAATTTTCATTACTAAGTCATTGGATGCAAAATTTGTGATGATTTTAGTATTGAAACCTTGGCATTATGTATATTATTAGTTGTGTTGCCATATTTGGTGTGTGTTGATTATTAACTATCTTGCCATTAGTTGTCCATTGTTTTATTTATGAAGTCCAAACTCCTAACAACTTACACACAATAAAATTTTAATTTCTTAGACCTTTATTGACAAGGTTTCTTTCATTCAAAATTATATGTATTTATATATATATGTGATACTAATATTTACATGGTGTTATGAATATTTGGATATGAATACACAATATACCCATGCTTAATAAAACATACAAGGAAAAGTGCAATTCTCAAACTTGATAAGCATAAATGCATAATCCCTAAACCCTAAACCCTCACATCTTGCCCATGTATTTGATTTAAAAAGATATCATGTCATGCTAATCTTTGATTCGGGTTAGAATTGATGGGTAGGACATATAAATGGTTATCACTAATTGTGATACCCTTGAATTTCTGTGATGAAAATCACCCTATTTCTGATACCCGTACAACACCAGAGCACATGACTAATACCAAACCCAACGACATCGGGGTTTCCAGAAATCGAGCAACCTTTATGTTGCAAGGTTCCAGTCTACCTCTGAAGTTAAGCCCACTTCAACGAGATCAGTCTTGGGATGGGTGACCTTCCAACAAAAGGTGTTACTACATTTGAGCCAACTGCACAGGCTAAGTTGACCTAATTACCAAAGTAACATAAAATGGGAAGTCTCTCCAAAGGTCTCTCCAAAGGTCCCAAGCGGGTTTAGATTGGGAACCAGGGCCCTTGCGTCAAGGGCAGTGAGTTTCTAATTCGATCTCATCCAGAAAGCAGGAAACCATAGTTCAAGCCCTTAACTGTAAAGCGGCCCTTAGAAAGGATCAGGATCGTCGGCCTTGAAGACTCGTAGCTGCTTCTTTAGTGTGCGAAGGGAAGGGAAGGGACGAAACAAGGGTATCTGTTTGTAGAAGCTGTGGGATTTTGAAGCTATGGCGAAAACATGGCTGTCGGTGGTGCTGGTGAACGCGTTGCTGGTGTTTGTGTCGAATGGTATCCGGGCTGAGTTGCTAGGAGAAGCGAACTGTGAAGATTTAGGGTTCACAGGACTTGCTTTGTGCTCGGACTGTGACTCTCTGGCTGAATACGTCAAGGACCAAGGTAGGACGGAGGATCAGAGTCATAACCTTCCTCTATCTATCTATCTATCTATCTATCTATCTATCTATATATATTATTTGCAGTTTGCAAAATGGGGTATCTTCTGAATCTCAATCTGCAATCTCTTTGATTGTAGAATTGGAGACGGATTGTCGGAAGTGTTGCACGCCAGAAGCTGAAGATGCCATTAGCAAGGTCTGTATCTTTGTATGTTTTAGGGTTTATCGAACCCTAATTTCATCTCAGTGTTTGCTTTGTAGTTTTTGGCCTGTTTCAGTGTCGTTGAGTTCATTGCTGTGGGCTTTTGTACATAGGGTTTACCAAACCCTAATTTCATCTCAGTGTTTGCTATGTATTTTTTGTGCTTGTTTCAGCACTTGTTAAGTTCATTGCTGTGGGCCTTTGTAGTACAGCAAAATGTGAACTCATGATTAGGGTCTAATTGCCAACTGTGTTTCACCTTTCCAACCCATGGCAGGTCATGTATGCAGGAGCACTTCTGGAGATTTGTATGAGAAAGCTGGGGTTCTACCCAGATGTTCAAACCTTTATTGACAATAGATTGAAGCAGTTTCGGGAAGTGGTGGACGTACAATACCGCTATGGGTCTCCTCCCAAGCTTATCTTGAAGGATGAGAAGGGCAACCACAAGGAAACCATTCGGTAGGCTTTACTGTTACCCTGTTGATCTCCATGTCAATCAATCCAAATGCATGAGTGCATAGCAGAGTTGAGCTCTCTTTGTCTTTGTCTGTACTACCACACTAGGAAGCCTGGAGCCTTTTTTTGGTGATGAGATGTAGGTAGGATATGAGTGAGTTGATGGCAAAGATCCATCCTGCTAGAATAGCATCTGCAGTTATATTTCTTTGAAGGTGCATGTGGATTTTGCAATGTTGTGGTATGAGGTTTTAGAAAGGATTTGCTTGTTGTGATCCTTTTTTTTGCAAATAGAGATGCATATCACATGGCAGCAACTAGATGACTTCTGGCCATCACTATGTGAAGTAGTTAGGTCAATGTGCGATATTGATGATGTGATATTACCTTGATATCTTAACTCTTGTTTGTTTCTACATGTGGAAAATGAGTGCAGGATTGACAACTGGAAAACAGATCAGATTGAGCAGTTTTTAGTGGAGAAAGTGAAACGCAGCTCAACAACAAGTTGATGCCATGTTGGAGCAATTTTTCTAGTCTCTAGAGGATTTGCATGTATGTGTTTCCTAGACACCTGTGGTTCATTGTTTATTGTTGTTTGTCCTATGGATCTCACATGGGTTTTCCATCTGGAGCAACATCACTCCATAATATACTCCGTGAGTTTTGCATCATGGCTGGTGATGGTCAGAGTATTATTATGTGCCATTTCTGGATCATTATATGCAGTTCAATCTTCAATCTCCATTCACGCAGTCCATTCACATGGTTTTGAGGTGCAAACATCACATCCACAGGCCTGGTCATATAACTTGAAATTGAACACTTTGTGTAAGTAGCTAGTGTTTCAAGATTATCTGTCACCATCTTTTCTCTCTGGATGTAGCTATCGCTTCTTGTTGCTCTCACACCTTCCTCGCTCCAGGTACCTTCCTTCTCTCGCCTTCATGGTACTTGGTACTATCTTCCAAAGGTCTATTTCTCCATCTGCAGCATTAATTCCATATGGGTGAATTCTTACTAGCTCCATTTAGTATTTTCTATGTTCAAGGTCATGTTTGCTTTGAATTCCAGAATTCAATGAACTGTTCTGTAGGTTGCCACTACAGGACAAGCATCAGTATGCTGGCTACTAAGAAACCATCAGACAAAAGTTTCTGATAACTGGCAATTGTGGGTGGATTGATTGACCATCTGGAAGATGATCAAATTGGCTCATTGAAATGCCCAAGTAATAACCACAGTTCTCAGAAAATCAAAGAACTGGTTAAATAATCTTGTGCAAAATTATTGAGTCTTTGCCAATTCTTTCATGAAAAACTGCCAGTTCTTTGAGGGGGTTTGAAACTGGAGGTTCCTTTGATTCTGAAAATTATGAAAACTGAACCAGAGTTTCTCTAACCTCCTAAAGTTTTCAAAAACCTTTTAAAATAACTGGAGGTTGTGAACAAAATCAAATAACCAGCTGGTTAACACTGGTTGCAACAACCCACATTTGGCAAATCTGATGTTTGCTTAATATTGAAAAGAAGCCTAAAAGAACCCACATATTGAAATCTGATGTTTGCTCAAACCCTAAATTTGATAGCACAATCTTCTCCACTCATTAAGGACTTCGTGTAAGTTTAAGGCCTTCATGGCCACAACCCTGCCATATCTCGTGGTCCAACCACAACAAGAGTCATTATTGGGACAACATTAAGGCGCCCAAGGACTTCCCGTGAGACAACACCTGAAGGGAAGTCACTGTTATTTATTTCAACTGACATGCAAAAAAAAAGAAGGTGCAACTTATTGAAAATATATATAATTTATAATGTATTTAAATATGAATAGGGTGTCTAATTATATCCACTATGAGAGTATAATTATAATATATTTTAAATACATTTACAATATACCACACCATTGTTGTATAACATATTTTAAAATATCTTTTTTATCTCAAATGTTTCTTGAAATATACAAGTAGTGACATCTTTTGGCAATGTTCAATGTTGCCCCAAAGAGTGTTGTGGGGTGACATCAAGTGCCATCCAAGACAACTCAAGTTGCCCCAAGGGAATAAACCACAACTTGTATTGAAACAAGCCCGTGGTTGTCCCAAGTCCCCATCTTGAAATCCCATGGCCCAATCTCATAAGGTGAATTAGGGACTCGAACCCCAACCCATCAGCTTAAACTCCCACACCACCATGGTGGTCCCAATGCTAATCCCACCCCACATGAGTCCAAAGGAGCTTGTGTGAAAAGGCATGTCACTTACCCCCATTTTAAAGAGGTCAACAACCTTGTTGATGTTGTCAACAATTGCACATAGAACAAGCCCAAGTTTACCCCATTCTAATCACAAGTCATTTTGGGGTTAACTATTCTTTGACTTTGGTTTTATTCATGTTGGCCCCTTTTTGTTCCAACATGGGAGGAATCTAAAGTATCATTTGTAACCCATTTGCGACATCATTTGTGATGGTTTTTTCACTCCATATTCTCCCCTTGAGTTCTTTAACCTTGTGAGTCAATGTTTTCTTTTGAATCCATGTATAGGTTTCATTTGATGACCCTACATGGCCACCATGTTGAGAAAAAGTTGTTAAATGAGCCAATAGATAGTGCTCAATTGCACTTTTACAATTCAAACTTGTTTTACCTTTAATGACATGGGTTGTGATACCATGCATTGGAAATTTTGCTTTGAAAGTTTATTTTTCAATTCAAATGCATGTCATTTAGTTTGCATGCATCACTACCTTGATCTAGCTTGATCAAACACATATGAATTTTTCTTTAAAGTTCAACTCTCAAAGTCCATTTTCATTGGTCACAATCATTTCATTTCAACATCCATTTCATCCTTCCATGGATTAGCTTCTCACACAAGACCTTGCAATTCATTTTTCTTGAGTGGATTTGTGCACCTTTATTTCAAGCACTAAGCTTAAAAGTTTTTCAAGCTCTCAACTTCACTTTTGAAGGTCGATGTCCCTATCAACACCTAGTTAAACTAGGGACCTCTCATAGGTTTTGTTTATTGTGTGTTTTCTTTTACCTTAGTTCATGCCCTTTTTTTAATTCAAAAATTTCCACCATTTCTAGCAAATGGTTTAGGTGTGAAAGTTTCATCCATGTTGCTTCTTTTGAGTGGCATCCTTTCAACTTCACCAAATATTGTTTACCCTTGACCACCTAGTTTGTTTTGCACCAAGGAAGCATTTGACCTTTCCTATGAATCTATGTTGAATGAGATCAAAACAAAGGTGTTAGGTTTACTTCCTATCTAAACTCTTTTTATTTTATTGAATGACTTTAACATAGACACATGGAAGGTTGGATGTGCTAGAAAAGTTGTTGGCAACAATGTGTATATATCCTAGTGAAGTTTGTAAATCACCTCATAGGGACTTGCATATTTTGGTATGAATCAACTTGCTAGAGCTTTAAGCATCTTGAAGTCCCAAATGTTCAACCACACAAGATCACCAACCTTGAATTCAATGTGTCATCAGATCTTATTGGTTTGTTTCTTATATCTTGCATGTGTTTTTTTCAAAAACTTTTTGGCCTATGTGCTTATCTTTGTATGCTTCTTGACCATCTCTAGTTCAACATTTTTACCTCCTTTATAATAAACTCCTCCAATCCTTGGGATGGTTAAATTCATTTGTTAATTTGCTTCAACTCCCAATGCGAATTCAAAGGGATTCATCCTAGTTGTTGAATGTTTGGCTGAATTGTAATAATCCATTAAACCTAAACGGTTGCCCCTATCCTTATGGCACTAGAAAAAATCATGTCATATGCAACCAATCATTTTGCAATTGTATGTAATTTTTTGTTGTTGAAACAACTAGATTGATCATGCTTGCAATTACAAAATTGGCACCATATAATTTTTAAGATATATATTTTTATGTGCAATTAACATGCCATCAATGGTGTACAAAATGGACACATATCATACAAATAACGACCTTAGCTAATATATACATAGCTAAGTTAATATACCCTATATATATACTTGAACTAGTAGCTAACTAGCTTAACCAACTAGCTACATTTATGATAATATAATACTAATACTAATAATATTAATATGTATTAATATTTAGATTAATAATACATATACATAAATAGGTGCATTAAAAGTATGAAAAAAAAGTTGGTAATTCAAATGTGACAATAAAAGAAGTTCTACTTTAAAAGTTATATCACAAATTTGCAATATCACAAAATTTCAATAAAATCCATGTGAAAATTGTAAAACAATATGTTTATGCAAAATCCATGGGTTTCAAACTATAAAAATTGCATTTTTTCAAACTATAAAAATTGCATTTTTTTACATTTTTATATAAAATTTGATTGTTGAGTTTCTTATAGTTCCTTTTGGTTCAACCTCTAAGGTACTTTAAAAGGTGATGTTGACCTTGGCACCACTTCAATTTTTTTATCAACATCATGACAAGGAAATCTTTTTTTGGGGAAGTTCATGCATTAAAACATTCAAAAATTCATTAAGTGTGTTTAAAATACAAGTAGGCCATGGGCTAGCCCCTATGGTTTTTCCTTTAGTTGCAAACTCATCAACGTGTTTCAAATTTAAAAATGAAGTCTATAGCTTTGGAAAAGAGACTTAATTGATACTTACTATTGACAAATTTGTTTGGTATTCAATGTTTAAGTTAATTGATTAATAACTAACCTAGCTATGATTTTATACTTGGATTTATTTTTCAAGATATCAATATAATAGGTGTTCAAGGTGTTGCCTAAGATGGCTTCAAATCCATTCAATTTGCACATTGTGAAGGTTTTTCAAACTTAATGCCATTACATCCTAGCTTTGTGCCTCGCCTCATGGGCCAAGTTTGTGTCACATTGTGTTCACTACGTTTTGATGGGCTTTGTGACCTTTGTGCATCACACTTCGATCATTCAATAATAATTGAACTTATGAACAAATGTGTGGCTCCTAAATCCAACAACCAAAAAATAATGTTAGTTCCCATAACACAACAAAATGAAATTAAGTTTGGCTTCAACTTTGCCACATTTACCTTGACAATAAATCTTTTATTTTACAATTCCTACTTTGCCTTTATTAATTTGGGGTAGTTTTGATCAAATGCCCCAATTGATTATAGTTGAAACATTTAATCACCTTAGTCACATCACCTTTTGAGTTCTTGTCATCTCAAAGTTCCTTCCTTTTGTGATGCACAATTTTTCATTTACATTTTTTTTTTCCCCTTGAAGCCACCACTAGCTTGGGAGTTGTCACCTTTGGGATGTTCACTTGGGCTTATTGTGCCTTTGTGAACCATAAAATCATCCCCCAGACATTCCACCAACTTCATCATTCATGAAACTTAACAAATTTCAAGCACATTGCCGCTTTGGAAAATTAAATTGCTAGCCCAAGGTGCCATGAAGGAATGCCATGTGCCACTTTGTGGGCATATTCCTCCTTCACAGGGATGAGACGTAGTTTGATGGTAAATGTTTAAACATAATGCACCAAAGGGTTGGGGCCATCCCCTTGGTGCAAGGTAGGGAATTTTTCCCCATCCTTAAAAGTTTGGATGTGGGGTGTGAACCTTTTTTCAATTTGACATTGAATTCATTCCAACTCAAAGTCCCTATCAACTCAAGTTTAACATCTTTTTAAGCCATCCACCATTCCATGGCATGTAATTTCCGAAATAAAGATTGGGCCATGTAGATTTGATCTGCATTGGTGATAACAACTTGTGTTTCAAAGTATGCCTATACTTGGATAAACTATTGGCACACCCATTTTGCCTTAAAAGGACTTTGCCATTTTAGTCTTGATGGCTTTCTTGGAATTGTCTTCCATGACGGTCCTAGCCCCAAAGGCCTCTATCAAAGATGAATCTTTGCCTCCATCAAGGTTAATAACAAGCCTTTATTTATTTCATCTTGTTGAAGCAACATAACTTGCATGATTTTGATTAATTCCCCTATGTTTGCTGGAATAGTGAAAACTATTAAAGTTTGGGCAAAAGTATCTTGCATGATTGCTTCCATTACTTGCTCATTTTCCTTGGTCTTAAGTTCTTTCTTGATAGACCATTCTTATTATTAATGAACCACAAACTCTTTGGTGGACCTTTTTTCCTATTCCACAAGCTTACATTCCTTTTTGTTCTCAAAGCGAACTTTATTGGCCAAAAGATCATCTACATCACTTGGTGCATATGAGCTATTTCAAATATGACAAGTTTGAGTCGAAAGATTATTATAATGTGTTTGTTTTGGCTTTGCATTTTGAAACTTACAAATTTTATTTTTCACTTTTGTTTTTAAAAAGGAGCTTATTCCCTCCTCTTGGCCCATCCCCTCCCCCCACTCCTCATTTGTTAAAATGATCATTTTCGAGTTTGGGTTTTAAATGCCCTTAACTTTCCGTTATGGATGATGGTGGTTAATTTTCAACCTTGTCCATTGTTATCCCCACCTTTGTCTTATGCTTTCAAGGTTCAACTTTCTTTTTCATTTCCTTCATAGGAACAAATTTTATTCCACCCATCTACAAGTATAAAATCTTATTTTTGATATTAAATGAAACACCCCTTTGCTTATCGTTGTGTTCTTGCACCACCAAACTCCTGAGCTCATTCATATCTCCTAACTTTTAATTATTTACACAAGCCACCCAAACTTGTGTTAGCTTAGAGTTCACCCAAACCCATTTGGACTTGATTTGTTCTTAAATCCCAATTTGTTCATTCTAGATTTCCCAAAGGTTCATGGTTTTCACACCCACAACCTTGTTGTGTTTCATGGTTTAACCAGAACAAGAATCATTTATGAAACATCATTAAATCATCTCGTGATTTCTTACAAGACAACACCCAATGTTGTCCTAGGACAACATTAAGCTACCACAAAGGGAAATGTAGGGCAACACCAAGAATCACCCTAGGACAAAACCAAGTTGCCCCGAAGGGAAATGCAAGATGACACAAATTGTCAACTTGGAGGCCAAGACAACCCAAGTTTCCCCAAGTGAACAAACTACAACTTGTCTTGGGACAAGCCCATGCTTGTCCCAAATCTCGACTTCAAAATGCCATGGCCCAATCTTGGGAGGTAAATTAGGGAGTCAAACCTCAACCCACTAGTTTAGACTCCCACATCACCATGGTGCCCCACTATGGTGGTCCTTGCACAACACCCAATGAAATCATGTTATTGTGGATTGGAAACAAGATTTTATTTACAAAGTAGTAACATGGTTTTTTGATGGTGTGAAAATGTAAATTAGGGTTAAGGATTGGGGTTCACTAGAAAGGTGTGTCTATTTTCAGCAAAGGAAAAATGATAACCAAAGGAAATCTTTAATCAAGAAAAGTGGAAAATTAATTGGCATTAGCTCTTTGGGGATGTGACAACAAAGTGCATTACTATTGCATGTATGGTTGTTTGTTTTGTTTGGTGCAAATGGAGGAGTTTTTAAAATAATGTTTAAATGAAAATTGTAAGCTATTGCATTGATGATGTTATCCATAATTGAATTTGAAGAGGGTGCAAACATGATTGAAGGAGCCAAAGGCACCAATGACAAAGTGTTTTCCTAAAATTGGGTTTAACTACATTTAACACCTTTTGTTATGAAAATTTATTTTATTTTATCCAAATGTTGGCAATGTTATCCACTTGTATTCATCAATTATGAAGTTGTGATGCACTCGCAAGCTCCTTGGAGCTTGATAGGCTCAAACATGAGTCTGAAATGAAAACAATGGAAGTGTAAAGAGTCGGGGCACATTCCCTGGTTCGTAGCACTTTGGGAATAGAAGGGCATGCCGGAGCTCCGGGATGGGACTAGGAAGAGTGATAAGCATCAACTATTCACAGGGACCTGCACAAACTAAACACAAGGTGGTCAGTGCATAGTTGGAGCACTTTTGGTGCTAGGACAAGCCACAAGCAAACTTGGACTCACAAAACTCACCACCGCTTGGACTTGGAAAAAACCACCACCTTCCCCCTTATAGTATACTTTATGCCTCTCCACGAAGCCCACATCCAAATGACATTTTGTCACAAGACTCCTAAATGGGAGTCCCAAAATTCCCAAAGTTGGAATTTTCGTGACTTTGGAACCTCATAACTTTGTGTGCAGACCTTCGATTGAGATGAGATCTAGAGAAAAGTTGTAGCTCTTGTCGAGAGCTTTTCAACGATATGTCGCATGCCATTTGCATGTAAGGAAATTAGATCAATTCTCAACTTTTAGTGGTTGGGAGTCAAATTGCCAATTTGACTTCGGGCCTTTTTTTTTTGCCATAATTAATGTTTCAGATGTTCAAAGTGGTCATGCAAGTTCATTTTTGACATCTAAGTTTCAACAAATTTTCAATGGTATAAATGAATTTTCAATCCATTAGGTTTTGACCCTTGCAATCACTATCTGAACATTCGGGAATCCACCGGGACTCCAATTCCCGAGGTGGAAGCTCCCTTGAAAGTGTGAAGGTTCATTCCCTCACACTTTCTTTCATCCTCGGGCTTCCTCTCTTGGCTCACAACCTTGCAAGCCCTTGCTTTGGTCGTGAGCCCATGGCTAGGGTTGCGACAAGTTATTTCCCATGAAATTTTTATTATTAAAAATCCTTTACCTTAGTCCTTTGCAAAATTGATTGCTTTTGGTGTAATTATTGTTCAAGTTCAAAAGTCCTTTATTAAAACCAAAATCAAAAATTAAATTTAATGAATTTTTAATTCCTCAGCATTCATATGAGTCATTTAACATAATTTGGAATGATGGACATAAATTTAAAATGTTAAAACAAAAAAATATGTAAAAACATTTATAATTTCACAACGATTCAACATTGTTTCTGGTTCCTCTAAACATATTTGCACATGTAAGAACAATTTATATTCATCAAATGAAGCGGTGGTTAAATAATAAAAAGATTTGGGTTTTGGCAAAAGAGGTGAGGGTTTAAACCTCACTTTGGATATGTTGTGTTCATGACAACTTATCACATGATCACAAAACTCGAAAAAAAACAATTTTTTAGGGTTTAGGGTTAATGGGCCCAATGTGCTTTTGGACTCATCCATAGTTCAATCTGGAAATATAAATATATAAATACATAAATACATATGTAATTATTAAATAATCTATACAATAATTTATTAATAATTTAAAAAATTATATTGCCATGTCAACTAGTAGTTTTATCCATCTTAGTCATTTCAAACAATCATTTCAATAAAAAATTCAATTGTTTGGCATAAACAAAAAGATTTTTGTTCATTATCCATTGTGGGTAAAATGTGTCATAAAAACCAACGTGAAACCATGAGTTCTATGTAATAATGTATGTGTAATAAATAAAAAAATTATCAATTTTGACTTCTTTTATTTTTTATATCATCAACTTGAATATTTCTTCAATTTGGGGAATGAATGGTGCACATTGATAAGGAAAAAAGACATTCAAATTTTAAAATTTTTTATTTATCTATTTCTTTGTAAGTTTTTAATGTACATAAAAGGACAAGCTCATAACGTAATGGAATGAGTCAAAATTCATGGAGGAGCAAGATTATTAGGAAATAAACATAATCTCAAACAAAATGCAATTCAAATAAATATAACACATGAACTTTTCTATCAAAGTAAGCAAGGTGTAGTGTTAGACTACATTTGACAATTGCTTTGGCTCTTTTTGTAGTGATTACACCCAAGACTATATGTGGTGTGCATGTTGGTGGTCTACAAATAAGCAAAATGGGCATGTTGTTTTTGTGCTTTTGAATTGTATTATTGGTGTTCAATGTGAACTAACATGCATTGTAGGGCACTTGGAACTTGTTTATAAATGCATCTAGAAATAAATTGGAAAGTGGCATGGAGGTGATAACTACTTTAGGATAGTCATGGTTCTATGAAGAGACGAGAAAATGAGATTTAGTGAGGTCCTACAAGAGTGAAGGAAAACCATTTATATTATGTGCATGTATTGTTGGTTGCTTTTGTTCAAGATTCTTATGCTAACCATGGGAGATATTGTTTGAATACATGGTATGATGATGGCTAAAAAACAACATTGTACAATTGATAATAAATGTAGTGATTGATGTAAAAAATTCGAATGTTTATTAAGTTATGGGTCATATTTGGTATTAAAATTGATATGTTTCAGTTTGAAAAATTACATGAAGAAATGCAAAAATTTGACATTATAAACCAACACAAGAAGGTCACATGTCCAATGCAGTCCTTGAAACAACTTAGACCTTGCCACATGTGGCTCCTTTTATTGTGACTAGACCTTTACTATTTTGTGAGTGGATGTGGGTTGGTCATCAAACTAATGCTCAAAGGCAGTCCTTAGAAGTTTGTCATGATCAATTGTTTGAGAACATCAAATTGTGGGTCTGTGGAATGTTCATGCATTATATGTTTGTGAATCAATGTTTGGCTTTGTCAGTTGTTGTGTTTGGGCTAAGTGCAATGTGTGCATATGTTCAGAGTTTCAAGTATCTACTTTAAATCTACTTTATGCTGAGTTGTTCCACTGAAATCGGTGGTGAGTTAGAGAATCATAATAGCTCGGTGTGAGTGATCAATTCTGGGTGGGTTGAGAGAAAATCTAGAGGTGATATAAATTGAGAGTCTAGTCCATTGCCCCTTCCACATACACGTGCAAGGTTTTGACTTGCATATTAGGAGCACTGTTGGAAGTCCAATTTGCTTAACCAAGACATTGTTGGAAGATGGAAAAATGCTCAAATGTCAGCAACTTATGGTTCCATGCGTCACTAAACTCTTTGTGCATAAATAAACCAATTGTGTTTATATCCGTATTACCAAAGAACTAGTACTCCCCTGCTTTTTAGTTACACCTTGACTCAGTTGTGGAAGAACCCCAACTAAGGTGATTGTTGAGTTTCACCTTGGTAACCTATACTATAAAGGACAAGGCTTGTAGGTAAGTATGATAATAGGTGTCTACTAGATAGCCATATGCATGTAGATGGTTATGTATACATTGTAGATAAGGGCAACTGGGTTGTTAGTAGGCCAGTTGTAAAGACAGATTCTGATCTTTATATAGGGCAAAAGTGAACCAAACTTCACTGGTGCACCATGAGAGATGGATGGTGGGTGGACAAGAAATATTTCTTCATTGTATTCCTATCCCATATCTAACCAGGGTAGCCTATATGCTGGATATAGAGGTTTTTTTGTCAATAATTGAACAAATTTTCTTGTATTGTATATGGCAGGGCACAAGTATTGCTTCAAATCACATCGTCAGTAGGCTACTGAATATAAAGCTCTTTGCAACTGATCACCTTTTGGGAAATCGATTTCTTAATGTCATCTTTTTCCATTATTTTTTTTCCCAGCTACTTGTTTTCACAATCAGCCCCTCAGCTCTACTGGTCAAACATTGATCAAATGCAGGAGCTCTGGGAGCTGCCATTCAAACCGTGACTCTTCATGAAATGACATTTGTTCTTATTTTCCAATGGGATCATGTTCCCATAGTTCTTAACATTGATTAATTACATATTTTCAGTGCAACTGTTGCAGCTCTCCAATGGGATGATGCTCTTGTACAAGCAGCAAGAAACAAGGCCATATGTCAGTTGCTTTCCGTAA
Source organism: Sphagnum tenellum (assembly GCA_963921925.1). Classification (NCBI taxonomy): domain Eukaryota; kingdom Viridiplantae; phylum Streptophyta; class Sphagnopsida; order Sphagnales; family Sphagnaceae; genus Sphagnum; species Sphagnum tenellum. The sequence goes on from OY998148.1 coordinate 11,914,283, forward strand.
GGCTGCTGTGATCAGAGCTCGGCATGTACATCTGATCACAACAGCCTGATGGAAAGAGACCCTAATTGTTGGGGTGGTTACAAAGGAAGCAGTGGGATTTTGTTACTAATCACTGGTTTTGATTTTTCAAATATTTCAGAATCAGAGAATCACTTGTTCTGGGGTGTTTGAAAAAGTCGGAATCAAAGAACCGTCAGTTCCAGTTGTTTCAAAAACCTTAAAGAACCGAAGGGCTTCAGGAAAGAACCAGCGGTTGTCAGGGCACTTATTTGTCTTTTTCAAACAGATTGTGAACTGTGGTTTTTTTTTATCAGAATTGAATTTTTTGAGAACATTGGTAATGAATCTTAAGAACCACCCTGATACCCAGCAGGGATCTGTGCAGTTTCTAATGCCCACTCAACACTGGTAGGAACTAGCAGCTGGAATCCCTTATGAGCATGTGAAGGGAGAGCCTGAATATCTCTGATGTTGCTCTGCATGCCATTTTATTCTAGAAAACAAACAATCGCTATGTCCAGAAAGAACAATCCCTGTATATCCAGATATGCTGGCAGGGTTCAATGATCCTTCAGAAAGAGCAAATAGTATCCTCTGGATCTTGCTGTATATGAATTGATGTTGTTTTGTAACAACTGAGAATAGTGGGGGCATCCTGCACAAGCTCTGTACCCTGGTGCCTGTTCATGTGGGGATTTGTTTTAGGATTTGGGATGTTCCCTCTGTTTGAACCCTAGATTGCTGCTGCTCCTACTCCTCTTGTACATGAACAGAAAAGATGTTGATTTCAGTGGGGTCCTTGAGGTGTTTTATTGGGAAGACTCCATGGTAAGTACTGCAAAATCTGTTTGTGTGATATGGGTCCTGACTTTTTGATCAGTTTCTGACACTGGGTTTCTGGAAATCCTACCTGCATATCAGTTCCTTGTACAGCCAGATTGGGCTGTTAAGGAATGGCAATCTAAGTAGTCTATGGCTCTGTGTTATCAACTATAGATATGCTTCTTCACTGATACAATTTTAAATCATTTGACTCTCAAAGGAACAAAGCCATTTTTCAAGATAGCTGTTACAAAGGTTAAATGTGAAATTTCATAGATTTCATTGCAAAAATCATTATTAAAAAACCATTAGATATTAGTGCCTTTCAAATGTTGAGCTCCATCCACATAGTTCAGGATCAATCTGATCAGGACAAGGTATATGGTGATCTAGCAAATTGATTGCAATTTAGAAAATGCCCACTCTGACACAGGCAAGGAACCACCACCACCACAATGAGAAGTAATGAGTCACAGTTTTGGGGCTCTCAAAACAGCAGAAACTAGCAAAATTGTGTGCACAAAATCATTGTCCTCATGTTTTTTTATTTTAATACTAGGGTATTGAAGCCTCTTCAACTTCCCTTTCTTAACTGAAATTAAAGATATAGGCTATACCTATCAATTCTTCACGCTAATATTCATAGGCTGTGCTGAATTTTAATGCTGGGACCTTTTTATTCTTTGATGAGAACAACAATATCATGGTACTAGTGTCTTCCCTGAGATGAAGGTGCAGGAACGAGAAAAGCAAGGTCTTGGTGAATGACTACATCAATGTACCTAGACCCTTCAGAACAAAAAAGGCACAGTTTAGATGAGTAGCCATCATCCCAAAAAAGATTTAGCATCAGTTGACTACTCATTTACACCAAAAAAAAAACTATATTCTTGAAAAGAGGGGAAAAAAAAATTTACCTTCATAACAAAAACTGTGTTGCAAGAAAGTTATCTGCAAAGTCACCCTCTCTTTCACCCCCTATCCCCTCTTTGAGTGGTATCCACAAAGTAAGGAAATTTTATTAAATCTTAGCATGAAATGCTGAAACTCAGCTTTTAATGCACAAGGTCCAAGAGTAATTATAGTAGTTGTACAGGTAGGAGCAGTGAAGCGCTGAGGGAAAAGGAGAGAGGGGATGAAACTCAGTTTACCACCAAAATTGGTGGAAAAAAACTAGTTTGGGTCCCAGTTATTTCGTTTTGTAAAATTTCATTCCCAGTCAAGCATTTGATGGCCTACTAGGCCGAAACTGGCCGTTCTAGCCTCCTAATCGCTTGACTTTTACAGATAACTTTAATGTGGGAAAGTTTTCTTGAATTTTTTTCCTTTGAAAATTTGAAAATTTTAAATTTTTTATTTTCAAAAACAAGGGATTTGTGACAAAATATTCGTTTTCTTAACTTATTTTTCTGCTGCAATTTTTAGAAAATATTGGCCACAATTTATTAAAATAAAATCACTGGTCTAGACCAGTGTTGGCCAGTTATTTCTTTTTTAATAACCATCTGGTAGACTATTCGTTGATGTTTTTTGGATCACACCGGTTATCAATATAAAAATTGGGTGTCAGGTAGGTTATCAAATAACCGGATAATAACCGTTGGTTAACCTGCTGGTTAAACACAACTTATAAATTTTTTTAAAAATTAAGATATATATATATATATATATATATATATATATATATATATATCTACTTTATTTATAATTTATAATCATTTTTTGGTATTAATATTTAAAGATTGATAACCGACCTGAATGATAATCAGGTCATCCAGCTAGGTTATTAATAACAAGCCAACAATGGTCTAGACCTTTGTCTGGGCTGCAGCTGTGCATTCTAATAAAAATCTTCAGGTGTTATTATAAAGTTCATAAGGAGCTAATTACAGATTTATTAATCCTAGGTCAAAATAGTTTGCAAAGGTTTCAAGCTGATCCCAACTTGATATCAAATTGCATATCAAATTGCAGTCCTGATTGATCACCGCGTTGCTTAGAAAATTTGTACCCACAATAACTTTCACGTGAATTTGAATTTTGCAAAGCTTCATGAGATGTTCCAATATCAATCAAGATCTGTGTTGACAAAGCTTATATGAAATCTTTGTAAAATCTAATAAATTAAAGCTTCAATCAACCTCGGGATCAGCGTAAGACAACAAGGATGTAGCAAGAGGTGCAATCCGGATCGGGTCTAATGCTCATTTGTTGCTGATGCAGGAGTAGCACATGAGCACAAGGATGTTGCAGCAGGAGCTAGCTAGCTATCAATCTCCCAAGATCTAATGCTCATTTGCTGATGCAGAGCAGCACAGATGATCAAGGGGTGAAAAAGTTCATGACAAATAAAGTTTGCCTGAAGAAAGCGTCGTTCTAACTCTATCTGCTGCAATTCAGTAGCAGTTCCTTGTCTACATATTGCAGCTCATGAAATCCAACGTACAGAACTGCAGCTAGTCATGAATGGTCGGGTACGTGCTGCATGATGCCAGTTTTTGCTCAACGCCTTACTGATCTCACTAGGCTTAATCCTGAAGTATCTAGTATCTAGCTATTGATCTTGGCTCCTGTGCTGGTATATAATTCATGACAGGAGTAGTGTACCCGACCTCTGCAAAATCTTGTACTCTCTAAAAGCTCTAGTGCTTACTTTATAACCCCTTCCTTACAGCTTGGTGCTTTCTTTTGTTTTGCAGTAGCTTTACCTGGCTTAAAACGTCGAGCTGGTAATGGAGCAGTGACGCAATTGCTGATCCTTGGCCTCGCTAGCTAGCTAGCTATCTAGCTTTGGATCCGCTGCCTAGGGCACGATAATATTACAAGGTTCCTCAGCAGTGGCCCTGAACCAATATATAAACTAGTCGAATGCATAGGTATCATATTGCACGATGGAACATCGAAGTTTACATGCTACACATGAGCTTCTTTTCAACAATTTTTATATGTACTCATGCAGTTTGACGTTATGTACTTATTGCGTCCATGACGTTGTCGTAATAGTTGAAGTTTAGTACTAAAACTGATGATCTCTAGCATAAGTCCTTAGTCGGGTGGACCCTAACTGATCCGCCTTACACAATTATATCAGCCTCGATGCAAGCTTCCTTACTTATAAGCTGCAATATTATAAGTACGGTGGTTTCCCTGATGAGCACGTCACTTATACTGCAGGTAAGTAACAAGTCCACGGCATGCAACAAACCGGATCCTTTCGATCGGATGCACGCAGCAGGCTGCAGATTTCAAATATTTGTCGGAATATAATCTTCTGCTAGTCGAGACTTTTGTGGACAAAGTCTGGCTACTGATTTCCAGACTTGGTCGTTAATGGGTTTACAATATTTATTTATTTTAAGCTGTACTGACATATGAACAATTGGGAATATTTTCTGAGGAACTTCCGATCATCATGATTAACTTTGCCACTAGTACTACGAGAACTAGAGAGGACGAATCTCGCACTCATCTGATCGTTCCCACAAGTTTTTTGTCTGCAAGCTTTTTTGCCGGGGCTGCATAGACTGGACCCCATTTCGAGGTCTATATGATGCACAGTATGTACTTTGACACGAGGAAATATTATCTGGTCTGGTTTCCAGAACTGGAATTTATATTTTGAGGAAACAGAAGGAACCGGATTCTAGTCCCATTTATGTGTGGCACCGGAACTGTTCTAATTTATTTTACAACCAGAATCAGATGTTCTTCATAAAAAGCAAAGAACTATCCAATAGTACTTGTAGAAACCTGGCATCGGTACTCCTACAAGGCATGTATATATCTGGGTGTTACCTCAGGTTCTATACCAGGATGGTAATGGTATAAAGAGTAAAGGCTCGTATTGCCTCACGCCATAGCCATGGCAACTTGAATTTTAGTCAATACCACAGTACTCAAACAAATGTCGTATACCCAGGTTGTGATCTATATTCTGGTCCAACACTGGTTTGAAGTTTGAACTTGCCATGAAGAGGTAGAGCCATTATGTGACATGGGCTTTTTGTTTTTAATCTGGCTACAGAGAGGGGTTGTAGTATTAGTGTAGAAAATGTACACAAATAAAGAGGGTTTGTGGAATAGGCTTGTGCCTAGTTCTGAGAAAAAAGCCTACAAGGGCAGTAAGATTGTTTGAATGGGCGCCTTCAATTGTTTGGAGGAGTTCTGTTCAGTAAACTGGCACTTAAATGTTGTAAATAGCTAGTGTTTTAATTTATGGGTCAATGAGCTAGATGTCAAGTTATGTTGGAACTGATCCCAAATCCTAAATCGATGCACGGTCCCAGCTTCTCTTGACGCCTTAGCTGAATTAAAGTAACCATTTGTTTCTTTAGAATATGGTCTCTATGACATGATCAGAACCCTGATGACATGATGAGGAGACACTGAATGTCAGTTTCAGTCAAGTTTACTAATTAGCTATTTGTTGACGGATCTTGCTGCCAGTTTAGAAGAGAGCCAGTTTGCAGTCATGATGTACATCTGATCATGACATGATGAGTCTGCAAAACACTTTATGCAGGATTAAAAAATTGTTAAAAAATTTGCTGTCTCAAATCTACCAACCACTCAAGCGGTTTGAGAGGTACATAAATCAACACATGAGGTCGTGTGCACATCTCATCAATATAAATAAATTTTCTTGGGTGATGGAAGATCTCATTTTTGAGCTCCAAGTGCCAAATCCTGGAGCCCTAGATCTGAGGTATGCATATCTAGATCACTTCATTTATCATAACACCATCACCTGCTTCACAGCTGCTGCTGCTGCTGTACCATATTGACTGTATCCCCTTTCACCAGACACTGGGGTTCATATTGAGATTTCTTAAGAACTAGTCAATTTCTAACAATATATTCTAGCCAATCAACAGCCAGTGTTAGGATTTGCTATGCCTTTTACCAGCCTCAGCATCCTGTGCAAAAAGGGCTGGGCCAAAACCATGTTGCTCAGCTAAAACTGGCATGTTTTGACATTTTTTTTCATTCAATTTTCACATACTGAGTACCAAATTCAAATAGTTTGTGCAAGAGAAATGATAGATTACATTGTTATATAGATTCTCAGTACAAGATTGCCTTGATCCCTTGACCAATGATGATATTTAAATAGTCTTTCACTTTATGTACTGTTCACTTCTCATGTCTATGTGTGGTGGGTACATGGGAACCATTAACACTGTATGTTATGTTGGATGTGGCAAATACTGAGAGAGATGCAAACAGCAAGTGTGGGTGAAGGTTTAAACTTTACTTCTAAGTCTTGACAATTTGTTTGTGTGCTTTGGGTGTGTGTAGGAAATTTCAGGTTGAAAGAACTTTGGTTTATCTTTTATGATACACATGTTAGGAAACGGAAAAACTACAACCAAGTCCAAAAATCACTTGCACTACTATCATTGTGAATTTGATGTAAATAAGTCAAGTATTGGTTAAGGGTAGCCTTGTCAATTTCACAAGAGCAGAAATAGTTGATAAATTTGTTTGGTATCTAAAGAATACCACTTGTGGTTTTTAAAATATTTTTTAGTAAATCAAGGGCTAGTGTTTTAGTGCAAAATGTTTGAGAATAGTGTTCATAGTTCCCATGTGACACTTTGGAAGGAAGTTAATATTTAAAAAACATATCAAAACTCTTCAAGTGTTTAATGAAACAAAAAGTCATAAAATGGGGGGTATTCCCAATTTGCAAAATCATGAAGAATTAGTTTGAACTTTGATTCACAACAACTTCAATGTGGATGTGGTGGGGAGGTTGCTTGATAAAGCACACCAAATTTGTCTAATGCATTAAATGTAGAGCATTCAATGAAATATGAAAAGGTGAGGTATTGTTGGGTGAAAGCACATTACACAGTCCATTAAATGCTATCATAAGGCAATTTTTGCAAGATTTTGAAATTTGTGATTGGTCATGTGATTATATAATTGACTAAAATGATAAAAGACTCAACATTACAATGTTATATATAATATAATCACATTATATGAATATCATGTATAGATTTTGATTAGTTATAAGATAATGGACTTTCAAAAGAGTACCCAAAATTTTGTAATAGTGTATAATTAATGATATGGACTCCATGCACCTTCATATATATGTATTTTAGTGAGTAAAGGGATGAAGGAGTTAGGCACATTTTCATTGAAGGGATGTGCCTAACTCCTTGATCCCTTCAATGAAATGCATTTTCACAATACAAAGGTCCATCCCAATTGTTCTTACTACTATCTCGCCCATCATGGGTTGGGTAAAATCACATTAGGGTTAGTACCCCACTTTGCCATGAAGTGTTAAAAGTAGTTATAATACCTATAGGTATTTTTTGTGACATACAGTTTTGTGCAAACATTTCAAATCTTAATCCAATGTCAAGATGTAAATGATCTATAACCAATATCAAATAAAACCTTGACAAATCAATGTAACAAAACATAATACATGTGACTATTAAATGAATGTCACAACTATAGGTTTTAGTTATCTAATGTTAGATTCACACATGGCATCCATTCTAAAAGAAAAAGGCCAAAATGTAACCATTCTATTTGTGACTATGTGTGACTAATTGTTGAATGCAAATAACCGTAGTAAGTTTTGCAACTATTTCTTAAGTTTTATATGTCTTGGTCACATTTACAACTGCTCTACAATGAATGGCTTAATTTTTACATTTTTAAAATTATTTTCTTCCTAGAAGGCCCATGCATGGCCCATCAACTCCAAAATAACAAAAACTTGGTTCCTCTTACACATATAATATGATGTATTATGCATACATTAATGGAATATTTATGTTATAATACATTAAGGTGTTTTTAAGTTCATTAAAGGTGTATTAAGGTTTTAAAAGTCCATTCAAGGTATTATAAAGGTATTGCCCAAGGCATATTATGATGTACATGTGTATCCAAGGTTTTTCATACCCACTCAAATTAATATTCTTATGTTATTATTAATGTACTAAATAAATATAACAAGCATGATGATAATAACAATAATAATAGTTAGTATAACTAGTAGGTAAACTAAGCTAATATAAAATTAATATTAGGAAGTCATTCCAAATAGGTTGCAATTAAGTTGGTCACATTTGCAACTAAAATGTTTAACCCATATTTAATTTTTTTTCGTTCTTCTAGTGTGGAGTATATAACTAGGTGCAAATTAGTTGTATTCGAAGTGCAAGTGCCATTCAAGGGATGAGCCAATTAATAGGTTCTTCCTTAAAGGTTAAACCCAATTTTTTTTTAAAAAAATCTTAAACCTACCTACTTACATCCCTTGGCCTAACCTCCTCACCTATTTGTATAGATGCCATTTGTCAACATCTTATTAACCTTAAATTGAATGATTATAATTAATTAAGCAATCAAAATATAAAATATTAACTTGGGTCTAAATTTGCCACATGTCACCAAATAATTGACTTTCAAAAAATGAAAACAATTAGTATGCCATGTGGCAAACTTTTGTTATGCCATGTGTCATGATCTAAAGCCATAAAAAATGGATGACATGGATTTTAAAGATTCAATAAAAATAATTTTGAATTATCCAAAATGTTATTAGATGTCAAAACGTCATCTATTATTAATGTTGGCCAAATCATTAACCACTTAATTTGACTACATTTTAGTCATAAAGGACAAATGTGACAAATCTTAACTTTAATTGCTTGGGACACATGCCAAAAGACAAGTGGTCATAAATTACATGATGTGGTGCCCATAGTTGCATTGTGAGTCGCAAAACTTTACTTCTACCAACCAATTTTCCATCCATTACCATGGTTGATGATGTTTGATTTGGAGCCTTCTTTTGTGACTACATTTACAATTAGAAAATTTAGTTGCATCCTACCTACATGAAACGTTAATATGCCTACATTTGTGATACAAGGGAATAGTCACAATGTGTTACCATATGTCTAATGAGGCATGTTTTTTTAGCCACATGGCATATTTGAAATGGTTGCTTAGGCAAAACAACCTAAAAACCTAGGCCTTGGCGACATCACCTAAAAACCTAATCCAAGGCTATTAGCTTAACCTGTAACATAGGCAAGCTAGGCCTTGTTTAGAAGCCTAGGCTTAGGCCAAATAACCTAATTAGTAACCTAGGTAATTAAACCTAGCCTAGGCTACCTAATTAACAATTTAGGCCAAACCTAGGCCTAATCAACTAAACCACCTAGCTATCCTAAGTAATATCCTATGTCTATGCTAGGCATATAGATAGGTTGCAACGTAGATAGGTAGTAGGTTTAGACTAGGTTAATAAGTAGGCTTAAGTAAATAGGATCTTATTTAAATTGTTGGTCATAAGCCTTTTTGATCGATTCATTCCAACGGGTACTTACACTTGAATATTTGTAGTCCATGCATTATGCATGGACTATTCCTAGTTATATAGTTTACAAAGTTGAATTTGTTAACAAAGGATATGGGATAAATTTCATGAAAGGAGATCATTACTACATTATCCCACATCCATGTTTCATACAAAGGTAGCCTACTTAATTACCCATTTTCTAACTATTTACTACTTAACCTACCTATTACTTAGTTAAGTAGGTAGATAGGTGGGTAGGTAAACATAAGTAGGGAACATGAGGTAGGTAGTTTAGGTTAAGTAATTAGGTGTATGTAGTTTAGGTTAAGTAGGTAAGTATATATGTAGTTTGGGTTAGGTAAAGATAAATAGGTAGGTAGGTAACTTAAGTTAGGTAGGTAGGTATGTAGTTTAGCTAAGTAAGTATAGGTGGGTGGGTAGTTAGCTTAAGCTAGGTAGATAGCTAACCTAGTAAAGTAGCTAGCTTATACCTACCTAATCTACCTACATAGTTTAACCAAGTTGCCTAGTCTTGTACCATTACATAGCCTAGTTAACTAGTTAGCCCATGTTGTTTCACTTATTTGTTAGAAGGGACAGTGATGTGGCATCCAATTGCAAATGCCAATTGTATTATCAATTAACCTTTTGTTAATTTTTGTGACAATATTGAAATTCCATGTCATAAATTCCCATGGTTTGCTTTGCAAAGTGTAAAATGATGTGGATGCCATGTCAACCCGATCATTTCATTGATTATGTGTTATAAAAGATGCCTTCTTGTAAAAGTGAGATGTGTGGAAAAACTATTCACACATGTTCAATTATGAATTGCACACATCATCAAAAGTGAATTAAGTGTAAAATCCACTTGTCAACTTTTTATGTTAGGGGTTGATAAGTTTGTAAATGTTTGGGTTAATTCATTATGCCAAAACATGGCATATATGATTACATGTCAAAACCTAGGCTAGCTAAGCAAACCTATGCTACTTAAATTAGTTAAACTAAACCACATAGATTAAATGACTTAAACGCTACTACAATTCATGATTTTTCAAAAGGTCCAAGTTTATTAAAAGGTCTTAGGTACATTTTGATTACAAGTTATGGGCTTGAGTGACATTTGTATTTTTTATTGGTAAACTTGATTAAAATGACCTATTTGATTATATGTCAAATTGAACATCTAGTCAAGGGCTGAAAGCATGGTCAAAGGAGCTAGGGGCGCCAAGGTAAAAGTCCTTTTCCATGGATTACACATGACATGTCTTGTTCTTGTGTTGGTTTAAAACTTTAAAATTTGTATTTCATGTACCTTTTTGGCACTACTTTTTTAATATAAATACATTTTAACTACAAATTAATTTTTTATCATGTATATTATGCATTCATGCATTTTATCACATAAACATGAATAACTTTTGCCAAAAGCATTTTTTCAAAATCCATGATTTTTAGGGTCAAAAACACTTTTGAACCAAATGTGTTCAAATTGGTCATAAAGACAATTTTCATTATTTTAAGTCCTTTTGCCCTTCTAATTATCAATGTTAAAATCCTCTCCAATTTTTAGAAGGAATGATGCACATTTGGTAAACAAAAAGGATATTTGAAAAAAAGCTTGTCCATTCTCGAAGTTTGAGTGCTTTGAACATGTAAAAGCATTTTTGACTTTTATCAAGCTTTAAGCATGTAAACTTTGCAATTAATGAAGTATATTCCAAAAAACTTTATGACAATCCAAACTATTATGTTTCATTTGTGATCTTCAAACATACAAAAATGCACTAAAGGAGTATTCACTCATTTGGGTGGTTCCTTTGACCATGTTTTTACCCCAAGTTGAACAAAAAGTGACAACCTTGGTCAAAATGACCAATGGATTTTAATCAATTGGGACATCTAGTCAAGTTGAACAAAACAAAATGACATCAACGATCAAGATGGACAATGATGTTTTAGTTAAATGGGACATCCTATGCTATCTAATTGGTCAAAATAACTGTTAATTAGTCTAAAAAATAACCTAGGCCTACTTAAATACCTACCTACCTACCTACTTCATACTTCCCACCTATCATCCTACATCCTTACCTACTTACCTAACTCTCTACCTATTAAGCATTATGCAACCTACCTACTAATTACTTAACTTCTTTCTTACCTACATAACTAATAATGTGAAATAAATAAGTGAAATAAAAATTTGTCAACTTTGGAAGGTGTCATCCATTTGGTAAGGACTTGGTTTATCATTGGGGAGGTGAGGGGTTTAATTCTTAATAGTTGTAACTTTTATACACATTTAAAGGGTTGGGGTAAGTAGGTTAATTATTATGATAAAATCTTGTTTGTTGCAATTTGTCTATTTAGTTGTAATCTAGTTCTATCAGACATTTTTTGATTGTAACTTAATTACATCATACACTTTTTAGTTACATTGGACAAGTTGCAACGGACACAATTTTCTCATAATAAATTAAACTAAATTAAGTTAGGATTGTTAGATAAATTAGGCTAGGTTAACTATGTTAGGTTAGGCTACCACATGCTTACTTGTTTTTTTATTGCTTACCTAAACTTATATACAACCTACCTACCCTACCTAGACCTACCTACACAAAAAATATTTTTAATAATAATATAAGAAAAAAAATTGGGTAGAAATTTGACTAGTCAAATAGTTCAATAGCCTTCTAGTTTTAAAAAACCACCCAATCAAGCAAAACATGTCCAAATCAACTTGTCCATATGGACCACGTGCTCTTTTGACATTTGTCCAAATGGGTCTTGATTAGATTCTCTAATCAAAATAATTTATTTTTTGTAGCAGTGTAGGTTATACCCACTTAGGTTAAATGGCCTAGCCTACCTACAAGACCTTTGTTTGTAAGAGATTTTGTTTGCTCAAGTTTCTCCATCTTTGACCTTGTTGAACATCATATGATAAATGGAAGGGTTTAGTGGAAATGAAAATGCATTAATCCATAATGAAGAGTTTGAAATATTCCTAAATAAGGTCAAATGTGAAGATGAAATAATGGAATAGACTTGAGAAAACTCAAGCTTGCAAACTAAAAATAGTAGAGCCTGAAAATTAAAATGATGAGGAAAAAATTAAGAAATTTTGAAAATATTGTATTCCTAAAGGAAAATATTGAAGATGCATAATAGGAATGTTTTATGTTGATCATTTTTTTGTGTGAATAACAATGGAAAAGTGATACTTGATGCACCTCGAATCATGCATTGTATGTAGTGTTATTCCAATTATATATATATATATATATATATATATATATATATATAAACCCAAAAACAAAGTTAAGAAAGGGTTTAATATTTTACTATAAGACAAGTGGAATAACATGTTCAAGAAAACATATTGATGCAAATCATTCTAAAAAAAAAAAAATTTGATGAGGAAATAAACTTCACAATAAGAGGAAGTTTGGAAAGATAGATTATTAAAAAGATCAAAGTGTGATTCCATCATTGTTAGTTTTGATCCAAGGGTGTTCATCAAATGTTTGCCTTGATCATAAATTTTTGGGATCTAATTAAAAGCCAAAACATGTTACTTTTGGTTTATTTGAGGCTTCTAAAACAACATGACATTGGCATTGGCATTAGCAAAAAAAATGATTCATCCTTTGGATAAATATGGTTTGAGAAATATGATTAAAATATGAAGGCTCAAATTTGAACACAATGACAAGCGCTCTAAAGTTTCTTATCAAATGTGAAGCTCTAGGTTTGGAAGAGAACTTTTAAAGAATATGTTTTGGGCATGCTTTCTCCATTCCTAATGAAGTATGAAAAAAGAAAACCCATAACAGGTTATCCCTAATGTTAGACCCAAGATTTTAAAATCTTAAATTGGTTGAAAACAAGTTGTTTTTATGGTGGAAGATTATAATAAATAGTTTTTGTTTTCAATGTTGGTGAAATGCCACATGTATTGCTCTATGTTAAAATTTGGAACTATGGTAGATCAATTGAATGATAAAGATTAATGTTAGGACCATTCAACTAGCCAAGGAGTTGGTGAATAAGGAATTACCAAGTTAATGCAAAGGACACTAAATGTCCTCTACTGCCGTTAGGAAATTGTTCATGAGTTTGGAAATGCGAGATCTAGGTTTTGATTTTCTTAAGGAATTTGATATCCTTGATGGATATTAAATTGAAAAAAATTAAAATTTAATTTAAGATCCAATCTGATTCTTTGAAAACATTTTAAAAACCAAAGCCAACAATTATAAGAAAATGATTATCCACCCAACATTGATACCCACCCTCTTCGAAAGGGCTATTAGGTGTTTCCTTTTTTTTGGCAAAATTTCACATTTTGGCAACCCAAAAAAAGGTGCCTTGTCAATAATACAAAGGTTTGTTTTTGGGGGGAAAAAAAATGGCCCCAAGTCGCCATATTTTGAGGAAAAACTGTCTGAATTCGCCATATTAAGAGTATATAATAGGTTCCAGTAGGTCATCAAATTAAGGCAGGAATCATAAAGTCTTCTTGTGTATGATCACTCACTACAGCACCTACCTCACAAGATTGGGAGAAAAAAAAAGCCCAATCTCTAACATGAATGTCAGCAGCAAAAGAACTGCATATCTGCACTAGATACGTAGTTGTTGCCATGTTGTTGACATTGAAACAAATCTGTTTGTGTGCATTCACAACATCAAAACTTGGGGATTACGGTGGAGACTCCAGATCTCCCAATTATTTCCAGGGAGCTTCACAACAACCATGGCACCTACATGATTCGGTTGTTTTAGCCATCTGCAGGCCGTCCACACCACTTGTTATTACTTTGTCATTTATGCTCGCTTCATGACCAATCCACAACCAATCCCGAGGTGTGACAATAGCTCCAAATCAGATCTGAATCCTGGACTGTACATCCCATACTCTATAGTATACACCCAATTCACTACATTTGATTAGTTTAAAATAACTTGCTTCTTGCTTCGCTCCTTCACTCTTTTGTCTGAACATAGGAATCAACTGTTATAAACTCCTCCTCTTGTGTGCCAATTGAGTTTGGAGTCAAAAGTTTTGAAGCTTTTTAGTCTTATGAAACAAGACCACTCTACTACACTTTCGGTCCAAAAATTTGCGTTTAAATTCGAGATTCTAAATACCCAAAAAGAAATTTGCGAGAGAGATCATAGAACCGTATTATTTGCTGGTATTATAAGCTCGAATCCAATTTGTAAACCCATGCTTAACAAACCATACTTCAAGAAGTCTAAATTGGCTCTTGGGACTTTTAGATCTTAAGATTCTGTAGGGGTTTAGGTCTACAAGGAAGAGGAGTGTTTTTGTTTTTCCAATTTTGTAATGTAGCCAAAGCAATGCCATTCATTCAGTAGAAAATTTAGCTGAATTTGGCCTAGAAACAATAAAAATAAATAAATCATAGTATGGTTCCTTCTATATTCTTGGCTACCTATTGAAAAAATTAAAAAAATAAAAAAATCTTGAAGTCTGGTGAATTTAGGCCACTTTTCCATTAAAAAATCCTTCAACAAGGTAGAAATCACATTTTCAAGTCAAAATTGGCCAAATATACAAAGAAAAAATTTGATTGTGTATTTTTGGTTTTTAAAAGTAGTTTCAGTGAAATCTGATCTCTTTAAACATTGGCTTCAAATACCCAACAAAATCATGTGTGAGTTGTAGATTCAGGTGAGAGTGTGAGATCTAGATTAAATGCTTTTGAAATGATTATGCTAACTAGAAGTGAATGGAGTTTGCCCACAAGCTGGCTAGTCCAAGATGGGCAATCCCAACAATTGAAGTCTTGCTTGGATTACTATATTCATAAATTAAACTTCAAAACAACAATCACAGACAGACTTCTGCACCATTCTTGGGATTCAATGGTTTTATAAATTGGGATGAATAGGTTGTACCTATTTTTTATTTGGAACTCCTTTGCAATAGATGTAAACCCCGAAAATGTAGAGTAATGCCTAAGGGTTGGGTCATTCTCAAAATAATGGGCCCTCAAGACTGGAGGCCGAGGGTTCGTTATCTTGGGAACGACCCAGCCTGAGGGTGTTGCGCAGCGTAATGCCCACCCACCCAATGAAGTTGCAAAGTTCTGTATGAAATGATGATGATGATTTCATGAGATGTGTGACAATAAATCCAAACACTTGATGATAAAACAAAAATTGGCAATGACAAAACAACACTCCCTCCTACCTCTCAAGAGGGAAAGTTCCACTTTATAAGACAGTGCACTTTGGTAATGTTAAAAAACCATCAAAGGGCATTACATGCTAGTGGAAGAATTTTCACAGTTTGTAAACAACTTTAAACCTAATTCGGTGTCTACTTCCAACCTTAACATCTCAGAGGAGATTAATTGCAAATGACTTTTTGTATGGAAAAAATAAGATGCTAAAAAACTTAATATTTCATCACTTTTTAGATCCATTTGTCTAAAGTGGAGCCTACCTAGAGAAGTTATCAATAGGTTTTGGATAACTCATGGAATCTAATAGTGAAATCTTTAAAAGTCACCTTGTCTTTGGGTATGCTTTTGCCCTCTCATGTTGAGTTTTTGTATATCCTTAAGTCACCCATGTAAGCGACCAATGTTCAAAGCTCAGCACAAGATATGTTGACTTTTTCTCTTGCAACCCTTTCCCATATTCCAAAATCAAGAAACTTCTTTCTTGCAATGCCTCCCCCCAACACACAAAAATTCAACAAAGACTAGAACTAGAAACATGCACATGTACTTCTACCCCCAAACACACAAAATCTTAACGCACACCCGCGCATGTGTGCATGCACACACACACACATACATGTTGCAACTCTTTTGCCTCCAAATTCAAATCACAAAAACACACACACACACACACAAAAGAAAAAAATCAAGGTGAAAAAGAATTCTCATTGTCACTGTTCTTCACCTCCAAATCACAAAGCCCTTGCACATGCACACACATGCAAAACAAGGGAAAAGAAAGGTGAGAAAAAATCCTCATTGTTGTTGTTCTCCCACCTCCAAATCAACAAAGACCCAAAACATGAGCACGTGGCAAAGTAGTGAGAATGCTTGCAAAGGATAACTTGAGTCTCTACTTGGAAAATGAGAAGACAAGAAGATTAAGTGTGAAAACACAAGCCATTCAATCAAACTTTGACAACCACTAATTTGAGAGACTTTCCCAAGTTCAACTTTCATAGTTTACATTGTGTTTTGGCCAAACTCAAGACAAGAACCCACTAACCACTTACTCTATGGAGACCTCTAATGTCTTCATTATGCTGAATTTTTTAACAAGTTTATTTGCACACCTGCAAGATGAAAACAAAAAACTTTTGACTTGGGTTATGCTAAATTTTCAAGATTTTATTTGCACACTTGAAAGTTGAGAAATAACATCAAAATGGGGCATGATTTGAGGACCTCTTCCCCACAACATAGGGGTATAATAATGGCCATCTTTCTCAGAAGAGGAGTTGTTAAATGTTGCAGTGATGCAGCTTGAAGGTTTGAGAGTGAGTGATCAATTTTGAGTCCCAATGGAGATTTGGTGTATCAACAACCCCCCTGCCCCCCTGCCTTGCTTGGTGGTCACAGGCACATAGCCCAACATGGGTACCTTTGTATTACAAAGGAATTTGTGAGAGACAGCTGCTGCCATGTTCAACTCTTGACTCTTGACAAAATTACTTGGGCACATAATCCACCTCGTTTCTTTTTTAAACTGGTGACAAAGGGAAATTAAAAATTAAAAAATAATCCCAGTACAAACATGAGTACTAGTAAGTTAATACAGGAATTTCCTGATGCCAAGCTACTCTTAACAAGAGAGTTTTTTTTTTTGTTTTGTTTTGGTTCCCCAATTTTGTAATGTGGCACTCGCAATCATCAAAAAGAAAACTTCTTAACCCAAAAAAATATTTAAAATACATGAAAGAAAATAAAAATTTAAGCATCCTTAAATATGCTCAGCTACCTACTAGCTATGGAAGCTGATGTGAAAAAAAATCTGGAAATTTTATGTACAAAATTATTTTGGCATTTGGTGATTAGAAACCTCAAAAAACAAAACACTGACTTTGTTGTAGCTGATGAGCTGAGCTGAGCTGAGCTTAAGCTGAGCTGAGCTGAGCTGAGCTTAAGCTGAGCTAAGCTGAGCTGAGCAAGAAGGAGCTGGGGCACATATACCCAGAGTTTGGGAAACCTTTTTTCAGAGCTTGGTTTGGCTGAAAGAAAGATGCCACCCTTTTTGGGGCAGTGGGCAGCCCAGGTGATGAGGGCTTGGGTGACGTTGTTGGCAAGGACTTGTGTCAGTGCATTCAGGAGGTCTCATTTTTCAATATTCAGTTAGAATTCCAAATTCAGTTGGGGAGATGTATGTAGCCAGAATTGTTTTAAGAATTTTGTTTGGACCCTAGTTTTATACCCTCTAAACCCTTGTTTCATCCCCAATTTGAGTGTATCTGGAAAGTGAGCAAAGACTTGCAGCATGCTTTCAGGTCAGTATGTAATTGGAGATTGTTTCATGAAACTGGGTATCAATCCAAACCATGAGGTGAAACTCCTCTGAGCAGCAGCAGCAGCAGCAATAGCAATTGAGGTGAGGAAAAAAATAACTAGTTCTATTTTGGTCCCCTGTTCTTTTCCTACAACTCTCTAGAACACAGAAAACAAACCCAAAAACTGGTGGAGCATCATTTCAACAAACAGCCCGCCCCCCGAGTCAAACCCATGTTTGGGGACCTTCAAGAGCAAGTTGTATGAAACATGACAACCCGACATTTTGCAGATAGATCGAGCAATAAACCTCCAATCCATCCTCTCTCTCTCTCTCTCCAAGAAAGTATTTGGTATCTTGAATTTGCTGACACAGAGCAGATTCATGAACAGAGTAAGGTCTCTCTGCAAGTCAATCATGCTGCAAATCTGGGGAGTTATATCATCATCATCATCATCAAGCCAGGCCAGGCCCCTGGAGCTCCCAAGTCTTTACTTACAATTTCCTGATGGGGCTTATCATCTACAGTACCCAATTGACAATAATACATACAGTCAAGTCCAAGGCAAAAATCTAATCCCAAAACCAAGTCCATCACAAATTGTAGATTGGAAAGACAATAACACCTTCAAACTAGAATTGCTCTAACAAGTGTTGTAAAAGTAATTTGGTAATGGCCATTGGGAGACAATTCTTCTTCCCTTCGGATGGCCAGAAGCCAGGGTCTGCTGCCATTATCTGACGTCTTGACACTGGGGGGGAGAGATTCTGCCACATCATTAGGAGCTTGGTAGACTGTTTGTGCAACCTCATGATGTTTCTGTATGTGTACTGGTCACATGCCTTTGAAAGAGCAGTTGATCCTGAAAAGCTTAGGGTGAAGTGCCGAATCTCTCCTCAAAAGAACAGACAATAAATCACCTACTTGCATGGTTTTTTTCTCTGAAACTACTACCACCCCATTCTCATCAAAACCAAACAAGAAAAGAAAGATGGACTCAAAAGAAAATTTTGTTCAATCTACCTTTTACGAGTTAGATGATCAAGTTGGCTATTGAATCGAAGATGTTAGGGAGTAAAATAAATGTTGGGATTGTTGAGCTTTTGAGTCTACACAATTGGGTAGAATAATGTAGCATTTTGAGTCTATAAAGATTTGGATACAATAATGTTGGGATTGTTGAGCCTTTTCGGGTGTATAAAAAATTGGGTAGAATCATTTATGTTGGGGTTTCTTGAGCTTCTAAGTCTATAAAAAAAAACTGAATAATTTATCTTGGAATTGTTGATCTTTTGAGGAGACTATAAAAACTGGGTAGAATCATTTATGTTGGGATTTGCTGAGCCTCTAAACCAATAAAAACTGGGTATAATAATTTAGGTTGTGATTTGTTGAGCTTTTGAGGATACTACCTAAAAGAATGGGGTAGAATAAATGATTTTATGTTGGATATTTGTTGAGGTATTGAGGAACTCATCTTCAAAAAAACCGGGTAGATTAAATTTATGTTGTGATTCGTTGAGCTTCAAAGGAGTCAAGAAAATTGGCACAATAGTATTACTATTACATACCCATCCTGTGTTAATTCTTAGCTAATTGCAATTTCAATGTATGTAACACTAAGGCTGGTGTTGTTTGTGTAAAGCAAGCAAAGCAAAGCATATCAAGTGCAAAGCAAATCAAGCTGCAAGCAACAAAGCAAAGGCTTGGCACTTGTGTGTGTGTGTGTTTGTGTGTGTACATATAGTCAGTACACACAGGTCCAGTAATCTGTGACCCCTCTTTTTCTCTCCATAAGCGAAAGAGGATCATCTTCAGGTTAGTTTGGATTGTGGGAGTTCAGGAGTGTTGATGTTGTTGGCATTGTTGAATTGTTGTGGAGCAGGAAGACTAGAATCCAGAGGATGTTGATGATGTTGATGATTCTTTGAGCTTCTTTGGCTGTGAAAGAAAGCTGGATCAAGGAAGTTAAACTTGCTCTGAAAGATTTGCTAGAGAGAAAGACACAGTCGTAGACTGAGAGAGAGAGAGAGAGAGAGAGACTGTGTGTGTGTGTGTGTGTGTGTGTGTGTTTGTGTTTGAATGCTCTGGTGGGTTTGGGGAGAGGAAGCAGTGAGAGAGGGAAGGAGGTCTTGCAATAGAGCGTGAAGGAGGAGCCTGGCCCTTGCAACTCATCCAACATGGGGAAGAACCATGAGGCTGGGTCAGGCAAAGAAGAAGATGCAATGCAGCTTGCAGTAGCGAAGCAGCAGTATGGCGAACACATGGACAGTCTTCGTGCAGAGGTAATAGATATAGAGCCTGCGTCATTTCCACCATTGGTGGGTAGCCAAGAAAAATCTTGGGTGTTGGGTGGATCATCACTGGGCTAGTGTAGACTGCAGTGTAACTGCTGGCAACAACAGTCTAAGAAGAGCTAGCTAGAGAAAAGAATTTGAGGGCACGGTTGTGACAATTTATTCCACTTGTTTCTGGTTGCACCTCCTCCTCTAGGGGCTATTGGACGATCAATTCTTGGAGCTCCAGCAATTGCAAGATGAAAGCTCCCCAGATTTTGTGGAGGAGGTGGTCCTCTTATTCATACAGGATTCTGGCAGGATCATCAAAAATTTGGCTGATTCTCTGTAAGTGATAATTCTGGAAGAACAAGAACAAGAATCATTAAAACTACTTGGCAGATTCTTTCTGATGAAGACAAGTTTTGTTTCTGATTCTTGTTTTCTGCAAGGATCATACACAAACTCCCATTTCCTCCCTGCATTGCATTCAGGACATGCTTCAAATGCTTCTTGAAAGCAAGGCATTCAATGATTGATTCAATTTGGGCCATGGAAAAAAATTTGCAATCAAAATTGCTGAACAAGAAGAAGAAGAAGAAGAAGGACCGCAAATTTATTTCTCATGAAATTATTTCTCAAAATTTATACCCTCCCCCAAAAGCACAAAAAAACATATCTGATATACCAACACTTTTTGCTAAAGAAAAACAAAGAGTTGCTTGCATGATTTTACAGGGAGCAGAAGCCAGTCAACTTCAAGAAGGTGGATGCACATGTGCATCAGTTCAAGGGCAGCAGCTCCAGGTAAGTACTCAATGAATGTCATATCACCCAAAGCTCACCACACCCATAGGCACGACAAACTCAGAAGATGAACCTTTGCTCCCAAAGAACTTCAACCCTCCTCCTACTGTGACCTATCATACACAATATGTCCTTTGATCATGCAGGATGCATGTGAACCTTGCAGTCAGAGGAGATAATTTTGAACTACTGAATTGAGAGTAGATCATGGGTTGTTTGTTCTTGAGCTTAGTTCATGTAACCAAGCAATGCAAGGGTCTATATTAAACTTGGTGAGGGAAATTCATCTGTTGCAACATGAAATTTTTTTCAGCATTGGTGCAAAGAGAGTGAAAGCTGTGTGCATTATGCTCCACATGTGTTGTGACAGACAAGACCAACAAGGGTGAGTTGCTCTGGTAATCCCTTTTCTTTTTCTTTTCTTTTGGCTACATTATTTCTGCTCCTCCTCTCATGATCGGATACCATAACTGTAGCTCTACTGTTAGTAAATTATGCAGAGAACTATAATAAACCTGTCAGTATTGAAATGTTGTTTAGCTCACTTCTGCAAATATGCATCACACACCTGAAGAACAATAAAAAAAAGTAATGGCCGAAGATTTCTTCAGAAAGAAATTTTGGTGTCTCATTCATTTGCCACATTCTAGTTTGTTGCAGAAAGAATTAATTGTTGAACTGTTTACTGAAAGCAAATTTTGTAAATGTGCTTTCCTTTTGAATCCCATTTTGTCTTTACTAGGTGCCTGCTTGCTTTGGAGCATGTGAAAAGAGAGTTTGATCTTATCAAGGGCAAGCTTCAGACTATGCTTGAAGTAAGCATGACAGTTGCTAACTACACTTTGCAATTTACTGTTTTGCCAGTTTCGCATAGCACACAATAAAACAAAATAGGAGTTTCATTATGAAATGGGTGGGGGAGGAGGGGGAAATCATTATAATTCATGTTTGGAGGAGAATAACTAAATTGCTCCTGGGGCTTGTGTTGAAGACTTTGCACCATTTTCCAATTTAGGTCAGATGTCAATGATCAGTGGAATACAT
Organism: Sphagnum tenellum; assembly: GCA_963921925.1. Lineage (NCBI taxonomy): Eukaryota > Viridiplantae > Streptophyta > Sphagnopsida > Sphagnales > Sphagnaceae > Sphagnum > Sphagnum tenellum. The sequence continues at coordinate 11,936,094 of OY998148.1, forward strand.
GGCTACTGGAGTAGTGTGTGCTTGAGGTGCATCTTTGTGTCATCAGCACTTACTTTTGCTTCAGGAGTCAGTTTTTTTTGTTTGCTCATGATTCTAAGCATTCTCCTCAAAATGACATTTTGGTGCAGCTGGAGAAACAGATTGTAGCACTGGGGGGCACTCCTCCATTCATGGACAGATAGTAAGGATTTTGCATCTGATTTGTTTTCATCCCCATTGATCCACAAAACCAAACTCCTTTGCTTCCCAGTTTTGAAGGGACTCTCCTGTGTCGCAGGCAGGCAGGCGCACAGACAAAAATGTGTTCATCATTTGACAGAGAGTTTCTTTATTTTTGTGCTAGTAGACATTATCAAACATGTGCCTCCATATTAATAACCCAGGGCCACAAACTCCATTTTCCTCCAGCCTTAAATTTATAATATTGCTTGGTGGAAGAAGCTTCATTGTGGTGTATTTTTTCTGCTAGATATTAAGGTCTGGGGTGGCAGATTATGTCATTTTCTTCACCACAATATATGTCATAATCTTCCAGTGATGATCATACACTTGCAATAGTGACCAAAACGGGTCTATTGAACATGGAAAATTTTCGTTGAATTGTTGAATCTGCCATCCCTGACCTTAATGTCATGGAATGGCCTCACCATGCCCATTATGTTGGGTGCATCACCTAACTTGTCCTAACAGGCTTGCCTGGCAACGTACCCAACCTAATAGGTAGGGGCTTGGCCATTCCGTAGTATGTCAAATGTGCCCCTTCTTAGTAATCCAGCCACCAAAACCCCATTTTTCCTCCCGCTTCCATGAAAGGATACAAAATTACCTCTTGGAGCAATCTCAAGTTTTCCTTCATCTTTCCACTTGAGTTCTTATGTTGCCTGGTGTCATGAGACTGTGGATCTTGTATCTTTTCATCATGCTTCAAAATTGTATTCATGTTCAGGATAAAGAAGGCCTACTCGCCTGCATGAAAACCGGTGTAAAACTGGAGGTATAAAAGTCCCACAGTGTAGAAACCAACATGGTGTAATTGTTGGTGCCGGAAAACCATCACTATCTGCTCAAAATTGTTGTGCAACAATAACTAAAAAAAGTTTGAACAAAAACTTGAAGATTACAGAGAAATCGTGTGTGATGATTCTGTTCAGGAAAATCCCTGTAAGCAAAAGCCTGTATGGCAATAAGTACATGTCAGAATCTGCCCTGTCAATAATACAATAGAAATAAATCCAGAAGTTTTCCCACTTGGAAAATGTAGTAGGATGCAGAACCTAGTCACCCATCAGATGGTTAACTGGAGATCAAAGCAACGGATTCAACACACGATTGAAAGTCAAGTAGTTGCCATTTTTCCTGGAAACAATGGCAGCATTCATATGGTGGCAACTTCATGCATCATGATGGCCTGCAGAGAAACTTAGAGTTTGTGCATATACAAATGCATAGACTTCCGATCAAAAGTCCCTTCTAGAAAACACATCTGAGCCAAACCTGAAGCAAATTTATCCTTGTATGTCAACCATAGCCTGCAATTGTCCAGCTCCTGAGTACCACATCCAAGGATCAGTAAGAATGTCACTTTGTGTTCAGATTCTGAAACCAGTCAGGCATTCTGCATAAATTGCTTGCTCTATGACCCAGTCACAGAGAGAATCAATGATTACAGGGGTGCATTAATCAGCACCTTGTCTCTGCAGCTTAGCAACCAATAGAAACAAAGAATAACTGGGCACCCTTGTATGCTACCTATGTGAAACTTCCTATCCCAATTCCCTTGCCATATCTTGATGAATGAATGCAATACAAAACCCTAGGCCTATCTCCTGCTGCAAAGCTTGGCTCCATCAGGATTGAGGGAATGCAGAAACTACCATTCTCACATTTTCGCCTGATTGAAACTAGGATTCTACAATGTGTTCCTCTGGCCTCAATATTGCACCTTGCAATTGTGAGCACAAAACATCCTTCTCTCCATTATTGAGTCCCATGCAAGGTTTACTAGTTTCAGTCTGTCCATCAATTGATGCATCAGCAATTTCTAAAAATCTTGGAGGTCAAGAAGTTGATTGTATGGCAGGAATGGCAGCTGAAATGCCAGGAACTGTGGATTGCTGAGCACTATATGATGAGCCAGATGGCTTTGCCAGAAAAGGCAACACAGAAGACAAAGTCGCCCTCCACACATCCTGGCTGATTCCGGCATTGAGTGCCACAGTTGCTGCCATGGTAGCTGCAGCATCCACTGAACTACAATCTGATCCAAAGCCCTCATCAACTCCTGCTGAAGCTCTATTGGAAGCTGTGACTTGGGCCAAAGTAAATGCCTGCCAAGATTGGGACAGCAGCAGTCTTCCATATGGTGCCATTGGCATGAATTGTATTGCACAGTCTTGTTATGTTGAAGATGGCAGCTCCCTCTTGTTATTTGCAGCATGGAGAGAGGCCTGCACAACGCAGTAATTAGTTTCAGCAAAATCACTGACAACCTGTTTGTATAGCCACCTCAGTGAATAGCCCTAAGAGACCATATATTCCTCCATGTGCCTGTAAATCTCCTGTAAGTGAGAGATGAAGTTCAAATTAGATTGGAACATAAATGGGCACAACAGTCCCACCTGCTCTGAAAGATTATGGTTCTTTTCAAGTAGAGCTTTGTACTTTGCAGATTGCAATGCCAATTTCTGCACGTGCATTTAAGAACCACACACTTCACAAGACATCCAGGAAGTTCATCTACAAAGACCCACCATGAAAGATGCATGCACCAACCAGAAAATCAACTTCAACCACATGCATGCTACATTCCACCTACTTCAAATCTGACGTCTCTGCTGAGAGACTTGCTGCCCTTAGAACCAACTGCTCACACAGCATCTACAAGAGCTTAACAATAGTTCAGCGAGTTCAGCAACATGTCGTTGAAGAAGCAATCGAAAAATCAAGCTTAATAATGATAATGACCATAATAGAGGTAGCTAACTCAAGAGTCATATGCACTTTAATTTACCAGAAAGCATGAACCTATCATACAGTTTAAGGCCATGGATCAGGAAGCATCCTCTTCTATCTTGATCTCAAAAATTCATAGATCTGCAGTGTAGAATGTTTACTAAGGTCTTTCATATTAACTGCTTTCTTCTAATGGTTTGCCTTGCAGATTCTCTATTTGCTTACACTCGGTGAAGTCTTTAGGCCTCCTTGTCATGCTGATCTCAAGCAATAATGGACTAACATTGGTAACATAAGCCTCCTAACCTGATTTATCAATCTCAAGCATGCATATATCCACATGTTCTCAATATTTACTATCCTAGAATAAGATCAAAATGATGTGCTCAAAGACCTGTTCATCAACAAGTTCACAATAGAACCCAATAGAGGGTGACATACAAGAAATACCTTACTTATGGCATGCTTCAGCTTCACAGATGCAAATGCACCTGAACTTTGCCTTTGCAGGCTCTCTCACTTTGCCAGAGTAGATTCAGATTTCACTGCCCATTCCATAAATGCAGACCCCATTTGCATTCCTGGACATGTATGTGCAACATGGGAATGAGCTGTAACACAACATCTGCCACCTCCACCTGGACAGATTGCCCATCAGATTGTGAAGGACTTGGCCTTCTCCGAATGACTAGCTTTGGGGCAACCCTCCTAGGTGTTAAATCTGCAATGGTCTCCTCCACCTGAAAGAAGAGGAAGTAGCAAGAGAGAAACCATGAATCATCGGCACCATAGAACATGCATTCATTTCTGCAGCAAAGAAGCACAACCTGCCTCAATGTCAACAATCCCCATCAACAAAAACAATATCCTGCACCTTAGGCTTGCAGAGGATGGAGAGCTTCTTGATAGACCGGATTGGTGTTACAGCCAGAAATGCAGAACATGCAGTAGTCCACTCTTCACACTTTAGTAGCAAGCTCATTTGCATTCAACACAGGTAATGGAGAAACGGGACTCTCAGCCTATGAGTTGCGCCGCCTTGACTTATGGATGGATTCCAAGACAGGCTTTTGCAACCTCCAGTCACTATCTGGGTCCATGCCCACACCTGCAATCGGTCTGCTTCTTTCCTCTGTCACCATATAGTCTTGCCGCCTTATAGTGTCAGTGCCTGTCTGCACAACCTCAATACAAGGGGTGTTATAAGATGGGAAGAGATCCAAAACAGTTTGTCTTTCAGAATTTCTTGTTGAATTGTCACTCTCTAAACTTTGATATGAGTAGATCTAATTCAGCAGAATTTATTAATACTAGTTTCATGATATTTTTTAATCCAGGTTTAGATTAGAATATAGAATAGGAATTTTGTATTTACCATTTGGTGACCATCCCAGGGCCTGAATTTAGAATGGAATTCAAAGTATTGTTTGTTTTGTTGCTGGAATTTTTGTTTCTAAAAATTGATAGTGAAGTTTAGTTTTCATTTCTTGCATTTTTTCCAAATCTCAATCATAAATTCTTAATCAGGAAACAAATCTAAGCATAATAGCTAACTGTGAGGATTTTATTCTAATGCAAAAGTTTGATCACATTTGAATTAGAACATGGAGAAATGGAAAATAGAATGGTAACTAGAAGTTTGAGGAGACAATTAAATTAAGTTATAGTACATGAACAAGTGGAAAATGGCATCGCAATAAACAGGAATTTGAGTACAGATCAAATAGATTAGTAGTTTATAACACTTAAAAGAGTTTTTTAATCAAAACAAAGACATCTATAAATAGAAAACAGACCTACAAGCCACAAAACACCTCAAGCAACATCGATAATTTCTTGTGAAGTGCAAACTAGTGAAGCACAAAGGCACAGCAACAATCCACAACAAAGTTCCATGAGAAAATAACGTCAAATTGAAAATGCAAACTCATAAGTTGAGTTTAGACAAAAAAGTCGAGATTATGAACCTTGATAGGGAGTTGCATTGGAATCAACAAGTCTAATGCAACAACATGATTCTAATGCTTTTTTAGTTGATATTGAAATGGATGAGACACCAACCAAAGTTCAAGTACAAAATCTTCAAATAGCAAGATGAACTTTGAGCAAAGAACAACAACTTGTTAGATTGAATCTTGGCACATAGGTAAATCCACAATGCATCAAAGTTAATGCATAATTAAAAAAGGAGAAAATTGATAAACTTTAAACTTTACTCAAGGAATTCAAATACATGTTTGCCTGGACTTATAAGGATTTGCAAGACATACCTCCAAAGCTAGTTCAACACAAAGTTGAATTAGACATCTTAATCCCACTAACACATCAAGCAAGGTACAAATTGAACCCCAACTATGTCACAACTATTAAACATGATATTGACAAATAATTAATAACAAGATTCATTCAACCAATGGAGGAGGTTACATAATTATCACCTATAGTGATAATACACAAAAAGTATAGAAAATTGAAAATCTATGTAAATTTCAAGAAGTTGCATAAGGCAAACAATAAAAATCCTTATCCTTTACCATTTTCTGATGAAGTATTGAACATGGTAGCAAGGTATGAAGCCTATTCATTTTTAGATGAATACTCAAGATATTGTTGGATTTCTATAACCCCTAAAAATAGATATAAAACAACTTTTGTAACATACTAGGGAACTTTTGTTTAGATGGTGATGTCATTTGGTGTCAAAAATGGGCCACCAACATTCCAAAAAACAATCAACACAACATTCAAAAAGTAACTACACAAGTTCATGAAAATATTTTTAGATGATTTTATGATCTATAGTGATATGGAAAGTCAGGTAATGAAGCTTAGACTTTGCTTTCAAAAATGCAAATAATACATAATTAGTTTTAACCCAAAAAAATGTGCCTTTATTTTTCTTTTAAGACTAATTTTAGGGTTCATAATTTCCATGGAAGGAAAAATACTAGACCCTAGGAAGGTTCAAGCAATAGTTAATATGCCAGTACCTTCAAACTCACAGTAGATAGCATGTTAGTTCTCCGACTTATTAGCCACAAGAAAATGGACAAGCAAAATCTACTAACAAAGTTATTAGTAGATTACTTACCAAATTAATCCATGAAAAAAGAACAAACAAGCATGAACATTTGTCCACAATTTTATTTTCATATAGAAGAACTTACAAGATGACAACATGATACACACCTTACACCCCGGAATGAGGGTGGACAGAGAGTAAGACCTAATGCCAGGGCATTACCCTACACAAAGAGATGCATTGTACTATGCACAATACCACCATCAACCACCCACCACCCCTGCATGATCCCAATTACCTCCTCAACAGGACTGTTATCTTCCATGTATCCATTTGGTCTGTTTTGGCATACTTGGCACACTAATACTACCTGTCCATGTGACTTAGTAACTCATCCCTCCCTTCTACCCCCTCTCTATTTCACTTTGCATACCAAAATGTCTAAATTGTACTGGAGAGGTTGTACCACATGTGCGTCATTACCAATGAAGCTAAAACATGGCTTTTGCCAGCATATCTAACATTGAAACAATAAGGGAAACAGAAGCTGTACATACTTGGTTGCTTGGTGATGAACTGCTGTATCTGGGGTGACACTTACACTGAGTAGTAATAAGACTCAGCTCTTTTGTACTCAGGAGAGATCCATGAGGAAGGCCCAGCTGCAAGCGGTCAGACCAGATATGGTGTGCAATTTGTGTGGAGGCTATGGCACTACTGCACACAAATTAACATCATCTCAAGCCTCTAAGAAGTGACCTGCAGATAGCCACAGAATCACTAAGCAGTGCCAAGAGGAAAATCGGTGAACAAACAACCACCCCTCAGTTTTCTAGCAGGAAAATGACAAGGCCAGGTTGTAGTGTTCTATTAATGTGGAAATTTACACAAAGATGGCGATTCTCCACAAGAAAAGCAATGGCCACCAGTGTAAATGGATAGACACCTTCCTATGCACTAAACCTAAGACATACAGAAGGCTCTTTCACAAGAAGCATGCCAGCAAAGTGGAGGTATTGCACAGAGCAATGAGATGAAAGATTACCTCACAGAAGAAACAACTCTGTTGAATCGTAAAGGGCCAAGTCTCTTCTTTCCTCCAACTGCAAAGTGAATATGTATTACCAAAATCACATGCAGAGAAAAATAATATGCTCTAATCTCATTTCATACAACACAGACTGTGGGCTGCACATGTAAATAAACTAGAAATCTACATCTTCATCAGTGCTGGATTAACAACTAGTTACATTGTGGGAGAAGGGTGGTGGGATTTCTATGGGTTGAAACTAAATCAGTACCATATGACTCAACAAGCATTTTCACTCCCCAAATTTCAGTTGGGCATCCTACCTGTGTCCTTCAAAAATCTGTCCTATTTCTCTTTCTTTGAGGTCAACTCTCTACTTGACTCCTTCCCACACGTTTGTGTTTCAATTTTGTAAGAAAGTAATACAAAAACAAAAGCAATCATGTAACAGTCAGATAATGTGAGATTCTAATGGTGATTTGTTTCAATCCTTGTTCATTGAGTCAACAATGCAAGTCAATCTTGCTTCATTGACAATGCACATGCATGTGCATCCTTGACAGCAGCAGCTGCCTCAGGTGTCAATTGACTGTCTGATCTCCTCCACTTATCATGGTTCAGTAGCAAGGTAAGAAGAGCCTCGCACATCTTGGGTGCATCAAGCTCAAAAGGGTCCTTGCGGTTCACAACCGATTGTTGTGAGAACACCATCCATCCATGATCCAACTTCTTTTCAGGTCGGACAACTATGGAACCTGGGATTTCAGCATCTTTCCTCGTCACAAGGCCATCACTCTTCTCTCCATATCTAAGTTCCAAGTGAAGAGCACACACTGCCATGGCTGCAGCCAGAGGAATGGCTACTGGCACTCTTGCACCTCCAACATCAGAGGATCTTCCAAGATCTGCATTGCTTCCAGGCAACCATGGAAGCTCTGCATGTGCTATGTGGGACATTGTGGAGATCCATCCTGGGGAGCGACTTGCTTCTGTATGAAAGGATAGTGTGGGAAGATCATGAGGAAAGGTGTATTTTGCTAAGAATCTGCGCCGTTTGTCATATGTCAAATCTTCCAGAGCTTGCATATCACCCTGCAGCAAGGAACCAAATAATTGCACATAATTCAGTTGTCCGATACATACTTGTGAGCATCAGCAGAGGATGCTTGACTTGACTCATAAAGGATTGCAAAGAAGAGACACAACGAGCACTGGAACCAGCAAAAGCCAGCTGCAAAAAACAAGAGCTGGCTCCACCAGGCTTGGACTACCTTGATAAGCTTGCAAATAAGGACCTCCATGAGACGTCGAGTCCCAGTGTCAGCAATCTGACCCTCTCGTAAAATGTCTGCAGCAATTGGACTCCCACCATAGGGGCATTGCAGCACTGCTAACCCAACTACTTTGTCCTTCAAGTCCTCCCAAAACATGGAGCATGCTGCTGCTGCATCCAGCCCTCCTTTTGAATGCCCTAACAACACCACTTTTTTCTGTGCACCCCAGTAGAGCTCCTCAATATAACTCTTCAGCTCCCTTGCATTGATTTCAACAGCAGCCTGTATCATTCTCACGACAAACTCAGTACATTCAAAGGCACCAAGACACAGGGAAAGAGACCAGAAATTAGAGATGAGATTGACTGACTAGAACAAGCAATTCAGCAGATTGAAGTAGCTAGACCATTTCCATGGGCTTCAGGGTTGATACTGAGATGACTAAAGAGTGTGAAGTAAGAGAGGAGTCAAGCAAAGAAAACCAAAAGACAATTGTATTCCTTGCCTCACTGTGAATTTTGGCAATGTGGCAGGACAATCCCAGTTTTGAGAAGTATTTCTTGGTGTCCACAAAATATAATGGCCCATGATTGCTGAAGAGACCTGCAAATCTTCACACAGTTGATCTAAGTCCCCATAAAACATTCCTAACCCAAAAGGAGCAAGATCCAAACCAATGAAGTTAAGCCCATGACACATTGGGAAGCTTAGGGTGTCATGCAATCATGCATTTCACCTTTCATTGTGTGCCCGTAAAGCTCTTTAAAACTGGGCTTGGACACTACCTGACAGTGCCATCCTTAAATCAAGACTCACCAGGAATAAGAAGGTAGGTAAGATCGTTGGGAAGCAGATGTACACCATGGCTGTAACAGAACGAGAAATAAGTAAAATTATGTAAACACACCACAGGCTCAAAAACCCAAATGTATATGTAAAAGCCAAGTTCCTCCTCCAATTACAACTGAAACAGCAGGTTGAAACACAGACTGTAATCCATGAAATCTATGACTCAGAAGCTCACAATTTTGCACTCTCCAGTCCACAATTTCGGACAGGCTGATGAGGGAGTGTAACAACAAGATTCATCATGTGCACAAGAGCTATTGTGCCGCTCATTAGAAAACAATGGAAAGACAAATGGCAGACCAAATAGGAGAGGGATGAGCAAAATGAGACTATACCGACCTAATTGTGTCAAGGGCTTGAAGAAAATCTGGGGTGCAATCCTCTACTGGTGAAGAATCTGGGAGTCTTTGCAGCCAGCCTATGTCATCTGCAGACCCCCTCAATGTTGTTTGTACTCGAGATACAAAGCTGGAAGCAAAGAATGAACCATTGCCACTTTTGTATCAGATGCATACTCAGGGAATAGATTTCAGCAATGAACTCTTCAGATAAGATGGGTGGGAAGAGCCAAAAACAAAAAACAATATGAATATCTTTCATAGCCAGAGAAATTAACCTGTTCCACACAGCAGGAGTACTCAAAACATGCTGTCCCATTGCCATCACAGTTGAGCCAGTTGTTGCAAAGATTGCAGCAGGCCATTCAATCCCCAAGTTACTTAGCAGGCTGCTACTCTCAGCAGCACCGCTGCTACTGGCTTCTGACAAGGGAATGACAGCACTGGATGAAGTACTTGTTTCAATGCTTGCTATTCTGGAACTTGGCTCTGATGGACTCCTTAATGCATCACGAGCAGCAGATTCTCCTACATGAAAACATAAAGAACTTTTTGTCATTGCCAAGCAAATGATTCACCAGTATACACGTACATACACACATACATATTCAGTAATATTATAGCTGAGGAGCAAAAGCTAAAAGGCTGTTGGTCTGAAAACTTAAAACTCCTGTTGCAACAGATTTAAGTGCAAATTGATTGCTCCACAAACAGACGGTTTCCTAGGAGCTGATTGAGCACAGATGTACTCACCAACAAGATTTGCAAGGTGACGACTAAGGTTAGAGGCAGACTGAGCAAAGCATTGTGTGACCTCATCGAATACAGGAAGTGGTGGCAAACACCAGGCATCCAAGCCTCCTCCTGCTCCTCCTCCTCCTTGCCTTGACCGACGGCGTGGAGACGACTGCAGAAGCCGGAATCTCCATCAAATGGGTCAGAATTCACGAAGAACCATCATCATCAGTCCATATCCCATTTCATCACACACACACACACACATCAAAAGCCTTCTGAATTTTACCACAAACGGAAATTGCAAATCATGAAACAAGAACGAGAAGAACAAGACTCCCACAAAAGCGCCGCATGGAGCCGAGGAGTGAGACACAAGTTGGAAGACACGAGAAAACATGGAGGTAGGGTTTGGTGGCCAAGAGTTTCTGCATACCTCTGAACGAACAATTGATCCAGCAGCAACTCCATGACCAAAATCTGGATCCAGGAGAAGCCCAGACTCACCATCAATTGGCAGCGCATCGGATCTAAAATTCTCCATATCGACGACCTCGCGTCTCCAAATCTCCATCAAATTCCACAGCTTCCACAATCCAAGAAAGCATTCTTCACTCCAGCTGCACACGCAACAGAATTAGGGTTGTTGCGGGAACACACTCCAGTTGTTATTGTTGTTGGGCGGTTATCAGAAACAGGAAGGAACCGACAACAATTACCTCCGTATAAAGCCGGCGGGGCTCCGGGTTCATAACCGTGGTTCTCAAGTGATTCAAGAGTAAACGCCTAAATTGAATCAAGTAGGTTGGTAGGTACTAGGCCTAGTAGAATATAAAATTTATGTCCACGTGTCAAAATCTTATTAAATGCAAGATGGACGATCTAAATTAATTTTATTTATCAAAAATATTTAATTTGAAAAAAATAGTTGATCATTGCCACGTATCATCATCGTCTCCTTTAATCCAAATGTCAAAATATCTTTCATTCTTAAATTGGAAAATTCATATAAATTTGAATTTTATTTTAATATTGAATATTAAAATCTAAAAATTGATGATTTCATGAAATGTCATTGGATGAAGTTCATCCACCTTATTGCTCGAGTTGAGAATGATTTTCATCTATAATAGTGAATATCATTCACAACTACAAATTTTTGAAGTGGCAATTGATGTGGTGTTGACACATGGTTAACATTTTCAATTAAAATTTCGCTTCCAACTTGCACTTAGTCGACTATCGTAGTTTTTATGTAAATAATAAATTTCAATTGCAAATAAAATCTTTCAACTAAGTTTATTGTTTCCAACTATAAAATTATAGCTAAAAATGAGTTGGAAATGTAGTTAGAAAAAAGGGGGTTTTCTACTATTAAAACATTTTTTTTGCAAAAAAATGTTTTCATGTTGAAATGATGACTTAAACTCTATTTTGATAAACCCAATTGGAAACTTTTTCAAATGCACGTTTCAAAATACTTTTTTCAATCGTTTAATTTGTAATGTAATACCAATGTTACTAGAAATCAAGTGCATAATCATGTTCAATACATGCAAAATTTAACACAAAATTTGGATGTGAAAACATGGTGTGCAAGCCATTTTCTAATGAACGGTTCGAGATGCTTTTAGTTTTTGCAAATCCAATTATCAATAACATAACAATATTTGGAAAATTTCCAATAATTGAAAAAAATGTTCTAATAGTTGAAGAATTACCAATAGTTAAAAATATATTTATAATTGAAAAAATCCAATAGCTAACAATGTTCCAATGATTAAAAAAAAATACCAAAAACTAAAAATGTTCCAACGATTCAAAAAATATTAATAACTAAAAGTGTTCCAATGGTTTTTAATAATTAAAAATGTTCCAATGGTTAAAGAAATACCAATAACTGAAAATGTTCTAATGGTTAAAGAAATACCAATACTTGAAAATGTTCTAATGATTCCAAAAATACTAATACCTTAAAATGTTTCAATGGTTGAAGAAATATCAATAGTTAAACATGTTTTGATGGTTGAAAAAATATCAGTAACTGAAAATGTTGTAATAGTTGAAGAAATACCAATAGTTTAAAATGTTCCACATTAAAAGAAAAAAATCACAAATTATTTATTATGAAAAGTACTCAAATAGTAAAAACCCACAAGTTTGTACCCCAAAAACAAAAATTAAATCACCACATAATGAATATAAATTTTTTAAAATGATATTAAACATCATATTAAATCAAATGAAAACATATATAAAACAAGATCTGTTACTACATATGTTGAACAAATTCAAGATGTTCCAATAACACCATTTTTTATTGTGAAAGATTATGTTTCTTCAAATAATTTTTAAATGTTATGTAAATAGATTAATAAACAAAATTTACACGTGATTTATAAAAATTGAAATGATAAGTGATAAAATAAAAATATATACGTGTTTAAGTTGTTTAAATAACATCACAAAAGGAAAAAAAAAAGCATGCATCAATAACTGATATATCAAGAAATAAAATAATATCATATGTAACAAAATTAAAATGTTTAGAATAATGTCTTATTTCTCCATGATTAGTTTTTGCTCAAATATATGAATCTCATGGTTATGGTCAATATAAAATGAAAGGTGTTATTAATAATGTCCCAACAAATATTAATCAAACACAACTAATGGTACCACATTTGGCATATGATGAAGCAATAATAGGTGTATTTTTTAAACAATGAGTTGAATTTAAGTATTTTTAAATATAAATTTAAAAACTCCTAATTCAGTCATAGTGTCACTAAAAGATGAAATTTTAACACCATTATATACAATTTTAAATGTTATCATGCACCCCAATGGACTAGTTTGTGTGTTATGCATACAACCTTGTCCACTCAAATAGATGGTGAATATATATCATCATTTCATAGCTATAATGTAAAAAGTGAAAAACACATAAATTGTGCACCAACAAACTACATGGCACATAACTTTTAAAATGAAAGTGTTGTATATTTTATATCCCCAAGCCAAAACTTTCATCCTTTAGGTTTGTTTAAATATCAACATTCAAAAGAATTAAATTTTCCAACATTATTTTATGGTAATCCACGAGACCATTTCTTTTAAAAAATCATATCAACAAATAGCACAATGGGAATTGCTTCACAAATCCAAAAATTTATCAACTAATATTGTTAACCTTGTTTTTTAATTTGCAAAAAAAAATTATCCAAAAGGTTATAGGTTCTAAATGGGTACATGTACAAAAAGGAAAACTAAATGGTACAAATCGTCAAAAGCATTTGATCTTTGAAATATAAAATAAACTAAATTTAAATAATATTTTCAAATCATACTTAAGGTATCACAATTTAAAAGGCTTATGTACTTCACTAGATTATTTAAAAGACTTATGAAAGATTTTATTTGTTATGATAAGACAACTTATCCCTCCAACATTCTTTGTAATTTTTACATTTACAAGTATATTATGGGTTCCCCCCATAAAAGCCCCATAGACTTTACATGCTAAAAAAAGAAAACCTTCCAAACAATATAAAATACATGTAATCTATCCATATAACAAATTGCTACACAATGATCCTATAGCATGTGCAAGATACTATATAATAAAAGGTTTTGTTTATGCACAATATTCAACAAAAGGCCCATATCTTTTTGGACAAGCCTACAATTTTTTTTGTCATAGAATTTCAAAATCACGGTGGTAGCATAACCATAGTCTTTTATGGACTAAAGATAGACTCATATATGGAATTAATGTAAGTGAAAATTTTGAAAATTTTGTGGATAAATACATTTCATGTGATATTTCGGTATTACCAATTACATTACAAAATGCACAACATCAACACATTCGAACATGTAAGAAAAAAAATAATGTCATTTTTATATTCCATTATCCATTACCTCCCATGAATATAACAAAAATATTACATCCATTTGAATCAAAAAAAGACTCACCTTTTAACAAAAAACACTTGAAACAACAAACAAATTTATTTATTTTGAATCTTTAAAAAACTTCAAAACAAATGAAAAGATTGTTTGAAAAATAAATAAAAACTTTTACATCTTGACAAAGATACATACATATTAAAATTAAGGAACAAATCAATGAAACCACACATTTTTCTAAAATGAACACTGTCAAATATTAAGATTAATACATTTAGCATGTGTGTTGTTCCTTTATGGTTTGCAAATACACGTATCCAATTTATTTTAAATTCGTATGTAAGTACATCATATTGCACACCATATTAAAATCAACAAATTTATAACATCAAATTCACAATCTATAATACAAAAATGCATTTTGAATAAAACTAATGTCAACATTATGATAAAAAATTAGGAAATGTTTTCATCAATGTTCAACAAACGTTTGCCCAACTAGCTACTTATTTAGTTTTTTGAATTCCTTTATATCATTCATTGTAAACATTTAAATTTATCAAAAAACATTTGTATCAAGAATGTGATTTTGTATTAAAACCACAATCCTTAATATTAAATATAATAGAACATGATTCTATTGACATAATGTGTTCATCAATCATTAAAAAAAAATTAAATCGAAAGAAAACCTTATGAATTTTTATCATTAGTAGAATTTGCTTCCTATTAGAACAAAAAATAACAAACTAAAAATCACTAGGTTTGTGAATTATATTAAATATATAGATATTGAAAAGTGGTCATAAGAACTTTTACATTCACCATTCAAATATTACGAAGATTCACAACTAAACACACATATTACATGGCATGATGTATATTGTCAAGTAAAAGAAAAAAAAAAAAAAAAAAAAACTACAAATTCAATTTTACGATGCAACACATACATACAAATCAAAAGGATGATGTTACCAATTTAAAATCAAAATCTTCACGTTCACAACCCATATGGAATGATGATATTAATGATGACATTGGTGACATGCGTCCTTTAATTTCCATAAAAAACACATGAAGAGTTGAAATACATGATTTGAAAAATGATTTCGTTATTCAATCGTGTAATACATTAGATCAAAAATTTGAAAATGATGGTTTCACTATAGCATCAAATTCTATGATAATACATGAACATGGACATTGAATTTTTCTTAAACAACTAAATGAAGAAAAAATAATAATATGTGATGATGTCATGTATTTAAAAAGTGAATCTTAATATTCCGATACATCTATTTTTCTATAAGAGGTGCTAGAACTAGTAGAAAATAAAATAAATAGTTCAAGGATAATTATGATTAAACATGTCGTAAAACTAAAAAAACACACTCTATTAATGGCATCTACAGTTAAAATTGCATTTAATATTGATGGTCAAACAATGCATTCAACTTTGAACACACCTATCCAATAAACATTAGCAAACACATCAAATGTATGATTAGATTCTTAAAATAAACTCACATATCAATATGAACAAATATAACTAATTGCTATAGATGAAATATCTTGTATGTGTTGAGATGTTTAATGTTGCAAGTCATCAATTAAAGTACCAAAACATATTCAAAACCAATTTTTTGATGCTCTAAATGTTATCATGTCAAATGACCTTTATCAAGCACCTCTTATAAAAGATTGTTGCATAACTATACACAATTATTAAAAAATTAAACAAATTCCATACATGCATGTAAACTTTAAAAGACATTCAATATTTTGATTCAAATTGTTATTGACAAGTGCAAAATGCATTAAATATACCACATTTATTTTATACAAATATCATAATGCA
Organism: Sphagnum tenellum; assembly: GCA_963921925.1. Taxonomy (NCBI): domain Eukaryota; kingdom Viridiplantae; phylum Streptophyta; class Sphagnopsida; order Sphagnales; family Sphagnaceae; genus Sphagnum; species Sphagnum tenellum. The sequence continues at coordinate 11,952,064 of OY998148.1, forward strand.
AAAATTAGTAAAATTATATTTAACAAAACAATTGGCCCAACATTCAATTTTGAAGTTATGGACATTCACTACCATTTGTGCCCAACACATATAAACTTCATGATGACCCAAGCAAAACTTCAAGTTTGCATATTATAATTTGTATGAAACAAAATATGTTATTTGAATTATGTGTTGGAAATTATGCAACATTTGATGGCCTTGTTAATGGAGCCAATGGTATATTCAAAACATTAGTATCATATCAAAATAAAACCAAAATTTGGATATCTTTCTCAAATAAAAAAAATAGGAATGTTATTTTGGGAAAAATCTATTCACTTTTATACAAAAAATATTCAACTAAATTGGACACCAATTGCACCAATTATCAAAGACATAAGAATTAACAAAAATCAATCTCATATTACAACAAGATTTCAAATAACAACATTAAGAACCATTCATCAATCACACAAATTATTGCTAAACAAATTAACTTTTGATCATACTAATGTTTTAAAACATAAACTATTATACACAACTATTTTTTAGATTCAAACAAAAGACTAATGTTTGTAATTGTTAACTCCACTCCAACATCACAATTTTCACATTTATCAACGCATAGTTGAAATTAAATGAATATATAAAAAAACATTTACAAATTGAACACCTTTTGTTCTTCAATTGAAATACTTTTATCATTCACATGTTATTATACAAACCTTCAATAAAAATTCTTTGTGACAACATTATCAAGATATAAATTGTGATCACAACCTACAAGTATCACACATTTTGTATAGTTTGGAAACAAAATACAACATCAAATGAAAAAAATAAAATCATAAATACATCAATATATTTTTATATTTCAATTTATGGTTGCCGTGGTTTGATAATGATGTATAGTATGCAAATGCTCTTACATTCTTATAACACAATTGCGTTTTCATTATGGAATAACGGAACGATGATAACCAACAATAAAATTGTGCCCAGTATGATTTCATAGGTGCTACTCATGCTTCACTAGAAGAAACAATGTAATGGATCTAAATATATAATAGCTACATTTAACATAAAATTTCAAAGAGCAATTCATACCATATGTGTTTATAAAAGTCATTTTTTTTTACTTCTACATTTTTCAACACATTAAAAACCTTGTTTAAAAAATCTTCAAATGATTGTTCATTCATCATTTAAAAATATTTTATTATCAACATATTAAATGACAATAATAATAAGAGCAATAGACAACAATTAATAGACTTTGTGAATGGATTCAAATTGAAATCCTAATTCAAAATAAACACAACAAAAGTTGAATATCAATGGAGCACATTTGGACAAATACATACAACAATGAATGCAAATTGGGTGTATTAGAAGCATATTAGCCATATTTTCACAAACTAATTTATATAACATTCAAACTATCAAGCACACTTCCAATTTATAACGATAATTAAATATAATCTCCATTCATATAATGTCATTTTAAAAATCAAATATATTTTATAAAAAATAAAGCTTGTCATGGTAGAACCATTTGTTATGTTATCGATACTCTATGAAATATACACTATAAATCATGCTAAAAAGCTAAGTGATTAATTGTCAAGGGTTCTTACTCTAATCAAGGTTAATGCATATTCCATTTCAAATATTTTCCAACATTCAAACTTTGAAATGCTTGTTCTTCATGTTTTACTCAAATGAAACAAATGAATATTAAGTAGTATGCAGTAACTAAGAATAATATAGTAGCTAGATGATATATGCTACTTAATTAATAGACCTATTTAGTTACCTAGGTAATAACTAGTAGTTAGCTAGTAAATTTAAATTCTAATTGCCTAGTAAATTAGCAAGATGTAGTTAAGGAGGTAGGTATAGGTAGGTAGGTATGAGTTGGTACATAATAGACCTAGAGTAAGTAAATAGGTTTAGGTGGGTAGGTATGTAGGTAGTTATGTAAGTAGGTTTGTTAGGGTATGTGGGGAGATAAGGATGTAGGGAGATTGTTAAGGTGTTTAAATAGGTATAGGTAGGTAGGGTTGAAGTTGTTAAGGTAATTAAGTAGGTAGGTAAGTAGGTGGTTGGCTAGTTGTTAAGGTAGGTGTGTAAGTAAGGTAAATAAATACGTTTTAAGTAAGTAAGGTAGGGTGATTGGATAGGTAAGTAAGTAGGGTAAGTAAATAAGTATATGTGGGTAGGTATGTAGGTAGGTAGGTTAATTGTTAAGTTGAGTATGTAAGTAAGGTAAATATGTATGTTTTAAATAAGTAGGGTAGGGTGAATGGGTAGGTAGGTAGGCAAGTAAATTGACAAGGTAGTTATATTTGACCTATTTAACTAGCTTGGAACTAAACGTTTAAGCTATTATGTACCTTGTTAGGCTTAGCTTGGCTACCTAGCTTAAACCATTAAGTTAGGTAAGTAATAATTTCCTAAGTTTTATTAATAGACTACAAATTATGTTAGGTAGGTAATCTAGGCTTAATAAATAAGCTACTAGGCTAGTTCATTGAGTTAGTTAATTATGTATGGTAAGTATGTAGGTAGCCTTGATCTAGGCCTATTTAACTAATGTCAAATCAGTATGTTCAATTTGATTGGGGCATGGTCATTTTGATGACCTTTTTTTTTTGTTTGTCCCTTTTGACTAGATGACTAATTGACACCTAATAAAAAATGTCACTTTAGTCAAATGTACTAGTAAAAAACAACCCATGTCTTTCATGCCCCAACCCACTAATCAAAATAGACATCATTTCTAGTCAAAACAAACACTTTGGTCAAGTTGGACCTTTTAAAAGGTCATGATTTCTAGTAGTGGTGGTTGGTGCTAATGATGGAGTTTAGCTTGTGGACAATTGGAATAAGAAGTGCAACAACATTGTGAAGTTAAATACCATTTTGCATTTTGTGTTTTTAAGGAGGTTGATGTTTTCTTTGGTTTTCATCTATGTTGTAGTCATATTAATGAGAAGAATGCTTTGATGTGAGCTCTAATTGATATGTGCATTGATTTCCAAAACTTTCGCCACGCAAGAAATTGAAGGTAGTACAATCCTTAGAGGCATAAATGGTGTTGATGAGAGGCTCTAAGGGATCAATGAGGGCTTATCTATGTATGACATTTATGGTTCAAGTTAACTATACCTAAATGTTTGTAAGCAATTCAAAATGTTATGTATGTATGGGGAGGTCAAACACTTGTCAAGATGAGAGCTCCGAATAGAAGTTTTGTCTTCTAGGAATTCTCTTGCTATGTGTAAGTTCAATTGGTGGCTTTGAATATAGGTTTTGTCTTTTGGGAATTCTTTTGCTATGTGTAAGTTCAATTGGTGGCATTCCTAAGAGGTTGAGATTTTTTACTTGTTAGCACCTTCACAAATTGTGATGGCAGAAGAATTAGTGTTAGTTGTTATAAGACCGTGTGGGGCAGATTGGGATGTCTTGAGAAGGGTTTATAAGGTGTGTGTGTATGATGCCATTTGAGAAGATCATGATAGTCCAATGAAAGAAGATTCGGAGTGATTTGATCCATCTCATGCCAATAGATTTAAAATTATTAGTTTAAATCATGTAGAAAAAATTGTGGATATATAGAGTTGTTACATATGAGAATTATTATTCTAAGCAGATCCCTTTGTGTTCTTGCCATGTGTTGTTGTGGGTACATAGTAGATATTGCACTTTCCTCTTTTTGGTTCAACTAGTGTCAGCTGGTATCAAAATAAGTTTATACCAGACCAACACTGGATCAGATCCAGAGGTGGGTAGCCATCATTTTCTCACAAGCGACTGTAGTGTCATTAGGAACTTTGTAGACCTGTGATGTTCACTTTGTGTTATGGAATGGTCAAGTCCGTGCCCATTATGTTAAGCAAGGTCTCAACAGAAGTACATCTATTGTGAATTACACTTACATCTTGAACATAAAGGATTTTGGGCTCAGATTCTGCCACCTTGTGAGCACTTTCCATTGCAGAATTCATCCATTTCCAAGGAAGTGCTGATCTTGAGGGATGTGCCACATTTTGAAAAAACTAAATAGATATTTGAATTATAGTCTGCACTAAAAAGCTTGTTTGCATAGAAGCCATCCCCTAGGGCAGATTCTACCCCTAGTGGGCTTGTATGTGGCATAGCAGCCTCACCTTAAAGGCTTACAGGGGTGAAGGACCTGCGCCCTTGGCAGTGCCTCCTCTAGTTGTTAACTTCTTATACTACAAATGAAGCTAAAATTTGTTTGTAATTTAAATACAAGGTGTCTAGTTGTTCAAGATGGGTGCATTTTAAAACTCCGAAGTGCACACTCCTGTAATGCAAAACAAGATTTCTGCAAGAGTGATCACAACTCTTTCACATAGAATTATAATATCCAATAAAAAGGCAGATCTGCTACTGTTTGCTACCTTCCTCCAATAACATGCCATTTACACAAAAATGTGTCAGTTTTTTTTAGCACCCAAATCCCTGATTTATCCTACAACATATATATATTGATCTTAGAGTGAGCGGGTCCAGCCATAGCCCCTATTTCAGTCTCTAGCACTGTTTATCACATCCATCATAGAGTGTTAATTGTTTCCCTTGGCAGTCCCACCCGTAAAACATGCAAAGCTGGACAGAAGAAGACGGTTCAAGACTACTCTAAAAATGCCACTACCTGCCTGGTGGCCAATCATCAGAAGCAGTCATTTTTTTCTTTTGCAGGAGCTTGTGGAGTAGACCGCTGTAATCATGTGCAAATATACATGTCCAAACTCCAAACCCATTTTCACACTATTTGGAAGCCTGTACAGAGTGTGTAGGCCATTTTACTACACTACCCGTGGACCTGTTCTGACATGCTCAACATGTAATTTAACCTACATAAAAATGGCACACTTCACGCCACTTCTTTTGAGCAACTGGAACAAAAATTCAATGTGGGCTATGTGGGCTAATCCCAACCCATTCCTGAAATTTAAGTCAGTCCTGGTTTTCTGGGTGACTGTGGAAGCTTGTGCAGTTTGCAGTGTTTGTTGTCCATTGATTTGTCAACATTGGTGAATCTGTAAAATTATGGGAAAGAAAATTGCAACTCTGTTGTTATGAAGCTTGCCAGTTTTCCAGCAGCGAAGTAGCAGCAGGGGCAGCAGCCAAGTCAGTTACTAACTCGTCAAGTATCATTCCCAAGAGCATGCTTGCGATTTCCAGACTGATGTCTCGGATTTCATGCTCGTAGTACCTCCACTTGCCTAGTCTGCAGCACTTGTTCATGTCCATATTTATCAAGCTATCTATGGCATTTGATGCCAGCTCTCTCCACTTGCTAATAGTTCTGTATATGTCTTCCACTAGTTTGTTGCTGCATCCACCTGGTAGCCTAAGTGTGGGATTGGGGCCCACCAGAATATTGTCGTTCACCATCCATGGCTGCTTTGGCTCTCCACCATACCCAATTTCTGTGACCAAAGCTTCATTTATGCTGTCAAACAGAAGTTTGCGGTCGCATCGCCATAATGCTCCATATTGGCAATGAGTGCTCATCTGTGCCAAGTTCAAATTGCCACCAACACCACCACCTCCTGCTCCTATGCTGATTTGTTCAGTGTCGCCACTTTCTAGCCTATCAAAGAGAGATGGGTCCAACGGTAACCCAGGTGCAAACCACTTGAGTGAGCTCTCCTCCTCGTTGTTGTGTGACAGAAATTGTGCAGCTTTAAGAATTCCATGGACAAAGCTCTGCTCCTCATCTGCACGAGCAGGTTGTGATTTCCCTAATCTGTCATGTAGATCAGCAGTTTGAAACTTGGAGATTTCTAGGATGGCTTGACGGATTTTCTCATTCTCCCTGATGTCTGCTATTTCTTCAGTCAGCAGATTGCTGCCTCCACTGTGCTTACTACTTTCCTGCTGAGTGTCACGAGCTTTCACTACATCAATTTCATCCAACTGAGAAGAAGGTTGAATACCTAATACACCACACATATTGTGAAGTTCAAGCACTTCATCAAGGTGTCGATCTGACTCTGCCCATCACAAAATCCAAAGCAGAACCACAATCCAATGAGCCACTCACTCATGATGAAGACATCCATTAAACACTATATGCAAATCGACCTACAGAACACTGGGGAAACCAAGTAGAATAGAATGCAAATGTGTTGCATAGGATTGATTCTACTACTACAATGTGGGGACATTTGATGATAAAATTCTTGATTAGAGTACAAGAAGAAGTTATGACCTGCAAGACTTGGTTCAGGAGTGATGGAAACTTCGTCTTGAAAAGGAGAGTCCAAGATTGATACAGGGCTTGGTTGCTCACCCTCTCCAATACCCATTGCAGAGCCATTGCTGCTTTCCAAAAACCACTTGTGCAGAATTGGTGTCAAGCCTTCTGATGCTTCTTCTTCACCTGTCGTTGTGCTAGGAGTTGAAGAGTGTAGAGTATGCTGCACATTATCATCACCAGACACAAAACAATGTAAGAAAAAGCCCATTACAAAAATACAAACTCACTTGTCAATGTACCACCATTGTTTGCACTGAGAGAGAGAGAAATTGCGAGTTGAAGACTGGTTGGTGGTACCCATGACACTAATTTACTCCATACCTTATGCCTCTCAGCAGTGCAATCTGCAGAACTGCCAGCCACAGAAGGAGTACTCCAGGTGCCAGTCTCAAGACTATCCCCTGAAACAAACAGATCATGAGCAGAATCCACCATGTTTGAATATGCCTGGCTCTCAGAGATTGACCCCATCAACAAAAGGCTTCTCCTCCACTGCTCAGTTTCATCCTCTATGCGCAGATCATCAGAACCCTCAGTAAACAGCTGCATCTTTGGTTCTTTCTGAGGACAAGAGACGCTGGTGGCATCACCAGTGCATGTGTCTGCCAATGGACATGCTCTTACATCTGAGTCCACAGGAAGCTCAGAAAGGACCTCATCGATACTTCTCATCCTTCTGTGCACTGGAATGATGCTACCCACAGACATCTTACTCTCAAACTTCACAGAGGAGATGACTGCTGTGTCAAGTGTTGATCCCCTATACCTATCAGTGTTACTATCTGTTGGACTCTCTGCAGAACATCCTCCATTGAACTCCACTGGTGTATTTTGGTTCAGTGCATCTTCTGTGGCCCTTCCATCTCCAGTCTCAAGCAGCAGCTGCTGATCTGGAATTTTGTTGCACTGATGGATCTCTGGTGGAGTTGATGTCTTTGTTGTCCTCAACATTGTTGCTTTCGGGTTGACTGCAACCATGGTGTCAACAATTGATTTTCCACTGCATCTTGAAGGAGCCCTAGGAGGTGCAGATTTTCGCCGCAGAGCAGATCGAGCTGTAATTTCAGCTCCTGTTGGTACATCCACAGCTTTCTTACTTGCTGCAGTCCTGTCTTTGTCTACATGAACACCAAACAGTTTACTGTAACTAATCATTCTCATCCCTGCTGCTACTCCTTGTTTTCTATGTGCATTTTCTTGGGTCTCCAGAAATGCAGCACACCTATCATGTGCACCCTGACCCTGCTGCCGCTGAGCTCCATGGGCTGATGAGGAGTTTGCTTTGGCTGCACTCTCTACTGCTGGGAACACTCGATGTTTCGGAAAAATTGCTTCCTTGTCCAGTTTCACAACTTTCTCTGACAGTACCTTGGTTGCACGTTTTCCACCATTTGGTGCTGGTTTTCGATTGTTTGGCAGTGTGACAGTCTGATAGGGAATTGTTGCCTCTTCTGTGGGAGATGCCAGCAATGATCGGCTTGGTTGTTGTTGTTGTTGTTGCAGGTCCCTTGTGAGAACCTCATCCTTTGATCTTGACTTGCTGGTGGATTGTGATGGGAGTTCACTGGATGCAAACGAAGTATTTGGCACCGAGGAAACAACAACAGGATTCTCAATGGGTCGTCTCTGGTCTGCTTTCCCATTCCTTGCATTGCTGGGAGGAAGCATCTGGTTTGGGGAAATGGAAGAGGGTACAGATGGAACTGGGACCTGAGGGCTAATAGGCTCAGGAACTTCTGTGGAATCTGCAAAATCTGCAGTGGTGGTGGTGGTGGTGGTGACACTCTCTTGGTTGTCAAAGGAGAACTTAGACATTGATGACCTTTCTTGGTGGTGCCTTGCATTTCCCTCATCAGGGGTGGTTGCACTACTACTCGAAGAAGCTGTTATTGCAAATGGCAGCTTCTCTGATGATGCCTTGATAGAACACCCATAAGAGTTGATTCTTGATTCAGCTTTGGACTTCTGTACAGATGCGGTGGCGTCTTTGTTCTTGGGTATGGCTGATGATGGCCTGTTCACCTCTGGGGAATCACCAGTTTTGGTATTACTTATTGCTTTGCTGCGGCGGCAATGTTGATTGACGGGAGGTGAGAGAGATGGCAGCTGGTTTCCCAGAACAACACAATCAACTCTTCTTCCCCTAATACTACCTACATGATGATCATATCTACATGATGACTCACGAAATGAAACAGAACCTCCATTGAACCGTGATGACACATCTACTCGTGCACTGTTTACCTCCTTCTCATCTCTTCCATTCCAAGTTCTGCTCATCGCCTGACCCCGCAGATCTTTGCTGATGCTTGAGTTGTTGGATAAACTTGCAGTACTGTTATAACCAGTATTTCTAACTTTCCTTGCTGCAGTTTCACTTGCTACTACTACTACACGTTCACCTGATCGAGAAGATATACCATTCTTGCCACGTGGATCACCAACAATGGCAGAGTGCACAATTGGTGGCGGCGGTGGTGATGGTGATGGTGGTTTTCTCCCATGTGAAGAAGAAGAAGAAGAAGCCCGGTGGGGTCGAATGCAGGGTTGCATATTGGGCTCCAGGATTTTTGCAGCAGCTTCCAGAAGGCGGGCTGTGCCTTTGTGTGTTGATGGGCTTCGCAGGGGTGATGGTGTGATAATCTGGTTATGTGACTTTGAGGGGAGTAAAGCAGGGCACAGTTGGCGAGGAGACGATGAAGAGCGGTGTGAAGAAACAATTGATAGCTGCTTCTCATCTTTCCTTTCTGGCAGAGGTGGTTGTTCTTGTTGTTGAACAATGTCCCAAGCTCCTCTGGAAGAAGTATCCTGATGTATAGATAACTCTGACTCTTTACTCCAACGTTGTGAAGATTTCTTTTGTCTTGTTGCATCCTTCTTCCCTGCATCCTGGCATCTCTCCTGCTGCTGACCCACCTCAAGCTTCTTTCCAAAACCCCCCAGATGTTTAGCTTTCAGTGATGACTGTTTTGAGCTCTTCAAGTCATCATGTGCAAGAAACTCGTGAAGCATCATAATCATCGCAGCAGGCCGTGACTCTGAGTTCTGCTGCTGCTCATCCCTTCTTTCGTCAATGTAAGAAGCTGATGATGACACTACCGTATCAACAGAGGTGATGGACTTTATATTCTTTGAAGTTCTTGGATAAGCAATTCCACTCAGTGGCAGAGACTCCAATCCCATCAGCCGAGCCACTACCCCAGGTGCTTTCTTGTTGCAAACAACCATGGGTGATGGTGCTCTGGAATCAGAGGAAGTTGTCTTCTGGGCATTCTCAGCAGCTACTGGCACTGGAAATCCTTTTCTCTTCCCCTCCTCATCAGTCTGGAAAACCCCACCTTCCAAATCCCCCGTAAGCAAGAAAGTCACAATTGCTTCACCCAAGAGGAGGGAAAGAAAAACACACACAGACATTGAGCGATCAAGGTTCACAAAACCCATAAGAATCATGATGGCAATCGTGAAGAAGAAGAAGAAGAAGAAGAGCAAAGCTGTGATGCTCGGGATCATCTTACCAGAAGCTGTGCAGCTGGTGCAGCAGCAGCAGGAACAGGTTGATGACGATCCTCCTCCTCCGGCTTAAGACTCCTCCCTCTCCTGGAGAATTTGTCGCTTCCATCTGTGATAACCGACCCATAGATCCACCCATGCACCCACAAAAACCTAGATTGTGAGGAACATGGGAAGAGATGGCATGTCTTCTTCCACAGGAAACAACATCACACTGCAAAATGCTTGGCACCAGCAGCTGAGGGTTTGCTAGATGAGCTTCCAGAAGCCAAAAAAACACGCACACGTGGGTTTCTTCCGTTCTAGACATTGTTGTTTTAGGTTACAGTACCTGCAGGGAGACGCTTGGACGTTAGCGAGAAGCGGCGCTTGCTTGAATTCCGTTGGAACAGCTGAAAGAAGCTGCTGGCGCAACCTCCTCCGACTTGGGGAGACTGCATGGTATGGAAAGACGGTGTCGATCTGGCGCCCTCCGCCATTGTCGATTCCGTCACTCCACCACGTGATCTTCACAGAACCGACGTACTCGACGACCTTGCAACTGATCTCTCGCAACAGAACTACAACAATTTGTCCGATTGCCAGCAGCTCTAGGAAATGCTTTGCACGGCGAGGAGCATTTCTTCTGATGTGGGATTGAAAACGTGACTAGAGCTCCTGCTGAACCTCCAGATCAACAAAACATCAGCTTCAGCTCCAGCTCCAGCTCCAGCTCCAGCTGCAGGTCTAGGATCATACGCCAGTATGATCATCACCATCATCACCCACTTCAGCAGCAGCAAATGAGCACCCATGTCAGGGCCACCAATCACTACTCCACAACCTCAAAGCTTCCC